>CM035785.1:59858416-59935916 GCA_020466265.1 Siphamia tubifer | reverse complement strand
CTGGTATTAAAATGACCCACATGTCTGATATGAAAATGACCCACATGTCTGGTATGAAAATGACCCACATGTCTGATATGAAAATGACCCACATGTCTGGTATGAAAATGACCCACATGTCTGGTATGAAAATGACCCACATGTCCAGTATGAAAATGACTCACATGTCTGATATGAAAATGACCCACATGTCCGGTATGAAAATGACCCACATGTCTGATATGAAAATGACCCACATGTCCAGTATGAAAATGACCCACATGTCTGATATGAAAATGACCCACATGTCTGGTATGAAAATGACCCACATGTCTGGTATGAAAATGACCCACATGTCCAGTATGAAAATGACTCACATGTCTGATATGAAAATGACCCACATGTCCGGTATGAAAATGACCCACATGTCTGATATGAAAATGACCCACATGTCCAGTATGAAAATGACCCACATGTCTGATATGAAAATGACCCACATGTCTGATATGAAAATGACCCACATGTCTGATATGAAAATGACCCACATGTCTGGTATGAAAATGACCCACATGTCTGGTATGAAAATGACCCACATGTCTGATATGAAAATGACCCACATGTCTGGTGTGAAAATGACCCACATGTCTGGTTCATTTGAATGGTTTAATGTTTAATGTTCAGTCAGTGACACATTTACCCACTGAAATAAAATATACTGTTTCTAAAAGTGAAAACACATATTTATACTAAATGTCTTTACTTTTATTATGTTTAGGGGGTAGTATTGGGGGCCTTAGAACCAATCAGGCCTTTTACATGTAAAATGGGACTATTTGCGAAAAATTCACGGTACAAAAAGTAGAGGTACCACTGTATTATGTTTTGGTTTTCCTGGTCCGGCCCATTGGGGATCAAATCAGGCTGAATGTGACCCCTGAAGAAAATGAGTTTGAGACCCCTGGGGTAGTGGAAGAAGTTTTCAAAGTTTAAAAAGGGTAAATTTGAGCTGTAACAGAACAGGAGGGTTAATGGAAGGCATATTTGGAAGTCAAAGTGTCAATCTTTTGTCCCCTGCAGAGGACAAACATGCACTACTGGGTCTGAGGAGGACGTGGAGCGTGAAGGGCTGCAGTCCTCTCATTCTACACACACTCCTACAAATGTAAAATTATGAAACTCACCTGAGAAAAAACAAAGAGCTGCTGCGAGCGGAGCATTAGTTCTTGTGGGGTGACATCTCCCTCACTTATTGGCTCGCACCACTTCTGCGGAGCTGCCTTGTCCACCAGTACAAATCTACCCTCCCAGTCTGTCATAGCACAAGCAAAGTACTGGCCGTCCAAGAACAACAGAATGAGCCACACAACAGCCGGGACGAAACTGGAGAGGGAAACCGTTTTCCTGCACCACGTATCGCATCTGCATCCTTGAATGATCAGCATCAAGGTGAAGGCCATCACCGCAGGGATGATGAAGAACGCTGAGGAAAATACTCCGTTCCATGTAGGGTTACAAGGACACTCAAACTCCAGCTCCACCAGCTTCTCCAGCCCCATCAGGATAAAACCAAAGGCCACATTTGATACCAGAGGACTGTTGCTCAGTTCATTTTTCAGCCTGGTGAGCCATTGTTGTCTACTTTCCATACTAGATTGACCGAAAAATGAAGACAATCGTAAAAAGCCCAAAAGAGGGTCCACCGTTGTGAACACATTGGCAACAGCTTAAGTGATGCGTAATTAACTCATCCAGGGGTAAGTTTTCCCCTCAGGCAAAATGCCACACTTCCACTCTGATTGGTTTTGAACAAAGGAGGGTGTGCCGTCCGCTCTGACATCGTTCAGCCTGATTGGTCGGTGCAGAGTTTCAGGTGGGGTTACATTTGAAATGTGCTCTCCCTTCACAAACTGGAGGGAGGGCTGTAAAGTGGAGGGAAGTTTGTTCTGCACTCCAGCACAGAATGGCCTTTTGTAGTGTTGGGGAAAATAAACACACATGGCACTGGATGCAATAAAACATCAATAATGATACATAAAAGATTAATAAGTAAACAAAAGTATATATCTATATATATATAACATAGCAGTCTATTCAGCAATTATTATTTGATATGAATATCAACATAATATTCATATTAATAATAATAAGAAGTCAGAGACAGCAGACCTCCACCAAGTCTCGATACGACCTCCCACAACGTTAAAACGTGTTGACCCATCTGATGTCTGAAGGTTACTGTTAGGGGTCAAAGGTCAGACCATGTGGATGAAAAAAACCTGAGATATTACCACTGATGTGTTTTAGCTGTTGACCTTTGGTGTGACCTTAACCTTTGACCTTCATTACTCAGAATCTAATAGGTTCTTCCTTGACCCATTAACTATCATTCCTGGAAGTTTGATCAAAATCCGTTTAGAACTTTTTGCGTAATCCTGACAGACAGACAGACAGACAGACAGACAATTTAATACGTCCTTGTTGGAGGAAATAAAAGCATCAACATAATTAGAAAAGCACTGAGAGCGCAGACCACCGCCAAGGCAGACCCCCCAGGGTTCCAAAATATAAACTCTAATCATTTGTTGATCTCTCCATGAGCACCGTACCCTGAAAATGTCATGAAAATCCATCCATAAATGTAGGAATTATGTTGTACACAAACAAACCGTCATTATTTTCAAAGTATTGCAAAGCTGAACCTAAAAAAGTTTGCTTAAGGAGCGCTACCTGGACTCAAAATAAGTAATAAAAATTAGAGGTGCTCTATTGGACAGGAGAAAACAGCAAAAAACTAAGAAAAATTCCAAGGCACTCTCTTAAAAGTGAAGAATAAAAAGCCTTTATTAAACTGGCTTGGTTAAGAAAAAAAAACCTATAAAATCATATAAAAACCCCGTTTGGGCATAAATGGCCTTCATGAGGGAGTAAGACTTGTCACAGAAACAGGAAGAGGTATTTAAAACAGAGCCAACCAATCACCAGCCTACACAGAACAGTGTAATAAATAAAACCTCCACTAGGTGTCATCCTTAAAAAAGTGAACAAGCCATAAAATGACATTTTATCTAAATAAAAGCTCTAAAAAAAAACAACTAATACACAAGTTAAAAACAAGTAAATGAGAAGAAAATGACAACACACAGTAAAAAAGTAAAAACAAAGTAAAAATTTCATACATATAAAATAAATAAATAATATCCATAAAATACATTAAAACTCTGCAATAAAAATCAGAGGAAAACACTAAAATCAAGGTGCAAAGCTGAGCCTGATTCAATCAGATGGAAAAACAACTACATCTACATTTGTCACCTTCCCATTGGTTTAAAATGACTGGGTTTAGTTTAACACATACAAGGTGTAAACATGTAAACAATAATCATTATTACTATTCTAGATCCAAAAGAAGTTAAATACACTCAAGTACTGTCCTAAGTCATACATTTACAATACTGCTTATTTAATGACATCTTTATTTGGTTCATTTTTTACATCTCATTAGCGCTCATGTCCAGTTTTTTATTCTAGTCTGTGGAAGTTAATGTCAGTAAATCAACACAATTACTGTGAGATTTGTGAAACCTGATCAGTTCTTTTAATGCGATTAAGGAGCATAATATGAAAAAAAAAAACCCATCCCACCACAGAAGAACAGAGCAGCTGTCAGTTATCAAAATGGTTTGGTCCAAAATGGAAGTTGACTTGTACTGTTTTTACTTTAGTTTAGTTTATTTCAGTCATATATTCATTTCAAAGCAGCAAAAAAGAAAGAACAAAACAGAATGTAACTGAAAAAGGCTCAGGCTTATTAACACCCACCTAAAGTACATCTTAACCTTCACAATTCATGTTATCAAACAGGTAGAGGAAAGAAAAAAAAACCAAAATACATAAATATATATACACATACATATGTACTCATGCACATACATGACCCCCCCCCCTTAATTACAGCCATAACTTCTAAATAATAATGAACGTAACAAAGGAAGTTCATTGTTTTAGTTTGACATCAGCACTGTTCCTTAAATGAACTTCTTTTTACTCTCACACCCATTGAAGAACTTCTGCACACTGTCTGGTACTGTTTTATTATTTACTTTCAATATGATTTACATTGTTCTATAATGAACCAAGTGTCTAAACTTCAAAACATGAGAATTTAAAAATAATGGATTAGTTTGATCATAGTAACGACTGTTTATGATGTATATGGTTTTTTTGTTCTAACACTATTTTATCAGTTGTAGTTTTAAACGTAGTTCCCCACATTCCCCCCCACATAAGTTAAGTAAAGAAGTATTAGTGAACAGTAAAGTAAATATAAACTTTTGTGTTTTAACATATCTTTGGTTTTGTACATGATCGCCATTGATTTAGACATTTTTCTTTTTCCAAACTCAACATGTTTCTTCCAGTTAAGTTTATAATCGATCACAACCCCGAGGAATTTGGTCCCAAACCCTTCCTACTTCAATGTTACAGATTTTTAATTTGATATTACTTCCACATTGGCTTCCAAATATTATAAGTTTAGTTTTCTTTATATTGAGAGATAATGTTTTACATTTTTAAACACTCCAAGCTCTTTGTCAACAATGTGCACAAGTTCCTCTAAGTTTCCCTCAGAGGAGTACCACCCTGTCATCAGCAAATATAATACACTTAACTTATTAAAAACACAGACAATGTCATTAATAAAAAGAATAAACAATTTGGGGCCAATGATGGAGCCCTGAGGAACTCCACAGGCGACCAGTTTAAGGTCAGACATTGTTTGGTTTATTTGAACATATTTGTCTGTTTTCTAAATAACTTTTCAGCCATAAATGAACTGTCCTTCTAAACCCATAGTGTTCCATTTGTTCCAGTAAATAGTTCAGATCAATGGTATAAAAAGCTTTTCTTAGTTCTATGAACATACTGACTGTATAAAGATCAGTGTCCATGACATCAGCTATTTAAGTCTTTACCTTTTACTGAACAGTTTTTTAGACGACAGTTCTTATTGTACACATTTAGATTGGATTTGGATTTTCCACATAAACTACAACTTTGGAGTTCTTCCTTTAAGGATTCTATTATTGTTCTTAACCACCTTAACTTGAATAAAGGTTGACTATTGTGGGGTACATTTAAGGACTTTGTACTGTGTATAATTATAAAAATAGGAAGGTGGTCACTTCTATCATTTATAAACAACCCACATGTTATTTGAACAAAAACATTTGAAACAATATTATCAATAAGTGTGGTAGTGGGGTTAGTAATCCTACTGGTTTATTTATTAGAACATGGTTTTACACAAATCACTTGTTAGCTTATTTTCTTTCCATTTTAACAAATCAATATTAAAGTCACCGCAAACAAAAAGCATTTTGTTCTTTCCTATTTTTCTGATTAAATCACCTACTGTAGTTGTGAATTGTTACAACATCCTGGTGTTGTGTAAAAACAACTTAAAGTAATACTTTTGAATTGTCAGACTTTCCATTCAATCATGGACCACTGTACAGTTTGTTTGTTTACAGTCAAAGTCTGTTTGTCCAAAAAACGCCAACGCCAACACCTCACTTATTCTTCCCAAAAAATAATAACCTTCCAATTGAAAAGAATGATGGTCTTTACAGTGTGTGATCCAGGTCTGACTTATAACAATGATGTGAAAAGTGTGTTTTAATGATAACATATCATCTGTTATTTTGTCCAAATTACTATAAAGGCTCCTACTATTAAAATGAAGAATTAAGAAACTATGTAAATAAAAACTATCTGATTGAGTTTCAGTCGAATATTTAGCATCATTCATCAAATCTTTGTAAACATTTAACATTAAATTGTTTGTGATCAGTCTCATTTCAAAAACTTAAATTCCCCATTTGAACATATTTAATGATCACTGTCAGGATTTACTGTCCCGTCTAAAATTAAGGTGTTGATGTTAAAGAGGAAAAAAAAAAACAAGTACAACTAACAAAACAAGCTTCCATTAAAGTCTATGATTGTCATGTGACGTACGGTTCTAATGTGTCTTTGCTCTGGTGACACATTTAACTTCACTAATACTTGGACATTTCTTGTCCATGTTAACTGGATGTTCTTCTCCTTCCTGAGCACACGCCTCTGTTTGGTTATTTCTACCTTTTTCTTTGTTAAATGTTCATTAATGTCGACCTTCAACTTTCTTGCTTGTTTCAACACTTGTAATTTATGCTTTGGGTTTAAAAACTGGACCACTGTGGCTTTGACTTTATCCTTATGTGAAAGTGTGTGACCTGCTCACATGTTTTTCTTCTCCATCATGGTCTAGTGCACAAGTGTCAAACTTCAGTCCTCGAGGGCCGGTGTCCTGCATGTTTTAGATATTTCCCTCTTCCATGTGGTTCAGTTTAACCCTTTAACTCCTGACAACTAACAAAATAACTGGTAACATGAACAAAGTAAAGACACAAATGACATAAAATCAAAGAAAAATTAAAAAAAACAAAATGTAGAAAAATAAACAAAATAAACAAAAACTAATAAATATTTACAAAATGACAAATAATGTGGAACATTTTTTGGGGAAAAATTACTAAAGAAGAAAACTAGTATTGACATTTGGTCACAGCAATTAAAAAAAATGGTGAAATAAAATATTTTTAAAAAACCACACCTCTTCCTTTTTGGCACCTTGTCCATGCACAAAATAAAGTAAAACTGTTGAATTTTTCTGAATATTTAAACTAAATCATCCATTCAGAATGCATCAGCGCTAACATTTAAAGAGTTAATAATCAGCTCTTCATCAGACTGATAATAATGTAATGACCTCCAGGTGAAATGGAAGAGGGGAACATCTAAAACATGCAGGACACCGGCCCTCGTGGACCACACTTTGACACCCCTGGTCTAGTGTGTGTCATCCTCAGCTGCAGTATCTGACACTGTTTGGTTTCCAGGTGTGTAGTTGTAATATTTCCAACAGTAGTTGAACTCTTTGCTGCAGCAGCTCATCCTCTGCTTCCTTTGTTTTATCATGTCTCTCAGCTCACACACTTCCTCTAATGACACTCATGAGTGTGACCTGTTCTTTAAACACTTGACTCATTTCCTCTGACATAAAGTTGAGATATTTTTTTTTATCTCCTCTAATTCTTCTGCCAGCTTTTTTGTTGTGATTGACGTCTTACCTACAATTAAAGTTCATCCAGTTTCTCAGCTCACTTCCTCCAGGGCCTTGAAAATATGTCCAAAAAATTGTCAAATTGTCCACTTGTTTGGCTGCAATTCCCAACAGCATCACGACAAAACAACTATGTAGCCTTAGCAGGTTTTTAATCCTGGTTGGATGACTCGAGATTTTTGATGGATAGAATAACTGTGAGAGTAACTGAGCTCAGGAGGGAGGAGGAGGAGGAGGAGGAGGAGAAGGAGGAGGAGGAGGAGGAGGAGGAGGAGGAGGAGGAGGAGGAGGAGGAGGAGGAGAAGGAGGAGGAGGAGGAGGAGGAGGAGGAGGAAGAGAAGGAGGAGGAGGAGGAGGAGGAGGAGGAGGAGGAGGAGGAGGAGGAGGAGGAGGAGAAGGAGGAGGACGAGGAGGAAGAGAAGGAGGAGGAGGAGGAGGAGGAGGAGGAGGAGGAGGAGGAGCAGCAGCAGCAGCAGCAGCAGCAGCAGCAGCAGCAGCAGCAGCCATCTTCATTGGCTGGATTCATTCTTATTATTTTCACAATATCAGCAAAATGACCTGACCCCCCCCCCCCAAAAAAAACAAAAAAAAAGTGATATTTCTGTCTCTTTGAGGGGTACTGGGTCTTCAATAGGGGGTATAGACAAGTTTTTGACCCGTTTCCGCTTTACTTCCTGATTATCCTCTTCACTTCCTGTCTGGCTCCTCCAGGTGACTTTACTAGTGAACTCTGATATAAACACAGTGATTGAGTCAGAAAAGTTATGGACATGTACCAGAGGAAAAGTGGTTGTGGACGTACGTGTGCTGTCGTTGGTTGTAAAAACTGAAGAAAACACCTGAACGAGTGTTTAGATAGAGAGTGTTTGAACCACAGACAATGTTCATGTCCTCTGGTGTTTTTATTTCTGATGTTAAGTTCATTAACTTTAACTTTAGTTATGAAACTGTTAATTGTCAAGTTGTCATACACTAACGTTAGCACCAGTGTTTTTACTAAAACAGCTGATTAGCATCTAAGCTAATGTTCATAGACAGTAGAGCTGGATGTGTTCGTTTGATTGACAGGTCGACTACAGTGTGTGTGTGTAAGGTTGTCAAATGACCCTTAAATACGGAATCGTCCCAAATTAAAAACAAACTTACGTCCAGTATTGAACTGAACTTTAAATGAGACTAAATTATTATTTTTCCATTGATGATTATATAAAAAATCAGAGTCTGTGAATCTGATGGGATTTGATATAGTGTCCCATATTTTCCCCTCATGGAGTTGGCAGCTCTATCTGTGTGTGTGTGTGTGTGTGTGTGTGTGTGTGTGTGTGTGTGTGTGTGTGTGTGTGTGTGTGTGTGTGTCAGTCCACTTTATTCTTCTATATTAGTTCTTTATTTGCAGATACTGATCCTCAGATGTTGTCACATTGTCCATAGCTTTTCTGTTTATTCCAATAGAATCCAGTAAATACACACAAATCTTGCCGTTTGTTACGTTGGGTCACGTGGTCATATTCTCCTCCAGGTCTGAACCACATTCGGGTGGGGGGGGGTAATAACTCCATCTCCAGACAAAGTACTAAAACTCTGTTCCCAGGACATTATAGCTCACAAACAGTTAACAATGGAAGTCTGTTCACATTAGCAAACACTGCAAAACTTACTTCCGGTGGAAATAACAAACATATCTGGATGGTAGTGGCTCCGCCCAGGGTTTGTGGCGCAAACTACACTATAGTATTAGTACCCCCCAGTACCCCCCCAGTACCCCCCAGTACCCCCTGTAATTCGACCTATGGTCTACTGTCAGTTCCACCACTGACCACATGAGGGCGCCCTTGTAGCAGCACAGATGAAGGACACAGAGGATTACAGGAGGCCATGTTGAACTTTCAGGGGGATGTGGTTCACACAGAGCAGAGCAGAGCACAGCCAGACCACTGATGTGATGACATAATTTATAAATGACCTCAGTGAGCTCAAGAGCATCACCATAATCTGCTCACATTAAACCGTGACTAGAGAAAGTGTTGAGGCTGTGAAGTGGAACTGAAAAGATGAACAGTGGGAAAAGGTTCAAATAACCTTCACAAGTTTGGTTTGGTTTTACATTTTAAATATAAAATCTCAAATGTTTGTTGTCGTAGAGTCAAAGAAACACAGTGAAAATGGAAATAATGATGATGATGATGATGATGATGATGAAAAGGTGCATCTGTTCATAGAGTCTAAAATGAATCTTATTGGGGGAAGATGTAAATGTGTGATTAGAGCAGAATATAAAGTGGTGAAGTGTGTACAGAACACTTCCACATCTGATCCTGTGTGTCTGTACCCACGGTCATGAGCGCATAGGGCACGCGCAGCTCGTGGTTGGTGCGGTCGGTGTCCTACCAGCATCTGTTCCTCTTTTCGGTATTAAAAATAGACTGGTGCTGATAACAGACTTATGTTTCGGCTACATCACTTCCCGTCGGGAATAATTTGTGCACTACTTTCATTTTAATCACCGAACCGTGACCGTGGAGGCGCAAATGCGCATCGGTCTGCGCATCTTTGAATCTTTGGAACTACACTGTGGACAATCTCCCTGACATCCGAAGACCTCTCCTCCGCAATCCGACGAGGCTTCTTCCACCGCCTATGGCCGAACATCGGCATCCCTGAGCTGCTGGCCTCTGTCCTCCAAAAACCAAAAGCCTTTTCACAGATAAGGACATATTTAGTAGGATTTTTTATTTCTTTTTTGGGGGAATCATTATCTTTGGTTGAGTATTTTAAAGAGCCCGGTGCTATGCTGGGCCCATCTCTCTAGATCTTGTGATCAATACACGATCTCTCCTCCCACATTCGTCCGACCCTGGTCCTCACATCCAGCCCCAGCAGTCAGTGCATCCTACCGCAGAGATGCTGCTGGTGCTGCTTCTTCTGGGGAACTTGATGATGCCCTTCATCTCAGCACAAAACGGTAAGAAAACTGATGTGAACAGAAACATGGCTTTGAGGAAAAGTGACTTGACTGCATGGGAGTAATCATGATGTTGACATTGGTGGGGACATCATTTAACGACTTCCTCACGAGAGACAGCAGCAATAAATAAAATAATACAAAAATAAATAAGAACACAGTTAAAAGAATTAAAATAACGTCTCATTTTGTTTTTGTCACAAAAACTAAGAGACATTTTAGGAATGTTTTTATTTCTTGTCTGGTTTTTATTGTTCATCTATAACTACATTATATATTTAATTATAGTTATCGTCACTAGACCCACATTTACGTCTAGTTTAGTTTATGTCACATGATAAAGGTTCATTAATGATAATATTTAATCACTATAAGACACACTGTCAATGAATGGATTATTTTATAGATTCTTCATATATAAGGTGAAGTGGATTATAAAGAACATTAAGTCAAGTCAACATTATTAGATAAAAAGTCTAAATTCCCAGTCATTAAACACAACCAGAGTTAATCCATATATTAGTCACACTGTGGTTTTTATAGTAAATTAAAGTTTTTTCAGTGTCACCTTATAGTCCAGAAAATACACTAACCTTTAGTTTCCTAAATGTCATGTTATTTCTTATTTAAATATTGGTATGGACACGTCCATAGTGTCCATATGTTATTTTACACCCATGGTTGACTGGTATAATAATAATAATAATAATAATAATAATAATAATAATAATAATAATAATAATAATAATAATAATAATAATAATAATAATAATAATAATGCCTGACATAAATGTTTCTGATGAGGATTATTATTCTTATTTATTTTGGTTAATGACTGTGTTAAAAGCACAGTGTTGCAGAACAAACACAAACAGTCTGTTTTAATGTACAACTGAACTATAAGGAAAACATCAAACTGACGCTGCCATGACACTTTGGAAGGTTATTCAGGTTGTCAATTGACTGGAGTATCTTGAAGGTGTAGATGGAAACCAACTGTCACTGTGGATGAAGTCTTATTATGACAGAATGTATTTTAAATGGTGGGTGGTGAGAATAATCTGCATAGTGGGTAGGCTGGGGCTGCCTGTGCACACTTTGTTTAGGTTGGGTTAGCACCAAAACCCTGCTCTTTAGAGGTGTGTGAAGAAATGTTTTAGTAGCACCAAACTACAGGGTGTCCCATAAGTCTCCATACATAGGAAATATAAAGGTTTCTTCTAGAAATGGGTGGTATATAAGTATCATACCTTATGAGGTATTGTTTTGTCCACAGTAGATTTTATTTATACAGTTCTACCATCTATCCTGTAGATGGTAGTAATGTAAAGTTTACAACATCCGCCGGCTGCCTCTAAGAAGCAGCTAGCACCACAGTCTTCCTAGATGTTGTGTTAGCATTAGCATTTAGTTTAAATAATCTACAAATATAAAATATATAGTTTATGTGGTGTACTATCGGTTATAATAGTATGTGATGAAAACATATTTAGATGCAGGACTCTACAATTTAATTTATAGGGTGTCTGAAAAGTGAGCTAACAAGCTAACAGTTAAAGTCATGACAGCCATAGAGTTTATGATGACAACAAAAAATTGTGCTAAACGTTAACACTGCCTTAAATTTAACCCACTGCACCAGCCTTAATAACTGTATGTTACTGTATCCAGGTGAGTTACTGTTAGTCATGGTATCTGGCTACTGTTAGCAACTAACATAACTGTTCAGTTACAAACTATTTTGTTAGCTATTTTGGTAACGTTACCATGCTAAGTGTTGCTACAGTAATTTCTACCATTGAGATGTGTTGTTATGAATGGACCATTTTCACAACCGCATTTTGCACCAGACATACATAAGGGGAGCGTAACCCTACTTCCGCACCGGCAAAACTTAAATGCCACAGATGACAGCATGGACCAACAGTTATTGTAACATACCAGGATGTTGTTGTCATGGACCAACAGTTATTGTAACATACCAGGATGTTGTTGTCATGGAACAACAGTTATTGTAACATAGCAGGATGTTGTTGTCATGTCCAGAAGCATCTTATATTTCCTTCCACTCCTTCGCTGTTAACGGTGAAGCTAGAGGAAAATGGGTCCAGGCTATTCAGTGTTATGAAGGGCCCAGTTTTATCATTAAAACAGGAGCACTTCCGTCTGCAGCAGACACTTCACATCAGAACACTACATCTGGGGATGACGGTTTGAAACCCTAGCATTTTTCCTTGGAATGATTCTATTCCTACAGGAAAAAGGAGCCAGTATATGAACGGTGTCAAAAACGGCAGCTGTTAACGTCGCTATGAGTTGAGATAAAACAAATGTCCATGGTTTTAAAGTTATGGTGAACACAAATAAGTAATGTTGTCCTTAAACTGTAGTTGTGACCTTTAACCTTTCCATGCCAGTACATCAGTGTCAGCAGTAAACAACAGTAGCATTGGAAGGAAAGAGTGTAAATAGTGATAGAACAGTGAACAGTAGTTAGTGCAACAGCAGTAAGTCACAGTAAATGTATGAACACTGATCAAACCTGGAGTTTGGGACCATCCTCTTTTTTTATTTGTCATGGGTAACATCTAACCCTCACAAAAACCTGCCCGTCTACTACATTAGATATTATGACAAACAAACACTAACATAAACACACACTGCCAGAGACAAAAGGGAATGGATTATGATAGCATTGGGCTAACGTTAGCATTATGCTAATGAGACGTTGACTTGAACCATAGACAGAACAAATATAAAATAGTCAAATAGTCCATGTCCTCTATACTATCCATACATAACCATAGAACCCTAGTCCTAGGTAGAAGTGGACAGACTAATGACTGGTGGACAGACTAATGACTAGTGGACAGACTAATGACTAGTGGACAGACTAATGACTGGTGGACACACTAATGACTGGTGGACAGACTAATGACTGGTGGACAGACTAATGACTGCTGGACAGACTAATGACTGGTGGACACACTTATCACTTCAGTAGCATTAGCCCCAGGGCTCTGTCTACTTACATTTATATTTTTTACTCACTGAAAAAATCGTAGCCTTTATCAAGTTTCTTTTTCGTTAGTGAATTGTCCTCCACGATTCTCCCAATATCTGCAAATGTTAAAAGTGGTAAATTTCTTCAGGAACTTGAAAAGACTCTTTCAATATTAGCGTCTTTCTACTGTTGACGTTTAACAGGAAGTTCGGTGACGCTCCTGTGACGTATTTACACTTATTATGAAAAAGGTCCATATGAAAAAAGTCTGCACTAATATGAAAGACTGCACTTGGAGTTATATGACCACTAACAAACTCTTCTGCTGTCATTTATACTTTATTATTTATGTATAGTATCCTACAAAAGTACCTTACTGTACCATACCAACAGTATATATATTTGGATGTAACACCCATTCCTAGTTTCTACATGGAACTGTACTAACTGCTGCTACTTAGCCTCAGTGTATATACTTATGTTATTTGTTTACTGTTCTATTGTAAATTTCTATTTTATATTTCCTTTACATTTACTACACATTCAGCATTCTGTGGACAGCAAAATAAGAATGTCCTTTCTATACTGTGCACATGACAATAAAAACTTTGAATCTTGAATAAATCATTTTTATTCATATAATATGCTCTATATGTGTGTCCTCCACTGCTGAAGAACACTTCTAAGAAATACATGTTAGAAGCCATGGGTGTAAAAATAATGTATGGACATTATGGACGTGTCCATACCAATATTTAAATAAGAAATAACATGACATTTAGGAAACTAAAGGTTAGTGTATTTTCTGGACTATAAGGTGACACTGAAAAAACTTTAATTTACTATAAAAACCACAGTGTGACTAATATATGGATTAACTCTGGTTGTGTTTAATGACTGGGAATTTAGACTTTTTATCTAATAATATTGACTTGACTTAATGTTCTTTATAATCCACTTCACCTTATATATGAAGAATCTATAAAATAATCCATTCATTGACAGTGTGTCTTATAGTGACTAAATATTATCATTAATGAACCTTTATCATGTGACATAAACCAAACTAGACGTAAATGTGGGTCTAATGACGATAACTATAATTAAATATATAATGTAGTTATAGATGAACAATAAAAACTAGACAAAATAAAAACATTCCCAAAATGTCTCTTAGGTTTTGTGACAAAATGAGATGTATTAATTCCTATAGCCGTGTTCTTATTTATTTTTGTATTATTTTATGTCTGTCTCTTGCAAGGAAGTTGTCAAATGTCCCCACTAATATCAACATCATAATTAGTCCCATGTTAGCAGCATATATTGTATGTATAGAATGTATTCTTTCTCCTCTGTATGGATATTTATGGGACACTCTTGGTTTTAGGGTTAAATGCATGTGTTTGAGTGACAGCACTAGTTACTGGAAAAGCCCCTCAACCATAGCACTTCCTTGAGCTCATAGCACGGGTCTCAAACATGCGGCTCGGGGGCCAAATGTGGCCTTCCAGAGGTTCCAGTGTGGCCCCTGGGATGAATTTTCAAAGGTCAATGATTCCACAGTCAAGGCCGTGGAACTGATTTTAGTTCAGGTTCCACATACAGATCAATATTATCTACAGTCAAATAACAAAAACCCACAAAAAATGATGGATCCATATTTTCTTCTGGGTTTGATGTGAAAAACAGTTAACATTATGCCCATGCTTCAAATTTTTATCTTTGTTTTAGTTTTAAAAAATTGCATAAAAATATAGAAATATTGACACTTACAAAGAATAATCTAAGAATACAATGTGAAAAATCTGAACAAGGATGAACAACATTAAATGTTTAAAGAAAATTCTGCACAATTGCAACAATTTTTTGCTTCTTCATGTACAAATATGTTGAAGGTGAGGTACTTTATTTGTCACAATACACTGTACAATGACATTTGCATTAACCCATCCTTGGTGCCATTAGGACACCTGTAAGGAACAGTGGGCAGAACCCATCTACTGCTGTAGAACTGGACTAATGGTCACAATCACCTGCTGGATGATTTGACCCTAACAAACATGTTTTTGGGTTAAACAAACCAAAACATTGTTAAAATTGCATTTATTTTTCCTAGTAAAAATTTGTTTATTTTCTCATCTTATTCTCATCTTTTTTTTGTTTGTATAGTTTGTAAAAAAAAATTAAAATTCATAATTTAATGGAGGTGTTTTGCACTAAATCAAAGACAAAAGTTTGGAGTTATTATTATTTACATGATATTTTATTATTTTACTGGTCCACTGGAAATCAAATCAGGCTGAATGTGACACTAGAAAGAAAATTAGTTTGAGAGTCCTGGCTCAGAACCATAGGAAGTGGACAAAAACAAAAACTTATTTATTAATATTAACTTTATTAAAGGACTCATTCTATGGTTATTTATTAATATTAACTTTATTAAAGGATTCATTCTATGGTTATTATTAGTCTTTATTTCCACAGAGACACATGAACCAGTTTGATCCAACAGTTTTTTACAGTTTGTGCAACAGCTACTGTGGCGCCGTCTGCTCTAGTAGATGCTAATGCTAATGCTACTTCAGATTGGCTGCATTGGGGGAGGGGCTTACCCCCAGGTGGGTGGGGATAAAATCCATCTGACGTCAGATGGACCCTCTTTTTCTGGGTCCCTGGTTCCTCTGGTTGTTTTGTGTGAATGCGGTATGCAGCCAGTGGAGGTGATGAACCACGCAGCAAACGCAGCATGTGTTGGTAACGCAGGGTGAGCCATCACCATGGTAACTGTGGGTGAGCCATCACCATGGTAACTCTGGGTGAGCCATCACCATAGCAACGCTGGGTGAGCCATCACCATGGTAACGCTGGGTGAGCCGTCACCATGGTAACGCTGGGTGAGCCATCACCACGGTAACGCTGGGTGAGCCATCACCATAGTAACGCTGGGTGAGCCATCACCACGGTAATGCTGGGTGAGCCGTCACCATGGTAACGCTGGGTGAGCCATCACCATGGTAACTCTGGGTGAGCCATCAGATTCCAAAATGACAAAAGTGGTTTTAGTGAAATGACTCCTTTAACATTTACACTGTGAAACTGGTAACTGTAGATATGTTGACACTTTGTCAGTATTTTTATTTTGGTCTGGTTGTTTTTGGGACTGACCAGATGTTTATTGGAACCAAACTCCACTGAGTACAGCATTAGTTTGTGCAATTAATTAAACACTAGTATTGTTCATTAAAGATTGTAAAACAGTGTGTTTTTAGTAAATGACAGTGAAATGTAAAAAACCTTCACATGTTTCTCCTCCTGTACAACATCTATAGAAGAGTTACACAATTCAGCAGTCATTCATGAAAAGGAGACTCGAAGGGTTGTTTGCTTTTTCACGATGGAACTTTTTAAAAATGTTACCAAGAAGCGTGCTTTAACCTGTATGTTGAATCATCATCTGTTTGAGTTTTGTGTTGGAGCGTCACCACTAATCATTTTCTTTCTGTTTTCCCCAAATGTCAAGGCTCCAGTGTTGACAAATCAATATCACTGACAAGATCTGATCCTTTATTAAAGACGACGAAGAAGACACACGCTTCACATACTTACATGTAAATGTGTTCCTTGAATATAAATGTATCTGCCTTGACTTTTCTGTGGGATAAGCACACGCCCACTATGCAAGACTTAATAAGATGTGTATTTAGATGATTGGATGAGAGGGTTGTGGAAAAACCTCATGAGCTGCTGCCCTACATTTGGAGGATTTATTTTTCAAGCATTTCAGTGGGAAAGTATTCAAGATTAATTTCATCTAAATAAGTCTATTATAAGGAGAAAGATTCAGTGTTTAGAGCCGGTAATTGCAATATGCAGGAAAAAAAAGCTTGGATATAAGGATATAAGGTTATGTATAATACAGATCATTCCTATTGTAGTTAATTTTTTCATAGAAAGCACAGGCGCAGCCGAAATCTGAGGCCAAACTAAAATAACACAGCACTTATATAACCAAATATTATCCCTAGAATTCCTTCCTTTCTTTGTGGCTAATTTCTTTGAGGTGCTTAAAGAGTGTGTGTGTGTGTGTGTGTGTGTGTGTGTGTGTGTGTGTGTGTGTGTGTGTGTGTGTGTGTGTGTGTGTGTGTGTGTGTGTGTGTGTGTGTGTGTGTGTGTGTGCACAGCATGGCGTTCTGTGATCATCTGGAAAATCCAATACCAAATAAGCCGTCTATTGTTTGATAAAGCTGAAGCACAGGCATCCCAAACCTGCTGTGCTCTGTGTCCACAAGTCTGTTTCATTTGCCTTCTGCACAGCTTCTAAAAATCCTAAAGAATTAGAGCGGCACAATACGCTGCATATGTTTGAGTACGTGTGCTGCGGTCACATGACAGGACAATCATTTTTAGGCCTTCGCCAGGTCCCACGTCGGTTCCAGGCCTATTGATACTGCTAACAGTTTGATCTGATTCTGCCCTTTGACCTCTAATTTCACCCCCTGAACATGCACGAAAACTCACCAAATTTTGCACACACCTCAGAAGTTTGAAACATTGCAAATATTTAAAGGTTTCGTAAAAGTTGGTAAGGAAATGTGTCTACAGCGCCCCCTAGAAAAGGTGAAATAGTTTGTATTAGGACAGATCACGCCCTAGTGAAGTTAGAGCTATGAAAATCAGTACATGATCGTCATATGATGATGAACAAAAAAACCTAATGATGACCACGCCCATAAACCAACAGGAAGTCCGCCATCTTGGATTGAAATTTTTTTAATTTTGAGTCATGGATTTTAGCTGTCATTGGAATTTAACAAACTCCTCCTTGGCCATCGGACCGAATGAGCTCAGAATCAGTGAACACTATCTAGACAAGTGGAACATCAAAAGTTATACACATTTTTTTTAAAAAGTTGTATCGTTTTTGTGCTACGCTGTCACAAATTTCGCTAAGTTTTTGGGAAAAATTACCACTACATAAATTGCTTCAGCTGGAACATACGAACATGGATTTGGCTGAAGTTTGACTCAGACGTTTATCTCCCAGGTCTACACCTGTTTGTCAATAAAAATGGTGATTTTGCTCGATAGCGCCCCCTACAAATTCGCCTTTACTAAAAAGGCTGTAGTTCGAACATACATACACCAATTTGGCTCAAATTTGACTCCGGCATCGTGTGGGGAGGCAGTCGCGAGGGACAGCGAACGCCTTTGAGACTGCTTGCAGTTTTAATATTTAACTATTTCAGCTACAGAAGGATGATACTGAAACATATATTCAGTGTCGACCACTAATCTGTTTGACCGTTAGCGTCGTCACCACACAGCGGTTATTTAGCATTTGTTTCATTTCGCAATATATATATACATATATATTGCGAAATGTGGGGTGGCACGGTGGTGCAGCGGTTAGCACGGTGGTGCAGTGGTTAGCACGGTGGTGCAGCGGTTAGCACGGTGGTGCAGCGGTTAGCACGGTGGTGCAGCGGTTAGCACGGTGGTGCAGTGGTTAGCACGGTGGTGCAGTGGTTAGCACGGTGGTGCAGCGGTTAGCACGGTGGTGCAGCGGTTAGCACGGTGGTGCAGTGGTTAGCACGGTGGTGCAGCGGTTAGCACGGTGGTGCAGCGGTTAGCACGGCGGTGCAGTGGTTAGCACGGCGGTGCAGTGGTTAGCACGGTGGTGCAGTGGTTAGCACGGTGGTGCAGTGGTTAGCACTCGTGCCTCACAGCAAGAAGGACCCTGGTTCGAATCCCGTACCAGACCTTTCTGTGTGGAGTTTGCATGTCCTCCCCGTGTCCGCGTGGGTTTTCGCCGGGCACTCCGGTTTCCTCCCACCATCCAAACACATGCACTGATAGGTTAATTGGTTAATCTAAAATTGTCCATAGGTGTGAATGTGAGAGTGATTGTTTGTCTATATATGTTCAGCCCTGAGATGAACTGGCGTCTCATACAGGGTGTACCCCGCCTTCACCCATTGTAGCTGGATTAGGCCCCCAGTGACCCCCGTGACCCTAGTGAGGATAAAGCGGGTTCAGATAATGAATGAATGAATGAATGAATGAATGAATATATATATATCGCACGGTTAAAAAAGAATCGCAATGTCATGCAGGCTTGTAAAAAATAACCTACAGACCAGACACGCTGATGGTCTGCGGCGGGCGCGTAACACCAAAGGTAAATGTCTGGATGATATTTGGTGATATATTCACATCACCTGAAACAACAGAAAGCCTTTTCATTCCTGCGCTGCAGTTCAGATTAAGGCCAATGCTTCTTATGCAATCCTAGATTTCCCTGTGATATTACAGAGTTCAGTCAGTGACGTGAGGAGAATAATAATTCTAAGTGCGTGAGATGTAATCACTGTATCTGGGAAGCAGAGGGGATTTATTTCTGCTGTGGTTTCCTGGTGTTCAGGGGAACAGTGGTGGGACCATAGGTGGACGCTTCCTGCCACACATATTTGAAGGACTGTAAATAGCATCCGTCCATTCTGCCTCCGTTCTATTTTTACCAGCGAGACACAGCACTGAGAACTGTGGCTTTAAGGTCCTTTTGTGAAAGTGAATCCATTAACTCTTAATGGACGGCCTCCTTGTGCACAGCTGCACCGTCTTGTGGATCGCTCACTGACTGTGTAGAAAAATGGAATGTAAAGAAAAATAAAGTGAGTAGGGAAGGAGCACTGAAAGAAGTACTTTAACATCTTACATAATTTCCCTTATGAAACAAAATATATGGCAATATATTGAAAATATAATTCATTATATTGACAAATATATTCCCATGTATGGAAAAGTAGTGGATATATTATCCTATATACTGTAATATATGATTTGATCATATATTGGCAAATATAAAACATATATTGCAGTAAAGACAAAAAGTTGCCTTGTATTTTTACAGATATTTTTCCACCTATAGTGTGAAGTGTATTACTAAATATATAGTTACATATATTTAGAAATACAATTCACAATATATATATATATATATATATATATATATATATATATATATATATATATATATATATATATATATATATTTATAGTTTTGCATGTGGTTTAGATATTTCATCACATATTTTTTATGTATCTCAGCACAGTTTTTGAATATGATTTAAATATTTCATAAATATTTTGTCTTAGTTTGTTTTTTTTGTAAATACTAAAAAAAAACCAAAATGGAGACAGAATAGTGAACTGTGTTCTGATCACGATTAATCACAGATTAATCTGATTAAATATTTTAATCGTTTGACAGACGTGTATTATTAACTATATTTTAAGATATTGACACATTATATTTTTCTGTATATTATACACATATATTTTTATGTTCAATTACAGACAGTAATATATTGAAGTCTATTTTTATATTTTAGTTTCATAAGAGTATGAAGTACAGAGCATGTTTTTTCATCATCATTGGCTGAATGACTCAAACCGTACAGTTGATTTCAACAAAACATTTAACAACATGAGCTAAGACTTCAATCCATGTGTTAAACATGAACTAATTCACGACATTTGTTTTCTTTTCTGTAACTGGCTAAAGTCAGACTGAACGACATCAGATAAAAACTGACATTGTCTTTTTTTTTAACAGAGAAAGTAATAAATGAACAGTTTTATTTTTGGGTTAAAAAGGATGTTGGTTAAAGTTATGACATGAACATACAGAATAGTTTCACTTGGATTCTGTAAAGCACAGTTAACATTCTATGTTCTAGTTTAATAATAACACTGTCTTCTACTTCCTTATGTGATTGTTACTGCTTAAACAATACGTCACTGTGGTGGACGTGAGTGTCCCATTAACTCCTCCCATGAATGCAAACCCAAAGGTTCCCTAGGAATGAATTAGTTCCTAGAACGACTCTGTGGGAAAGTGTTTAATGATTGTGATGTGCTCAGTGTGTCAGGTTCTATTGAGAAGAAAAAGCTCATTTATTTTCTACATGAACAGGACCTGTCATGTGACTATTTCGAACACGTACATTGTGATGTTGATGCTCAGACATTAGACTGTGCAGTTCTAGACTGAACAGATAACACACATTTTACTTATTTAATTAACTCATCTAGTCATTTCCCAGCTGTGGACATTTTTGTAATTACATAAAAAATAGGTTCATTAAACCACTTTTCCACTTTTATTTTGGAATCTGATGGGTCACCCAGAGTTACCAACACATGCTGTGTTTTTTGCGTGGTTTCTCACCTCCACTGGCTACATACCGCATTCACACAACAGGAACCAAGGACCCAGAAAAAGACGGTCCATCTGATGACAGATGGACATTAGCCCCACCCACCTGGGGTTAAGCCCATCCCTCATTGCAGCCAGTCTGAAGTAGCATTAACATTAGCATTAGCATCTACAAGAGCAGACGGTGCCACAGTAGCTGTTGCACAAACTGTAAAAAACTGTTGGATCAAACTGGTTCATGTGAAAAAAACAACTGGAAACAAAACAATCTGAACGTTTTTATAAATAGAACCAACACACAATGAATTCAATAACGATGAAGAATAATATTAATAAATAAGCATAGAATGAGTCCTTTAATAAAGTTATTAATAAATAAGCATAGAATGAGTCCTTTAATAAAGTTAATATTAATAAATAATCACAGAATGAGTCCTTTAATAAAGTTAATATTAATAAATAAGCATAGAATGAGTCCTTTAATAAAGTTAATATTAATAAATAACCACAGAATGAGTCCTTTAACAGACAAATATGATGCAGTAATGAACAAAGGTGTGTTGGTGATCTTACAAAAGGCTGTGGGACTGGTGCCATGCTTGCACACTGTGGAATCTGATATGGGCCGCATTGATTAGCAGCAGCATCACAGAGAATCAAACACAATGCAGCCATATTCAGACGCACAACTGTAAACTGAGAAATATTTTTTTAGTAGTGATTTATAAAGGGAAGATTTTGCTGAGCACGCACACTGCAGTTATTGGAGCACTACTCTGTTTCACTTTGACAAAGAGTGGCTGTAGCATTAGCTGTAGCATCAGCTGTAGCATTAGCTGTAGCATCAGCTGCAGCAGTAGCATTAGCTGTAGCATCAGCTGTAGCATTAGAAGTAGCATTAGCTGTAGCATCAGCAGTAGCATTAGCTGTAGCATCAGCTGTAGCATTAGCACAGTTAAGTCCAGACACAGTTCTAACCTCTGCATATCCACTGACGCTGCACTCATGTCATTAATAGTTCTGTCAACATTAACATAGATTAAAAGATCATCACAGTTAATCTCATTAAAAATGTATAACGCACACATGTATACTTGTTTACATGTGTCATGAGGACCCAGTTTGTAATCAAGTAGCAACCAGAAAGTGACTGTAAACCTTTATCTTAAAACATTAAAAATAATTATAAAAACATTTAATTACATTTTTTTTTAAAAAGTTCAAATTAATGAAATACATAAACAACAATTGTTGTTACAATGTTACTGTAACAGACCGCAGAGAACCCAAGTGCAAAACAGGAGGTGTGCGTAAAAGTCCAAGCAGTATTTTATTCTCACACTAATCAGAAACAATACAGATGAGTGAGGAAATGTCCCCTTTAAAGTCTCTCGGGGCTGGAAAGTACTTATCCAGGCGGAGCACGGAAAATCTTCTCTGGTCTGGGGGCGAGACTGGAATCGGGTTGGTTCTGGTCCTAGGTCGGGGCTGGCGGCGGGTCTCGTAGTCGGGGTCCGTTCCGGGGTCGGGGCAGGCAGCGAGGGGCGTAACAGGGTCCGGTCCAGGTTCGGTATCAACAGAGGGAGGCAGAAAACTGGGGTCAGACAGAAACAGGACTGGTACACGGGAAACGGAATACACAGGTTGCAGGAAAATCAGAGGAACAGGTCATGATAATCTGGCACTGACTCAGGTCTGAATGCAGACTTTTATGCTCCTCACCTGATGAGTTCAGCTGGGCTCACCAGGTGAGTTGCATCTAATAATTGGCCAGGGAGACAGAACAGGGTGAAAGGTGAAACACAGAGCAGAAAAACAGAAAGTACAAGGTACAGAACATGACAGTTACAATGAAATAATGAAATTAAAATTAATGATTAAATACAAGAACACTAATTTAAAAATAAGTAAAGATATAAATAATATTTAAAAATAATATATACAAGTAAAAAATAATTAAAAAAAATACAAAAAAATACTTTCAATTTTTTTTTTCACTTTTCACCCATTTCCCTCATGCTTTATGGGGACTTCTGTCAAAAAAAACTAATTAATGTATTTGTAGGGCCACATTATTTTTTATTTTACTAGTGGGGACCTTTATTTATATTTAACCCTCATGGAGACCTGAATTTTGGTCCCCATAGTGTCAGAAGTCCCCATGCTGTGACTGTGTAAACATATCAATGTCCCCATAAAGATAGAAATACAAACACACCCACATTTTGGGTGGGGTTTTTTGTCTGTATTTTTTATTTATTTTTTTGTTAGTTAGTTATTTTTTAGGGGGGGGGGGGGGGTGTATTTTAGGATGTTTTGTATATTTTTCCTCTGTATAGATCAGTTGAACAGTTCTGTGACACTGTTGGATCTGAACACTTCCCAAAAGTTTAATATGAAACTGGAATTAAATTTATGACTGGATTTATATAAAAACATGTGACTGACTGTTTAATGTACTCATTAAGTCTGGTTAATACTTTTGTACTAGTAGCAGTAGCAGCAGTAGTAGTAATAGTAGTAGTAGTAGTAATAGTAGTAGTAATAGTAGTAGTAGTAGTAGTAGTAGTAGTAGTAGTAGTAGTAGTAGTAGTAGTAGAAGTAGTAGTAGTAGCAGCAGTAGTAGTAGTAGTAGTAGTAGTAGTAGTAGAAGCAGTAGTAGTAGTAGTAGTACTACTAGTAGTAGTAGTAGGAGCAGCAGTAGTAGTAGTAGTTGTAGTAGTAGTAGTAGTGGTAGTAGTAGCAGCAGTAGTAGTAATAGTAGTAGTAGTAGTAGTAGTAGAAGCAGTAGTAGTAGTACTACTACTACTACTAGTAGTAGTAGTAGCAGCAGTAGTAGTAGTAGTAGTAGTAGTAGTAGTAGTAGTAGTAGTAATAGTAGTAGTAGTAGTAGTAGAAGCAGTAGTAGTAGTAGTAGTACTACTAGTAGTAGTAGTAGGAGCAGCAGTAGTAGTAGTAGTTGTAGTAGTAGTAGTAGTGGTAGTAGTAGCAGCAGTAGTAGTAATAGTAGTAGTAGTAGTAGTAGTAGTAGTAGTAGAAGTAGTAGTAGTAGCAGCAGTAGTAGTAGTAGTAGTACTACTACTACTACTACTAGTAGTAGTAGTAGTAGAAGCAGCAGTAGTAGTAATAGTAGTAGTAGTAGTACTAGTAGCAGTAGTAGTAGTAGTATTACTACTACTAGTAGTAGAAGTAGTGGTAGTAGTAGCAGCAGTAGTAGTAATAGTACTACTAGTAGTAGTAGTAGTAGTAGTAGAAGTAGTAGTAGAAGTAGTAGCAGTAGCAGCAGTAGTAGTAGTAGTAGTAGTAGTAGTAGGAGCAGCAGTAGTAGTAGTAGTTGTAGTAGTAGTAGTAGTGGTAGTAGTAGCAGCAGTAGTAGTAATAGTAGTAGTAGTAGTAGTAGTAGTAGTAGTAGAAGTAGTAGTAGTAGCAGCAGTAGTAGTAGTAGTAGTACTACTACTACTACTACTAGTAGTAGTAGTAGTAGAAGCAGCAGTAGTAGTAATAGTAGTAGTAGTAGAAGTAGTAGTAGAAGTAGTAGCAGTAGCAGCAGTAGTAGTAGTAGTAGTAGTAATACAAATATATATACAAGTACAAATATAAAATACATTTACAGTGGAAATAAATGTAATGTCACCTGTTCTATATGATAAATACCCCAACGTTTGGAATCCATATATTATATGAAGATGTTCTGGAGGTTCTGGTGGTTCTGGAGGTTCTGGTGGTTCTGGAGGTTCTGGTGGTTCTGGAGGTTCTGGTAGTTCTGGTGGTTCTGGATGTTCTGGAGGTTCTGGTAGTTCTGGAGGTTCTGATGGTTCTGGTGGTTCTGGAGGTTCTGGTAGTTCTGGTGGTTCTGGATGTTCTGGAGGTTCTGGTAGTTCTGGTGGTTCTGGATGTTCTGGATGTTCTGGTGGTTCTGGAGGTTCTGGTAGTTCTGGTGGTTCTGGATTTTCTGGTAGTTCTGGATGTTCTGGTGGTTCTGATGGTTCTGGAGGTTCTGGTAGTTCTGGTGGTTCTGGAGGTTCTGGTAGTTCTGGTGGTTCTGGTGGTTCTGGAGGTTCTGGTGGTTCTAATGGTTCTGTAGGTTCTGGTAGTTCTGGAGGTTCTGGTGGTTTTGGTGGTTCTAATGGTTCTGGAGGTTCTGGTAGTTCTGGTGGTTCTAATGGTTCTGGAGGTTCTGGTAGTTCTGGAGGTTCTGGTGGTTCTAATGGTTCTGGAGGTTCTGGTAGTTCTGGAGGTTCTGGTAGTTCTGGAGGTTCTGGTGGTTCTGGTAGTTCTGGAGGTTCTGGTAGTTCTGGAGGTTCTGGAGGTTCTGGTAGTTCTGGAGGTTCTGGTAGTTCTGGAGGTTCTGGTGGTTCTGGTGGTTCTGGTGATTTCAAATGTATTTGTGTGTTTTTATCCAAACCTGCAGTTGTGTCAAATGTTCTTATTTATTATTTTAATAGTTTTTCAGGATGACATTCTTTGTCCAATGGTTTAAAGTCTGTCCTTTTCACATCATATATTATTAAGTCCCTTCTACTGACCTGGAAAACACAATGTGATTAGAGGAAGGATTAGAACCAACCCAGAGGTTATTCAGACAAACATTATTAAACTGACAGTGTTTTCTAAAAACTGACACAGACACGTCAACGAACCTGTAAAAAAAAAAACCTTTTTTTTTTTCGTCTTTTCTTTGATAATTCGTTTTTTAAGCAGTGCATGTTTTTGGTGCCAGACAGAAAAACAGTCAAATGTTTTGTTTTGCTTTGAGTTTGATTTTCCAACAATAATGCCTTAAAAAGTATAATTAAAAATAATTAATTAAATAGACAAATACATAAACAATAAATAAATAACCAAATAAATAAATAATTCATAAAAATAAAAAATAGCAATAATAAAATAAAAGTGAATGAATAAATAAGACAAATACACACACACAAAAACAATAATAAAATGTAATACATTGTATTTTTTTCTTATTTTAAAAAGTTATTTATTTAATTAAAACAATTGTATTAATTTGTTTATTTTTATGAATTTCTTTTTATACATTTTTTGTCTCTTTTTATTTATTTATCTATTTATTTTTAATTATTAATTTTATTAAATTATTTCGGCTACAAGGAGGATGTTACTGAAACATATGTTCAGTGTCGACCATTAATCTCTTTGACAGTTTCTGTCGTTACCACACAGCTGATATTTCTTTCATATCGTAATATATAAACGCAGGGTTAAAAAAATGTCAATGGCAATTTTTCCTCCTATCGTGCAGCTGTAATCTGTGCACACCTTATATCAGTGCTTCTTAACCACAGTAGTTTCATATAAACATTGACAGAACCCATCTTTGTTGAATATTCTATTGATTTCTTTATTTTTTTTTCTTTATGTTTGACTGGTGCAAACATATACTATCACTGTGTTTACAGAACGAAACCAAAACAATGTGTGAACTGCATCAATTCCATTCCTCATTTTTTGGATAAATACTTTATTCATCCCCTCAGGGAAATTCAGTTGTCACATCGCTCACACCACATCATATACATACAATAGATGAATAAATAATAGAGATAGAAATTTATTGTCATTGTACAGTATACAACGAAATTCAGTGCACTCGCATACTGGATCATAAAAGGCAGAATAATAATAAAAAGTAGTTAAAATACATTAAAATACACAATAAATACAAAAGCATAAAAATACAAAACCATAAAAACCCCCATCCATTCTCATTCATACAGTGCAAGAGATACAGTGATAAAGTGCTGCATTGCATGAGATGTGATTTATGGATTACGTCTTCATATCAGCGTTTAGTATGGTGATGGCTTTGGGATAAAAACTGTTCATGAATCTTGTAGTGTAAATAAATAAATACATAAAAAGGTTATGGATAAAAGTGAACTAAAGTGCTTAAAAAAAACCATCTTAACAAACAGCTTAAAATGACATAAAACGACTTAAACGTTCAGGGTCAGTGGCTGTCGGGACAAAGGACGTCCTGTGGCGCTCAGTCCTATTATTGTAGTCATCATTCATTTTCTGAACCCACTTTATCCTCTGAACCCACTTTATCCTCTGAACCCACTTTATCCTCTGAACCCACTTTATCCTCACTAGGGTCATGAGAAATAAAATAATATTTTCAAATTGAAGACACAGTGTCAGGGAGGGGGTGAGGTGAAGGAGGACTCAGATGTACAGTGCTGAAGGGAGAACAGATTTAATAAAAAAAAAAACAACAACATAAAGACAGAGACAAAACTAAAACCTGGGCATGGAACGGCTCCAGTCCATGGTGACGATGACTGTCCAGGTTATAGAGGTGACAGTTTAAAATGGTCCTGCACTGGCAACTGCAAGCATCACTGCTTTTATAGTCACACATGAGGAACTGCTGCAGCTGCGCAGTGCGGGACCAGCACTGGGGGAAAGGTCAGCAGAGGTCATGACATGTACAAGTGTTCCTTTAGTTTTGCAGATGCTGCACTAGAATATCTTAACTTGACGCTGAGGCTCATCACGTCCCGTTCTACATCTGAATCCATATTGGACATAGTCGTCCCACCACTTTCTTTTTTTGCTCGACATAGTATGGATTCAAATATTAAAGAAATCACAGGATGTACCATCTACTGAGTACCCCAAACAATGGAACCCAGTAGCGATGGAGTCAGGGGGGCTGTTGTCAAAGGGTGGTGGGTGTGGTTTCTACGACCCTCATATAATAACATCTGACTCAACAACCTTACAGGGAAACTACTGGAGCGGTGCTACAGTCACAAATTTAAAATGGACGCCATTGGACATGAAGGAATATCAACTTTAGAACAGATCCACCTACAGGGTCGTGTCATATATACGGTGTTGGGAAAGTTCACCTTAATTAGGAACTAGTTCAAAGTTCAGTTCTAGTTAGTTAATATGAATTAGTTCAGTTCATCGTTCATTCTTATAAATTATTAACTAGAAGTTCATGGATCCTAAAATGTACTTTTTCCTTCTTTTTTTGTGTTATTATTGTAAACTTATTATTAACTGTTTCTAACATTATCCTGTAGTCATAAAATCAGGGGTAAATGCCCCCCTCCAGGGCAGTAAGTATCTTACCCCAGGGTTAACTTCCCTCTGCAGGTTCTTAGAACATAAGGAGTGGTTTCACTGAGTTTAGTTTTTAATGTTTATTTACAAGAACGGGACAAACACCTGCTCTGGTCACACTCTGTACATTTAACTGTTTTTCTCTGCTCCCAAAAACTCTCTGCACCTCTCTCTCTCTCTCTCTCTCTCTCTCTCTCTCTCTCTCTCTCTCTCTCTCTCTCCCCCCTGCATAATATAAAAATGACATCTATGATAATGTTGTGTTTTGATCCCATTTTATTCCTTATAGGACTCAATAATTACAACGTGATAAGAACTAAATATGAACTAAATAAGAGCACAGTTCAATAAATGACATAATAACCGCGTTCACAACTTCCTGTTCATTTGGCAAAAGTGAACGAGTCGTTCACGTTCGTTAAAAATATGATATAGTTCGTGAACGATCATTCAATGAACTCGTTCAGGTACAACACTGTCTATATAATTCTCATCTATTTTGGGGACGAGATTTTGATATTTGATTATTTGATGTCCCTTTGATGAATAGAAAATGTTCTAATGGTAAAATCCAAAGTCAAAATTATAGATAAAAAACAATATCATATTTAAAAAATCAGACACTGTTCCTCTTTTTTCTTACAAAAATGTTTTGTCCATGTCAGAGGGTACTGGACTAAAAATATGTTTGTAAGGGGGAACATCTAGAATGATCCAGATGCAGTAGCTCATTTGGACGGTTGTTCATCTGGAAGATGTTCCTAAAAGTCAAACCTTTCCAAAAATACCAAACAACCTTTTCCAACGCACCATTACAGACTGAGCCTCTTTAAGAACCACTGTAATAATAACTGTAAAAACACCATAGAAGAAGGAAACTTCCTGTCCATGTGTCTTTAGTAGATGATGCGGTGGCGAAGCACATACCACCGTAGGCGCCGGTGCAGGACTGTACATTTGGTACAAAGTACTGATCATTTGGACAAATAACTGTGGGATTTATTTGAAGATTATTTCTCCTGTTTTTTTCATTAATGTCTGAGACACTTTCCATTCTGTAAACATACAAAGGCATCACAAAGTGCTCAGTTATTTAGTCTGTCCAATGCCTCCCTGTTCAACTGGATAATCATAAACATGCTCACCGTCTACCGTCTACCCTCTACTGTCTACCGTCTACCGTCCACCGTCCACCGTCTACCGTCCACCCTCTACCGTCCACCCTCTACCGTCCACTGTCTACCGTCCACCGTCTACCGTCCACCGTCTACCGTCCACCATCTACCGTCCACCCTCTACCGTCCACCGTCTACCGTCCACCGTCTACCGCCCACCCTCTACTGTCTACCGTCTACCGTCCACCGTTCACCGTCTACCGTCCACCCTCTACCGTCCACCCTCTACCGTCCACCCTCTACCGTCCACCGTCTACCGTCCACCGTCTACCGCCCACCGTCTACCGTCCACCGTCTACTGTCCACCGTCCACCGTCCACCCTCTACTGTCTACCGTCCACCGTCTACCGTCCACCGTCCACCGTCCACCGTCCACCGTCCACCGTCTACCGTCCACCGTCTACCGTCCAGAGCTCGTCACGTGTTTGTCGCCCAGGGTGCGTTTGAAATGAATGAGCACCGGCTGGTTTTGTGTTTTCCTTTCACAGCTGGTGTACGCTCCTTGTTTAAACAACACACAACTTGGTCTGCTCATTGGCAGCGTTATCTGCAGTTTGTTTTGTGTGTATTCCTCCACAGAGCCTCCTTGAGCCTGAATGTAAATGAAGTCTTCTGTTTTTTTGTTGGATTTAATTTTCCGTCACCTTGGAGAACATTTCCTCCTTTTTTTAACCAGTTACTTTACTGTAATTATGAGCATTTATGCATGAATGACAGTAGTCACAACCTCTGTCCTGAGCCCAGCTAATTTAATCGTATACTCATATTCAGATTAAAGAATGCCATTGTAAATGTTGTGTCAAGTTGAAATATCGCTTTTGCGGTGTAGGCGGATAGGCTTGGATTCACCCTCTGGGATAATGTGGTGAGCTTGATGGGCCCAGATGTTTTCAGAGAAAGGAAGCAAATGCTAATTACTCTGCATATCTCTAGGCATTGCACATAGGAGCACAAGTTGTAAGCACCTAATGTCCTCAGACACATCTCTTAGCACATATTTCTAGTTTTTGTTGTTGCTAAATTCTCCGTTTCCTATGATCTGTTTTATTTTCATACGACTGTGAGTCATTAACTGTGTCTAGCAGCAGACTGGTTACCATGGTACTAACTACAATACATGTTTTTAGCAAGTACAAATGTTTTGGCTTTACTTCAGTAGCCTGTTCGACTCCACTGGTCACAGCATTTAGCTTGTATAGTTATAACATTAGCTTTCTCATGACACTTTACATACATATAGACCCTGTCAACACCAGACTGTGATTTACAGAAACCCAACAGAATCCTGCAGGAGCAAACACTTGTGACCAGTGACACTGGAAGGAAAAATGACAGAAAAAACCTGGAGCAGACCCTGACTCCTGGAGGATGGACGTCTGCTGTGCCCAGCTGGAATAAGAGAGAGAGAGAGAGAGAGAGAGAGAGAGAGAGAGAGAGTTAGTTCACATGCACTTACAAATGACAATTATTTATATACTCTGATTAAGGACTTCACTGGAGTTTCTCAGACATCTGAGTTTACATGCACCGGAGAAATTCAAATTATTGAGTGAAGTACGGTGACCACTAGGTGGTGCTACACACCCTTTTGCATTAGCATGGTTATGGTTAGTGCTATTGAAGAACAATAAACAAAAACAGCAGATTTGAATCAGACATCGTAGAAAGACAACAACACCCAGAGAAGATACGGACTACGACCTTGAAGTTACGGACCACGACCTTGAAGATACGGACTACGACCTTGAAGTTACGGACCACGACCTTGAAGATACGGACTACGACCTTGAAGATACGGACTACGACCTTGAAGTTACGGACCACGACCTTGAAGATACGGACTACGACCTTGAAGTTACGGACCACGACCTTGAAGATACGGACCACGACCTTGAAGATACGGACCACGACCTTGAAGATACGGACCACGACCTTGAAGTTACGAACCACGACCTTGAAGTTACGGACCACGACCTTGAAGTTACGGACCACGACCTTGAAGATACGGACCACGACCTTGAAGATACGGACCACGAACTTGAAGATACGGACCACGACTATGCACCAGCTGATTTATAACAGTAACATACATGTATTCAGATGACATATTAGTGTGTAAACAGTGGAGCTGAGCTGAACGCTGTAGTGTTTCCATAGTGTCCGTCCACAGGTGTCCACAGGTGTCCTCAGATGTCCTCAGGTGTCCTCAGGTGTCCTCAGGCGTCCTCAGACGTCCTCAGGCATCCTCAGGTGTCCTCAGGCGTCCTCAGGTGTTCTCAGGCATCCTCAGGTGTCCTCAGGCGTCCTCAGGCATCCTCAGGTGTCCTCAGGCGTCCTCAGGCGTCCTCAGGCGTCCTCAGGCATCCTCAGGTGTCCTCAGGTGTCCTCAGGTGTCCTCAGGCGTCCTCAGGCGTCCTCAGGCGTCCTCAGGCTTATCTGTTCATGTGCTTACGAGACATTACTTTGAACAGGGCAGACAGATCTGGGAGGGCCTTGTAAGCTGTTGTATTTAGACACAACACACAGTCCAACACTCAGGAGACCACAGGCTCTTTGTTCCCATTTCCTCTACAATGATTCAGGGCAGCATTAAAGCTGTTGGGTTAGTTTTTTTCTAACTTCTGGAAGCACATGTGGTTTACAGCTGGCAGACTGCAGGGGCAGCAGAGAACAGCGTCTGTGGTCCAGGTGATTTGTCATTAGATGAGGTTCATTAAGGCTGGCAGTGTATTACTGGGGTAACTACTGATGTGGAACAAGGACATGAATCAGGCTCAGACAGCGTACGCTCACACTGGTGCATATGGATCCTGTTTTATTATCGATTCAGAACTGAAATGGTTTTTCTTTTTTTGGCCGCAAGGTTCTGCAGGAAAGGTAGTCCAGGACCTAAATATATTTAAGCATGTGTAGTGTAAAAGTCAATAACTATTCGAGTCCACTGTGGGTAGATGAGAATTTTGAAAAACTGCTCTTAAAGTCCAGCTTATCATTCATTCATTATCTGAACCCACTTTATCCTCATTAGGGTCGCGGGGGTCACTGGGGGCCTAATCCAGCTACAATGGGCGAAGGCGGGGTACACCCTGTATGAGACGCCAGTTCATCTCAGGGCTGAACATATATAGACAAACAATCACTCTCACATTCACACCTATGGACAATTTTAGATTAACCAATTAACCTATCAGTGCATGTGTTTGGATGGTGGGAGGAAACCGGAGTGCCCGGCGAAAACCCACGCGGACACGGGGAGGACATGCAAACTCCACACAGAAAGGTCTGGTATGGGATTCGAACCAGGGTCCTTCTTGCTGTGAGGCACGAGTGCTAACCACTGCACCACCGTGCTAACCGCTGCACCACCGCGCTAACCGCTGCACCACCGCGCTAATCGCTGCACCACCGCGCTAACCGCTGCACCACCGCGCTAACCGCTGCACCACCGCGCTAACCGCTGCACCACCGCGCTAACCGCTGCACCACCGCGCTAACCGCTGCACCACCGCGCTAACCACTGCACCACCGCGCTAACCACTGCACCACCGTGCTAACCACTGCACCACCGTGCCGCCCAAGTCCAGCTTAGTGTAGTTTATTTGTCACAGAGTAAAGAAAAACAAACCACTAAGGAAGAAAACAGATAAATAAATAAATGAATGAATAACACAACCGTAGGGTAAGCTCATGAGATGAGACGAGATTTTATTAAACTTAATTAAATTAACTTAATTATTATATGAATGGATGAATGGATTTTATGATCCTGTAAGAGTTAACTTTTAATGAACTTCTTAATGAACTTCTCTACAAATTGAAACTAAAATAAAATGTTATTAAACTTAAATTAAAATAAATTAAATGATATATTTCTCTGGTGAAGTGTGAATGTGTTTGTCATCATTGTGTGGTTTGTTGGTGTTTTCTTGGCAGGTGCAGTTGTTAGTTTAAGTACTGAGCTGTGGTTCGAGTTAAAGGTCAAAGGTTAGTGGGTACTGAGCTGTGGTTCGAGTTAAAGGTCAAAGGTTAGTGGGTACTGAGCTGTGGTTCGAGTTAAAGGTCAAAGGTTAGTGAGTACTGAGCTGTGGTTCGAGTTAAAGGTCAAAGGTTAGTGGGTACTGAGCTGTGGTTCGAGTTAAAGGTCAAAGGTTAGTGGGTACTGAGCAGTGGTTCGAGTTAAAGGTGAAAGGTTAGTGAGTACTGAGCTGTGGTTCGAGTTAAAGGTCAAAGGTTAGTGGGTACTGAGCTGTGGTTCGAGTTAAAGGTGAAAGGTTAGTGAGTACTGAGCTGTGGTTCGAGTTAAAGGTCAAAGGTTAGTGGGTACTGAGCTGTGGTTCGAGTTAAAGGTCAAAGGTTAGTGGGTACTGAGCTGTGGTTCGAGTTAAAGGTCAAAGGTTAGTGAGTACTGAGCTGTGGTTCGAGTTAAAGGTGAAAGGTTAGTGAGTACTGAGCTGTGGTTCAAGTTAAAGGTCAAAGGTTAGTGAGTACTGAGCTGTGGTTTGAGTTAAAGGTCAAAGGTTAGTGAGTACTGAGCTGTGGTTCAAGTTAAAGGTCAAAGGTTAGTGAGTACTGAGCTGTGGTTCGAGTTAAAGGTCAAAGGTTAGTGGGTACTGAGCTGTGGTTCGAGTTAAAGGTGAAAGGTTAGTGAGTACTGAGCTGTGGTTCGAGTTAAAGGTCAAAGGTTAGTGGGTACTGAGCTGTGGTTCGAGTTAAAGGTCAAAGGTTAGTGGGTACTGAGCTGTGGTTCGAGTTAAAGGTCAAAGGTTAGTGAGTACTGAGCTGTGGTTCGAGTTAAAGGTGAAAGGTTAGTGAGTACTGAGCTGTGGTTCAAGTTAAAGGTCAAAGGTTAGTGAGTACTGAGCTGTGGTTTGAGTTAAAGGTCAAAGGTTAGTGAGTACTGAGCTGTGGTTCAAGTTAAAGGTCAAAGGTTAGTGAGTACTGAGCTGTGGTTTGAGTTAAAGGTCAAAGGTTAGTGAGTACTGAGCTGTGGTTCGAGTTAAAGGTCAAAGGTTAGTGAGTACTGAGCTGTGGTTCGAGTTAAAGGTGAAAGGTTAGTGAGTACTGAGCTGTGGTTCGAGTTAAAGGTCAAAGGTTAGTGGGTACTGAGCTGTGGTTCGAGTTAAAGGTGAAAGGTTAGTGAGTACTGAGCTGTGGTTCGAGTTAAAGGTGAAAGGTTAGTGAGTACTGAGCTGTGGTTCGAGTTAAAGGTCAAAGGTTAGTGAGTACTGAGCTGTGGTTTGAGTTAAAGGTCAAAGGTTAGTGAGTACTGAGCTGTGGTTCGAGTTAAAGGTCAAAGGTTAGTGGGTACTGAGCTGTGGTTCGAGTTAAAGGTCAAAGGTTAGTGGGTACTGAGCTGTGGTTCGAGTTAAAGGTCAAAGGTTAGTGAGTACTGAGCTGTGGTTCGAGTTAAAGGTGAAAGGTTAGTGAGTACTGAGCTGTGGTTCAAGTTAAAGGTCAAAGGTTAGTGAGTACTGAGCTGTGGTTCAAGTTAAAGGTCAAAGGTTAGTGAGTACTGAGCTGTGGTTTGAGTTAAAGGTCAAAGGTTAGTGAGTACTGAGCTGTGGTTCGAGTTAAAGGTCAAAGGTTAGTGAGTACTGAGCTGTGGTTAGGGTTAAAGGTCAAAGGTTGGTGGGTACTGAGCTGTGGTTAGGGTTAAAGGTCAAAGGTTGGTGAGTACTGAGCTGTGGTTAGGGTTAAAGGTCAAAGGTTGGTGGGTACTGAGCTGTGGTTAGGGTTGAAGGTCAAAGGTTAGTGAGTACTGAGCTGTGGTTAGGGTTAAAGGTCAAAGGTCAGAATATTGTCAGTGTCTTATCACTCAGTCTCTTGTCATTTATAATTTCTGTTGTGAACCAAAAATGCTGCCAAACAAAACATTTAAAGTGGAGGGGGCGTGGCCAATAGTAAAACCTGTGTGGACGGGGGCGTGGTCAATAGTAAAACCTGTGTGGGAGGGGGCGTGGTCAATAGTAAAACATATATGGAGGGGGCGTGGTCAATAGTAAAACATATATGGAGGGGGCGTGGTCAATAGTAAAACATATGTGGAATGGGCGTGGTCAATAATAAAACTGTATGGAGGGGGCGTGGTCAAAAGTAACAACTGTTTTCTGACGTCATTCTGGCTGCTGCTGGATAATAAATCTCAGAGACAGAATTTAAACGCGACCTACAACAGCTATAACCCTAACCTTTGACCCCTAACCCTAACCTTCAGACATCAGATGGTTCCATCACATCATATGACGTCGTATGGAGCCTTGGCGGAGGCCTGCTGTCTGTGACTGTCGTTGTTATTGCAGCAGTGGTAGCTTATCTGAAATGAAAGCTGGTTGACCTAATTTTGGGTGTTAACATCCTCTGCTGATATGGATAAAAAGAGATTAGATTTATATATGTGTACATATGTTGGCATCTGTAGAGCTTTCCATTTTACTGTTAATATTATTATGACACAGAGATGATTAGAAACATTGATTTTTATTCATTTCATTCATTCTTGCCACCACATACAGGTAATTGACTAAATAAATAACACCACTAATAGTATTATTGACATTGTTATGACAGTGTGTTCTTTCTAATTGTCTTTTTCGTTTTTGTTTCTGCCTGGTTGTCTGTAGTTGTTTTTCTTTCATCATTATATAAAAAAGAAATACTCATAGGAGAATTATATTTGTCCTGCAGCTGTTGAATTAATGGTTCTTTCCAAACATAAATCACAATGTTTTATTTTATTTTATTTTTTTTACTTTTGGTAGACCCAGATATTTCTGTTAGATGAATGTTTTATCTGAAGTAAAAGGGGCAAATGAAAGATTCACAGAGATAGAGAGTATCAAAGACAACTGGGTTTTTACCAGTTTCCAGTAAATTCCTTTATTACATTGTCAGTTATGTGAATTCTGGTTCAGTTGAAGCTGTTCATGTTTGTTCATTTTGTTTTATTTTGGTGAAGGGCTTTATCTTCCTGTATGTCACACCTGATCATAATCACCTCTCACTCTATATCAGGGGTCTCAAACATGCGGCCCGGGGACCACATGTGGCCCGCCAAAGGTTCCAGTGTGGCCCCTGGGATACATTTGTATATTGCAATAATTCCACGCTCAAGGCTATGGAAGTGATTTTAGTTTAGGTTCAATATTATCAAGAGTCAAATAACAGAAATACCTAAAAAAAAAAAAATCCATATTTTCTCCTGGGTTTGATGTGAAAACATTTGACATTATACCAATAATGACAACTTAAAATGTGAAATTATGGAAATATTGACATTTACAAACAATAAAAACCTGAACAAGTATGAAAAACAACATTTTAAAAAAATTCACTCAATCTTAAAATTATTTTGCTTTTTTATGTAAAAATTATATGTTGAACATTGCATTTATTTTTCCTAGGAAACGTGAGGTGTTTTTCTGGTTATTTCCATCTTTTTTTCTTGTATAGTTTGCAAAAGAAAATGTTTTCATAATTTAATGGAAGTGTTTTGCACTAAATCAAAGACAAAAGTGTGTAGTTATTATAATTTACATGCTTTTCTATTATTTTACTGATCCACTAGAAATCAAATTGGGCTGAATGTGACCCTTGAAAGAAAATGAGTTTGAGAGCTGTGGTTTACATATATTCTGTCTGTCTTTGTCCCACTCATGTCTGTAGGTTTTGTCTTCGTCTAGTTACTGTTAGAGGGAGTGTCTTTTGTTTGTTAGAATCTAATATTTTAGTTAGGGGGGCCACACAGCTACCTTTTTGTTTTCTACCCTTTTGTACTTTGATAAAATGTATATTTTTTGTTTTTTCACGACTGGTTTTGTTCTCCTGCTTTTTTGGATCCATGCCTCGAGTATTCCCTTAACAATGACTATTTTTCCACATGACTTTTTTAACCGCAGTATGGGAGATAAAGGTAATTCAGTGGCAGAAATGTGACTGTTCTTATGTATTCTTTTTAACAGCACCTTAAAGCACAGTAGGAGAAAAATGTCTGAAGAAAAAGGGTCATTTATTACCAACAAGGCGTCCACTTGTAGAGAAACAGAGGCTCAGTGGTCAGCGCTGTTAGAGGGTCAGGGTTTCTATCAGCGTCTGCATGAGTTTCCTCACACTGTCACTGTGAGATCACAGCAAAGTGAATGACTGACCTTAAAACACCCAGAGGTGTGAATGTGCCAAGTGACGGAAAAAAACTATGAACAACTCGAATATATACTAGAACTGCACAATATATTGTTTAACCCTTTACATCATGGACATAAAATAACATATGGACACTATGGACGTGTCCATACCAATATTTAAATAAGAAATAACATGACATTTAGGAAACTAAAGGTTAGTGTATTTTCTGGACTATAAGGTGACACTGAAAAAACTTTAATTTACTATAAAAACCACAGTGTGACTAATATATGGATTAACTCTGGTTGTGTTTAATGACTGGGAATTTAGACTTTTTATCTAATAATGTTGACTTGACTTAATGTTCTTTATAATCCACTTCACCTTATATATGAAGAATCTATAAAATAATCCATTCATTGACAGTGTGTCTTATAGTGACTAAATATTGTCATTAATGAACCTTTATCATGTGACATAAACTAAACTAGACGTAAATGTGGGTCTAATGACGATAACTATAATTAAATATATAATGTAGTTATAGATGAACAATAAAAACAGACAATATATGGATTAAAAAATACAAACATTCCTAAAATGTCTTTTTTTTTTTTTTTTTTTACTTCTTGTTGCTGTCTCTTGTGAGGAAGTCGTCAAATGATGTCCCCACCAATGTCATCATGACTACTCCCATGCTTTACATATTATTCATATTCTCTGCCTTCATGGTCTGGGCCAATATGTCTTTCATTCCCCATGACTCTTCAAAAATGACCATGTACACGTCCCGATGGAAACTATATTTTATGAGACAAAATGTGGCGTGAACATGGAAAGATCTGGATACAGGGCACCTCCACCCCCACCCCCAAGAACACATGTTAGAACATGACATGTCGACTTTTCCAGTTTTCAGTGTCCCTCCACTCTTGCCCTTTACCTTCATTTAAGTCACTCTGGGAAGTTTAACACACATTTAAATGAATATGGGTCATTTTGACCCGGAACAGCCTCAGTGAACAAAAAAATGTAGCACCTTTCTAAAATTATACCAGTTTAAATGATCTTTATTTTTGTGTATTTTGGATCACTTTAGAAAAAGTCACATGATGTCAGGCAAAAAAATACATTTAGGGTATTTTTTTATTGCTGTCATATATTAAAATGGGTCAAATTTGACCCCAACATCAAGCATCGCCATTGCAATATACATGTGCAAAACAGTCACATCACATGTCTGACAATGTAGGAGGCCAATTAATTTGATGTGTTGTCATCTGATTTCAACATGACACACACTGCAAACAGCAATGCACCAAATCCACCAATCACTTCATTAATCATTAATCAGCTTGAAGTGAGTCGCTGGTAACAATATTGAAACATGAGCAATGAACGGACAAAAAATCACTGTAAATGAAATTGTGGTGCCAAAAAACAAGCAACATCTCTTATCTGGAATTATTTTAGATTAGGATGCCACTCAAACATGTGTTCTGTATTGTCAGAGGAAACACAATTCTTTAGTTTAACCATTTATGAACCACGTAAATGTTTTTTTCATATTGCAGGGTTATAAAAAAATTGCAAAGTAATTTTTCCCCCAATGTATGCCTAAATACAGTAGTGTAAAAATGTTTGCACACCCTTAAAACAGTTTCCAATATTAGTTTGAAACATTTGCAAAAAAATGTCTTGTGTTTCAAAAGCTGTGGCTACATCAGACAAACTGATGCACCAGACCTTTGGATGTTATGAATTGTATCAGAAAACGGTGGTGGGGGGTCAGTGTTTCTGCTGAAACATCCAGTTTGGACCTGGACAGAACAGAGCATGTGCAGAAGGAGCACGTGGGTTTGGAGAAGGAAACAACACTTGGCAGATTTCAGTGATAACTCCATGGGGTGTTTATGTATGTATGTATGATGCAGCTCTGAAGTAACTTCTGGCTTTTTTGTTCAGAAGAAATTCTTATATGACAAAATGCAGCTCATTCAGGTAAGTTGAAGTTGTGTCACAGGAATTGACAAAAGAAAAATGCAATATGTTAACATGTACTCTACCAACTTAATGACTGATAAGAACACAAAAGTACACTTAGGCCTGGGCGATGTATGGATTTTATTGATTAATTTTAGTTTTCTTGTTTCTGTCGATTTAAAAAATAAATAAATAAAAACTGTTTTTTTTTGTCTTCTCCTACGGCGGAGCTTCCGGCGCCTTATACTGGCACGCACATTTCTGTAGATTCACGCGCACTCTATACAGCAACAATTCAGTCGTTTCCGATTCGAGCTCCGGTACTTTTCTGGCACGGGATCCGATACCAACTCGGTCTCGTACCCCAGCTCCAGTTCATGCCTTTAACACTAACGTTGCGTTTCCTTATAATTTATGTTGGTGACTAAACAGTTTTTTAACTTTTCATCCTCATATAACTAGCATAGCTTTAGCTTCATTTACTGAACTAGAGCTAATATAACTAGCATAGCTTTAGCTTAATTTACTGTACTAGAGCTAATATAACTAGCATAGCTTTAGCTTCATTTACTGTACTAGAGCTAATATAACTAGCATAGCTTTAGCTTCATTTACTGTACTATAGCTAATATAACTAGCATAGCTTTAGCTTAATTTACTGTACTAGAGCTAATATAACTAGCATAGCTTTAGCTTCATTTACTGTACTAGAGCTAATATAACTAGCATAGCTTTAGCTTCATTTACTGTACTAGAGCTAATATAACTAGCATAGCTTTAGCTTCATTTACTGTACTATAGCTAATATAACTAGCATAGCTTTAGCTTAATTTACTGTACTAGAGCTAATATAACTAGCATAGCTTTAGCTTCATTTACTGTACTAGAGCTAATATAACTAGCATAGCTTTAGCTTCATTTACTGTACTATAGCTAATATAACTAGCATAGCTTTAGCACAGGCGTGATGCTATGCAGTGAAATACTTAGATTACACGCTTCCCACCACCGTGAGAAAAGCAGTGAAGTAACGGTAAGTGAAAGTAATTAGTTCGACTAGACTAAAACAGAAGGTACAGTGCAAGAAAATGCCAACTGTGTACAATCTAAAATTTAAAGTGCACAGTACAATAAATAAATGGACAAAATCATTAAGACCGTTAAAGTAGGCAGTGGTATGTAGCAGCATGATGTGTTCAGTGGTTATTGGTGGTTCCTGTACTTGGTCTTAGGGGCGGCCATGGCTCAGTTGGGAGTCTGTCCTAGTCGGTCCGTAGGGTGACCACTGGCATGAAAGAGGAACGGAGGACACTTGTGTCCAAAAAGGAGGACAAAAGCCCTAAAGTTAGGACAGACGGGCCGGGGGTGTGTGTGCTGGGGGGCTTCGGCTGCGTGCACTGCATGGGCTGCGGGGGGGGGGGGGGGGCTGCTTCGGCACGAATATTTACATTGCATAGCCTACGACATGCTATCTGGCTGTAAACATCGCAGAGTAGCGAGTATAAATAACGGTGGGGATTTATGACGATTAATGCAACGGTGGCGGACGATTGTCTGAAAGGTGGACAAAATGTGAAAAAGACGGACACTTGACATTCGGCCGGACAGATGGCTCTAAAACCGGACTGTCCGGACGAAATACGGACGAATGGTCACCCTATTGGTCCGTTGTGTGGTGTTTGCCTCCAGTGCCACCCACACTGGTGTATGAATGTGTAGTGGTAGTCAGAGGGCTTTGATTGGCCATAAAGTGCTTTATAAATCCAACCCATTCATTATTGTGAGAGCAAATTTAATTAGCTTCGCTTTAGCGTTTTTTCTTGTACTAGAGAAAAAAATCGTAAATTGAAATTTTCGTGAAAAATCAGAGATTCTATTTTTAGGCCATATCGCCTAGCCCAGGGGTCTGCAACCCTGGTCCTAGAGAGCCACTATCCTACATGTTTTAGATGTTTCCCTCTTCCAACACACCTGACACACATTATCAGTCTTCCTCACAGCTTGATGATGATAGGCTGATCATCTGAATCAGGTGTGTTGGAAGAAGGAAACATCTAAAACATGCAGGATAGTGGCTCTCTAGGACCAGGGTTGCAGACCCCTGGTCTAGCCCTATGTACACTTAAAGAGCTGAGGAGTCCAAGCTAATACAAGGTACAGGTTCTTGGCTGGAGCTTGGATCTACTGACTATGACTTGGTGTGACACTGGTACAGTATGGCCTCAGTGTTGATACTAAACTCACTGGGTTTGGACAATCATTATTAACCTTTTCTTTTTCCACTAATTAATGATTTCAGGCTTGCTTACTTTTCTTTTGCCTTTAATCATCTTCTCTTCTTGTATGTACTCTGATCTTTATTTAATTTCCCTCTCCATCCCTTTGGTCTTTCCACACCTTCCTGCTGCACTAACCCTCTTCTACCCTTTCCTTCCCTGCCATCCCGTTACGCTTTTCCTCTCCAGCTGGGTTTGAGAAGTCGCCAATGTCTGAGACTAAGCTTACGGGGGACACCTTTGAGCTGTACTGCAGCGTGGTCGGTAACCCCACCCCAGAGATCCAGTGGTGGTACGCGGAAATCAACCGAGTCGACTCCTTCAAGCAGCTGTGGGACGGAGCCCGTAAACGTCGGGTATCTATCAACGCTGCCTACGGCGCCAATGGGGTCAGTGTGCTTGTTATTACGCGGCTAACACTGGAGGATTCTGGGACCTATGAGTGCCGGGCGAGCAACGACCCCAGGCGCAATGACCTCCGGCAAAACCCTGCCATCTCGTGGATCCGCGCCCAGGCCACCATTTCGGTGCTACAGAGTGAGTGGTCTATGTCCTGTAGAACCTAGATCAGGGGTGTCAAACTGTGGTCCTCAAGGGCCGGTGTCCTGCATGTTTTAGATGTTCCCCTCTTCCATTACACCTGGAACCCATTGTATCATTATCATTGTTCTGCAGAACTGATGAGGAGCTGATAATTAACTGTTTAAGTGTCAGCGCTGATGCATTCTGAATGGATGATTTAGTTTAAATATTGAGAAAAATTCTACCATTTTCCTTTTACCGGTAGTTTTGTGGATGGAAAAGGTGTCAAAAAATTTTGGGTTTTTTTTATTTAAAAAAAAAAATTAAAGGCAAAATTAAAACTGCTGGGACCAAATTTTAATACTAGTTTTGTTTTTTTTCCAAAATTTTCCACATTATTTTTTCATTTTGTAAATATGTATTTTGTTGCTGATTTTGTTTATTTTTCTACATTTTGTTTATTTTCTTAATGTCATTATTTTTCTTTGATTTTCTGCCATTTGTGTCTTACTTTGCTCATTTTACTAATTATTTTGTTAACTTATTATTAATTTTTGTTTTTTGTTGTTGCTCATTTTATTTTCCCTTTTTTATTTATTTATTTTATTTTATTTTTTACTTTTTTACTGATTGCTAAAACTTCAGGAGTTAAAGGGTTAAACTGAATCACACGGAAGAGGGAAATCTCTAAAACATGCAGGACACCGGCCCTCGAGGACTGGAGTTTGACACCCCTGACCTAGATAGTGAACAACCCCCCAACCCCCTGTCCTAACCACTCCAGTCAGTAAAACCTGTCAAGATCCCACCTTCACCACAGCATCACTGGGGAGTCAAAAATAAATACATTATTATTATTTTTATTATTATTTCATTTTTTAAAAAATTATTATTATTTTGAGAGGTTAACCCTCTGGTATCCAGCTGTGCCCTTCTTTGCACTTCATGTTAAAAGTTTAAATACGGTCAGAATTTGAAAGTTAATTTTTACATGAGCTCGACATCAACTAAAATTTGCAAATTGTAAACAAAAGAAAATGACCAGACGAGTATCTGTGTCCCAAATGTCAGAAACCCACTATTACTTCCATCATAACCGTTGTTTTTGATGCATAAGACATTAAGGTAGAAATCATAAAAAAATCTTTTTTTTTTTGTTTTTCTGCATCATAAAATCTAGTCACGTGATCTTTAGAGATAATTTTTGCATTAAAATGGTTTGTTCACATTACAAACACTGGATTTAAAGAGTAAAAAAAAAATGGTACAATTATTTGTTTTTAACTCTTATTTTTTCTATTTCATCAACTTGAGCTGTACATAAAAATACCAAACTGTATGAAGGTTTTTTTCCTGCATTATTCCACAGTTGTGCTTTTTTCACACACTTGGTGTTTAGTAAAGGCCTTTCTGGGACGGGTACCCCAGGGTTCAATCACACTCTTCACATCAGGGGTGTTCAGTCCTGCTCCTCCAGAGCTACTGTCCTGCATGTTTTAGATGTTTCCCTCTTTCAACACACCTGACGGTCATTATCAGTCTGCTGCAGAACTTGATGAGAGGTTTATTATTTGAATCAGGTGTTTATTATTTGAATCAGGTGTTTATTATTTGAATCAGGTGTTTATTATTTGAATCAGGTGTTTATTATTTGAATCAGGTGTTTATTATTTGAATCAGGTGTTTATTATTTGAATCAGGTGTTTATTATTTGAATCAGGTGTTTATTATTTGAATCAGGTGTTTATTATTTGAATCAGGTGTTTATTATTTGAATCAGGTGTTTATTATTTGAATCAGGTGTTTATTATTTGAATCAGGTGTTAGAAGAGGGAAACATGAGGCCCAGGGTGCAACACCCCGACGTCACATGTACAAACCCCTCAGGCCAGTTTCCCTTTTTATTAAGTTGTATTTTATTTCATTTTAGATATGGGTAAAACCTTTTTTTCTCCCTCCAATCCCTTGAATGTCTTATAATAAATGAGCACAAGCCCAAGAATGTTTGCAGTGTAGACCTACATTCCCCTCTTTCCCCCAAACCTTTGTTCTAACTCTCTCATGTGTTTTAATGCAGTATTCTGACCACAGTCCTGTTCTCTGCATCCTAATTTAACCATTCACTACTCCTTGATTTATTTGTGATGTGTATTATGTACTAACATTAGGTTGGCTCTCTGTGCGTGGATTGTTTCAGTTACTTCAAAGCTAAATGCAGCACAAACCCAGCGGTGCTTTGAAGTAATGGTGCTTTTGATTTGGCTTTTCACTCAGAGCAAAGTGTAAATGGGACTGTAAGAAGACACAAGGAGGGATGTGGAAAGATGGATTCCCATTATCTATTTTATTTAAATGTATTTATATATATATATATATATATATATAGATATATATAAAGACATTCCCCTCTTCTTTAGAATTTGTGAGAATAATCCAGTGAAAAGATCAGGACACGAGGCAGATATAACTTGTGGACGTGGTGGTGCGCTCTGTAACCTTGTGCCTTCTCATCCATTAAGTGTGTGACTGTGAATCAGTAATGACATTATATCCTTTAACCCTCTGCACACAAACATTCAAACTAACTGAATTTCAACTGGGCCCTCCTCATCTGTACATGTTTCAGCGCTCTGCTCACTGAAGCACAAGGAGATGTGGAATGTTAGTCATGGTGACGCTCTGAGAAGCTTAGAGGAGTGGGATCCCCACCGGCTCCTCTGATTGGACGGTCAAATTATGATTTGTCTTTAGCTCACAGGTGTCAAACTCCAGTCCTGTATATTTTAGATATTTCCCTTTTCCATGTGATTCAGTTTAACCCTTTAACTCTTGAGATTTTATTGAAAAAAAGAGATTAAAATAAGCAAGAAAATGAACCAAACCATCGAAAACATATTTAGTAACATGAACAAAGTAAGACACAAATGGAACAAAGTTAATTTCTCAATATTTAAACTAAACCATCCATTCAGAAGGCGTCACTTAATAATCTGCAGAAGACTGATGATGACGGAATGTTTTCCAGGTGTGATGGAAGAGGGAAACATTTAAACCCTACAGGACACCGGTCCTCCAGGATCACATTTTGACACCAAAATGTGATCCTGTGATTCACTGTAAACCTTTGAAATTTACATCTTCCAAGAACTACGATGGGCAGGTTCTTGTTTCCTTTCGTGACTACATATACACATCAGTCCTGCACTCTAACTATATATATATATATATATATATATATATATATATATATATATATATATATATATATATATATATATATATATATACAGTCATTACTGAGAAGTAAAATCTTTCACATATACATGTACATAATACATTTGTATTATTACATGTATATAATAGGCTATACTGTACATAATAGTCCCTTTATCAGAATGTTTACTTTGTACCTGGGTTTTCTTTTAGCCTTTTAGTTTTGCTTAAGTTTGAATATAAAGTCATTAACCGTGTATGCAGTGTATTATTGTATGTTCCAATGCTTTGCTATTATGCAGGCTTTTTGGTTTGAATAAACACGGTTTCATAATTAACATTCCTTGCATGGATAAAATCTGCTGAAGATACACATTTGTGACCAACTTAAGGTGATGTGCTTAAAGTGATACTTCACCCAAAATCTGTTTGTTTTGTAGAGTTCAATGAAATATTAAAGGTTTTCAGCAAGATGAGTACGATGATGTAAAAAAACAAAAAACCTACAACATTCTAAACAAGAAATATGGCCTTTCTTTTTCACTGTGACAGTCTTTAACGTCCCACAGAGGATGTTTATTCCATAGTTTTTGATGGGCTGATTAATAAATTACAATTTACAGTGAATGCATCAAATTAAATGGTAAATAGGATTATTTATCACTGTTTATCTCTGATGGTGCTGTGATGTTTTCCATTACAAAACTTTAAATCTATTATAACCAACACTAATTTGTGTGTGAAAGAAAAAACAGTGACATGTTGAAACAAGTATATGTACATTTTGCGTGTGGTATCACTTTCCTGTCAGATGTAGATTTTAAGAGTACAGACATACTGTACTCTTAAAATAAAAGCAGCTGATGTAAAGTAAGCATGTGCTTGTGTGACTTTGCTTTTAAGGCAGTAATAAGAGTATGTTAAGTTGTTGAACTTTGTATTGCAAAGTAACACAAATGTGCATAGTTGTGTGTTACACAGTAATGAAGTGAATAATGTTTATCTTTAACTGTAGCGTGTGTTCAGGAGGCCACTGCTGTTGAACTTCACTGTGCTGTAATGAAAGGACACATTTACCTTTTGTCCAAAACACACATTTTACTGTGGTGCAGACTGGTCACTTTTATTCAATTTGGCAATATGACTTCCCTCCAAAAATCCTGAAAAAGAAAAGTGATTTTAAAAAGTAACAGTTGATCCGATCCAGTATCATGGTAACGTTGTGTTGGAAAGGGGAGCTGGGGGGGGGGGTCACAGCATCTCGACTCAGAATATTCAGTTTGGTCACAAAGTGATCTGGTGTTACTGCATTTTAAGTTGTGACACGATGTCCTACAAACAACCTTCTGGTTAAATTGCCTGTGGAGCAGTACGCCATGTTAGCTAAATGCTAATTTATGTACCACATGTTGTGTGTATGCATGTCTCAAAGATACTATTAATAGTACAACATGGTTTTTGCTTGGTGGAGAGAGAGAGATGTGAGGGGGAGGGGAGAGAACGCCCCTTGGCGATATAGTAGACTGTTGGTAGAGGAAGGTGACATGATGGCTCTGCACTAGTGTGCTCCAGTAGCCCCTCCCTCTCCTCCTCTACCTACAGGCCTGTAGTAGGATTATGATGCCTCGCTCAGCTCCTCCCCTCGGGGGCTCCTACGTTACCATGGTTGTCCTGCCCTAGAGGTGCAGGAAGCGTTGTGTTCAACCCCTCTCCTTCTGACGACACTTCCTACTTCCCTGAACGTCCTCGACAAATAATGTCCCTTAGTCTTGTTTAGTTTCCTTTGCACTTAATAATGTGGATGGTCATGTCCTTTAAATAGTGGGACATGAGTCCTGCAGGATGTCACAGGTGTCTTTAATGTATGGATGGGCTTTAAAAGCTTCCATCTGTTCCATGTTAAAGGTTCTTCTCACCATGGTGCATCCATATGTACATACAGTAGGCGGACAATACCAGTCATTTTCATAAATGTAGCAACGACCTAATAAGATAAGCAATATTTTATTCTCCTTCTCCGCCTCCTCTTCTAATCGACTTGATGCAAGCCTTTCCAGTTTTGTCGTGCACATTTGTGTTTTGTTCATTTGTTGTTTACTTTTGTCTTGACTTCATAGACTCCCTCCTACGCAGACAGTGTAAAAACAGCATAGCCTAAAGCTGTCACTGGGTAGGAGAGGATTTAAAGATGTGGAGCCCCCACTTCTGTGATAAGGTTTGACTGTCTCTGTTTTTCAGAACCAAAGATCAATGCGTCTGATCAGACCATCCTGCCAACAGACGGCTCAAACAAACGAGTGTTCCTGCAGTGTAACCTCACATCTGCACATACTCCACACAAGGACAGTTTCTGGATGAAGAACGGACACGAGATCCTCAACACACGGACAGAGCTGAGAAATACAACATACAGGTGACAAATGACTGTGTCTCTGTTCAGTAAGTAGGACGTATTATGGGACAGAGGACACTACGGACAAAAAAGAAGTACCCCGAGCTATGGAAAGTAAAGTAATACATTTATGTAAATGATTTACCTACAGCTTGTTTCTAACTCACATAGTTTGAGGGTTTGTTAAATTCCTTTTAAACATTGTTTCAAAACAATGACTTGCTCTAAGTTCACATTTCCAGAAATAGTAACTCAGGTTAGGTGGTAGTTGCTTGTAAATGGGTCAGACCATAGTTTGTACGTCCTGTTTGAAGTCATTTGTGCCTTTATTATAGTGAAAAAACAAACAAAACTACAGCTGTTTGAGCATCAACATCGCAGGTCCTTCTGTTATTTTTATTTTATTTTTTAATTTATTTATTCATGTAATTTTTTAATTAATTTTTTTGTCTTATTTATTTTAATGCAATTTCAGATTCACAATTTATTGTCCCCAAGGGGAAATTTGTTTTCACAGTTCAGTGCCATAAGAAACAGACTGAAGATTCACAATAAGAGCTGCACCACATCAAAATGCACAATATATTGTTTTAGTATCGTAACATGTGCGCAATACTCACATTGCAGGTCCTGCAATTACTTTTATAAAATTTTTTATTCATATATATTTTTACATATAACATTAAAGTTTTCATTATTTATTCATGTTTATTTATTTTATTTGTGTTATTTATTCCTTTTTTATTTCATTAAAAAAAGGAAATTATTAATTGTATTTAATAATTTCAGTTACAGAAGGATGACACTGAAACATTGGTTCTATATGGACCGCTAACCTGTTTCCGTCGCACCCCACAGCTGTTATTTACTCCTGAGTAATATATATATATATATATATATATATATATATTTGTATATATATGTTGCTCCACCTCAGTAGACGTGCAGAGCTGTTTCATTGCCTACAGAACCATCTAGTTGTTATTTCCTGCTGTCACACACTATAACCACTGGAGCACAGAGCTACTGTCACCCCTGTAGACATACCACAGACTCTCACTCGCCACAAGATAAGACCAATTGGTCACTTCCTTGTCACATTACATCAACGATACTCTGAACATTTCAGCTGAAATGCCTGTGGTGTGTTTCTGTGCAGAAGCCAGAGCTGCTGTTTTGTAAAATAAAAACATAAAGCCAAAAATGAATGTCCCATGGGTGTGTAGGTCTGTCCAGTCATTACTGCTGCAGTCTACACTAATGAAGTTCAATGATATCACACAGATTTGACTACTTTTAATGTTATTAAAGTAATTTTTTTTTTACTTTATAAAAGATAAAGTTAATATTAATTTAAAAAAGAAAAGAAAAGAAGAATGACTCCTTTAATAGTTAATTTTAATAAATAACCATAGAATCAATCCTTTAATAAAGTTAATATTAATAAAATACCTTTAATAAATGCATTAATGTTATGTGTTTTGTTGCAGAATCACTAAACCACGGGCAGATGATTCTGGGGAATACATGTGTGTCTATACATTTAACATGGCACCAAATGCAAATGCTACAATTGAAGTCAAAGGTAAGATGGTTTCTTTTTTTTTTTTTTTTTTTTTTTTTTGCACATCTGATACAAATGTCAAGACTCTTTAAGTCTTAACAACTGACACCGTCCTCGTTCTATCCAGATTAAAAAAAAAAGTCACAGCTATGACTTGACTCTTTTGTGTGGTTTGTTTCTTCAGTGAGAGATGATGAGATACAGGTGTGTGACAAAGTGAAGCACCTTAAGCTGTGTAAACACAGTCCTTGTTGACAAAGATGTTGGAATTGATTCAGTGAAGTGTTGATGACAGGGAACAATCCTCAGGCTGCTGTCACTACTGGCTACAGAATGGACAGACACTGCACACGTTCCATTCAGCTGGTGATTAACATCTGATTGTATTTGTACGCAGACACGTGGGATTTATGATGGGATTTATTTAAAAAAAGTTCAAAAGAAAATGTACAGTAAAAAAACAATACAAGCCAGTGGAAAAGGAGAGGGTGTAAGTGAACGCTCGTACAGTCGCAGCTGTTCTTATTCTATCAACTTATCTAATGAAGATCCAACAACAATACATTTATTAAGTCAATCTGATACACATATAATATACAATGAAAACCATACACAGAAATAAATATGGACATGACAATACTCAATATTAATATGCATTTGTGAAAAAAGAAATGGAAATCACCAACAAATGAACCAAAACAAAATGAACCTGATCCTAATAACATAATATATATATATATATATATATATATATATATATATATATATATATATATAAATATACAGAATTATTAAAGAAAAAAAAGCCATCTCATCATTGTATTATGTAAAGATATATGGTTTCTATTTAGTTTAGATATAGACGAATATATCAGACTGGTTTATAATCAATCTAACATGTAAAGGGGTGGGAGTTCATAAGCTATGCTTCTTCTCACTCCTTTTTGAATATGTTTTATGTGTAGTATTATTTTTGTATTTGTTTTTTGTAAAATTTGTTTCGGCTGTATTTTTATTTCTTTATTTTGTTTACTTCTTTATTTTTTTGACATTCATATTCGAAATAAATCTATTAACTAACTAACATGTAGAGAAACTAACTAACCCTAAACAACGACTGTTGGTTTCATTCAAGCACTCAGTGAAACTTGAAGAAGAATCTTCTCTAAGAAAGTCTGAGTGAAACCCTGTTTAACAGAAGCTGCTCTGTTTGTAGCGCTTTAGCCCATTGGCTGTGGTCCTGCCACGCTGCGTACTGAGCACGCCCTGCCTCCTATTCCGTGTCTGTCTTAAAGCGGCGGCTGATTGCATAACATGGGTGATGAGCGTGTGCGGAATGACTGAATTCATGGTCGTTCAAACTCATGTGTGGAGGCATGAGCAGACTGTGGCTGCTGAAGCTTATCTGTTCCCTCCAGAGGAAGCTCGTATTCACTCATGATGCACATTTTTGTCTTTGACATGAATCTGCATCACTCTGTGGGAAGTCTAAAATATTCATACGCTGAATAAAAAATAAAGGTGGAGTTTTAATGTGTTAAACAGGGCATTTCTCCCCTTTTCTTCAACGCTCTGTCGATTATATGAAGGTGTTCAAAGATAGTTTGTGGCCCAGGTAGCGAGCGCACTGCTATGCTAGGCAGCTTTGCGTTGCGCTCCTGGCAGCAGTTCACTGACATCCCTCGCCTACAGTGTCCTTGGCACACTCATCCTTGCAGGACTCAGCTCAGAGGCAACAGATGGAGGGTTGTGTGATGTTGTAGGATTAAGGCTGTGAAAGCGGTCGCAGTCCTTCTCTGTGGCAGGACTAGACTTTATTGTCTGTGATACTAAGCTCAGTGCATATACACATTTGGTGCCTATTTTTTATAACGTACACAGCTTCATATTTTTCTCAAGAATACATGTGACTGCTTATGTAATGGGACAAAAATAATCCCAAATCACACGATCTATCTCCATAACAACTGATAGAATATTAAAATGTAGTAATGGAGGTGAGGGGTCCAAGTCATTTTAGTTCAGTTCCACATTCAGCCCAATATGATCTGAAAAAGACCAGACCACTAAAATAAGAACAGTGAAAAGAGTCAAATTACATTATGATAATATTTACATATATATAATGTTTCCCTCAAAATGTGAATAACATCAACAACTTGACATGACTTATGAAAAACAAGTAACATTTGAACCATTTTCTGCCTTAGTTTATCACTTTGTCATTTGCACATGTGTAGAACAATTTACATTTCAATTACAAATACACCAAATATTTAGTAACAGGCAGAATATTTGTAAAATATATTATTACATCTGTAATATTTCAGATACTTGATATTTGTTCAGGTATTTATTTAGGTTTTTGTAAAATGATTGTTTGTTAATATAAAGATTTTCATGTAATCTGACTTTTTTATATTCAAATCTACAGTTTTTATTATTTATATGTAATAATGAGCATATTTTACCGCTCTGACCTAAACGAGGTCTAATTATTCTGTATGTAGAACCTGAATTCAAGTCATTTTTACACCATTAATGTATTAATTGTCATTCATCCTACGGGCCAGATTGGATCCTTTTGGCGGGCCGGATTTGGCCCCTGGGCCTTATGTTTGACACCTGTGTCTGAAGAGATGTAGTGTTTATTTTGTTTTGCTGTGTTTTTATTCTGTTTGACAGTTTTGACCTTATTCCTCCTCACACATTAATGCTCACATTCATACACATCACACACTAATTAATAATATTCACAACCAGGAGTGTGAAGTGGACGTTTGTCTGCTTTTAGCGCCACTCACAGGGCTGCGTTGTCATTCACTGGCATAACACTGTAAGGATAAAACACAAATGAGCTTGGCCACGCCCCCTGCCCAGGGAGCACGTGCGAACCATAATTAGAGTGGGGTGATGTCACTAAAGAGCTGAAACCCCTCCTGCTCTATTATCCATGTGCAGCTGAAAAATGCTCACTCCAGGCCTCTCCGTTATCCTGCTTAATTGCATGGAAGGAATTATTGTAATTTTGAGGATTAGTGGGAAAGCAGGAACAGTTATCTTCCCGATGCTGTGCAGAGTTAAATAGTCTGTCTGAAAACATCAAGTCTCACCTTTTGGAAAAAACACTCGACTATGGATGAATCCTTCTGACATGTGTGCAGTGGCTTCATTTATTACATTCATATCCTTTTGTTGCGTTTTCATTATGGCTTTATTCATAAATCAGATCCAATTTACACATTTGTGTTTGGTTCTTAGGCTGTCTTTGTGGAATTCACTATGGGATTATTTTGAATGAGAACATCTGGAGGCTCTCGTATCGTTCTGGTCCTTCTCTTCCATGACCTCATTATGGATTTTATTCAAATGCTTTTATCTCTTCCAGAATGATATTCTCTATTTCATGGATTGAGGAGAGGGAGGATCCATGCTCCTAAAATGACTGTACACCCAAACAGTGGTTTTTATTCAGAGATATGACACTGACCCTCTTGGGAGTCAGTACCATCAGCCTTTATTTGGAAATGCAATTTTGCATTTAATCGTTATTTCCATCAGAGAACAATGTTGTACGATGGTCTTTGGTCGATAGTTTAATAAAAATAATTAGAAAACATTTTTTTTTCAATTACTTCTATTTAATGTGTTACCTACTAAAAATTATTGGAAAAATCTAAAGTAGATTTGTATTATAAGTTTAACTTAACATTAACATGATTCAGATACAGCCCCCATGAGAACTTTAATACACATAAGAACCATGGGAGTTGTAGTTTATAAATGGATGCTTTATTTTGTTTAAATGAGATTTTTCCATCTTTTCAAACCAAATAAGAGAAATTTAGAAATATTTTCCCACAGGACGTACATATTGATGACCAGAGATAAATGTTAAAACAAAAAATGTATATACTTTTAATCAAATATTGGGGCCAAAAATAAGACCCAAATTGGGCTGTGAAAAAGGTGCATTTGATCTGAAAAACCTGGTCCACTTGTGTTCCATACAGAACCTGTTCAGGTAAATGCATTTTTGTGACCCAGTTTACATTACATACTTAGTTTAATTCCCAAAATGCACATGTGAAAGGATAAAAACACATTTTTGTCCTTTTGACCATGTTACATACATTAAATATGATGTAAAATAATATAAAACTATTTTTTATTTGAAAAATAATTTATTTCTTTTCTCTTTTATCTCAGTCAATATTTATCTTTTGAACCAAACATGCTTCATAAAATTAGTTTAATTCAAACATTAAACCAAAATGATCAGCTGTTAAAAATATATTTACAAGTGAGTAGAAAAACAAATAATACCCCCCCATTATGTTGTACAAATGTTAGAGCAGAAAGCAAAAATAACCTGCAAGATAAACGATGAACCTCTGTGTTTGATAATCAATGGACTAATGCAGAGGTGTCAAACATGCGGCCTGGGGGCCAAAATCAGCCCGCCAATGGGAGGAATTTGTGAAATGCAAAAATTCCACCGAATATATTAATAATTAAGGAAGTGAAAATCATTTGACATCAATTCAATCTAACGTGTATTAGACCGTAATCATAAGAAATGATAAAAAAACGTAGAAAAAAAAGGGGCTAAAAATAAATAAAGACTAGCCTGTTACAAGAAATGTTTTTTTACCGATATTCTGAATGGTATTAAATGTTATTTTTCTTTAATTCTGAGCTTGTCGTGCACTTAAAAATAATCTATTTCTCTACCTGAAATTTTCCAAGAAAATGAAACCAGTGAATCAGCTACTGTCTAAAGAATTTGAATCACACTTAAATAATATGACAATGGCCATAACAACAAACACACATTGTCCATAGTGTCACCATGTGGAGTTAAAATATGACTGTGATTATCTCCCTCCTCCTCAGCCAAACAAACATTATTTTACCTTCGCAGCGAAACCTGACATCACTGGACATAAACGCAGTGAAAATAAAAAGGAAGGAGAAAACGCTACGCTTTACTGCAAGTCTGTGGGTTATCCACATCCTGTCTGGATGTGGCATAAAGTGGAAGGAACATCCATCACGGTACGTCAATAAACACAACAACAACAAACTCCGCCCACTCGCACACATTTGACCTGATTTTCCCTTTTTTTTTGGTGACGTTGACCCTTGACCTACATTAAGCAAAATTTCATAGCATCTATTCTGATTATAATATGATTGTAATATAACTTAATTATCACTTTACATTACATTTATCTGTAGTGTAAGTGTATATATACACACACCTATACACACATAACAAACACATGAGCTCAACCACATTATATACGAGTATTTATTATTATTTACAAGTATTATTTTTTTTGCTAATAACAACAGTAGTTGAGGAAGAAAAATAATATTCTTAATTGACTCAAAGGCCCAGTGCTACCAAATTAATGAGTCTATTAAACCTTTATTAATCTGTTTATCAGTGTTTATTATGATATTATCTTCTGTAGTTTGTTGTTTTTATGTGAAAATCATGTCTTTTTACATTTGACCTGATCTGCCCTTTCTCTTATCATTGTGAAAACACATTTTTGGTGACTGTGACCCTGACCTTTGACCTACATTCACCAAAATTTAATGGGATCTATTCTGGACCACCTTGCACCTTCATGGAAATCGGTCCAGTATTTTTTTTTTTGTGTAAGCCTGTTTACAAACAAACAAACAAATGGACAATGTGCCACATGGCCAAAGTCAAATCCATATTTTCTACAACTACTTATTTCCATTAACTTCAAGCGCTGATGGCTGTGTTGTAGGAAATCGACAACTCTACGGGCCGTTTCTTCATCACTAACAGAGAGAACTACACTGAGCTCAATATACTGGACTTGGATATAAACACAGATCCTGGAATATATGAATGCAACGCCACAAATGTGATCGGGACCACGGCTGAGACCACCATCCTACGAGTGCGCAGTCACCTGGCACCGCTCTGGCCTTTCCTGGGTGTACTTGCAGAAATCATCATCCTCGTCGTCATCATAGTTGTGTATGAAAAACGCAAGAGGCCAGATGACTTTATAGACGGTAAGTGAAGTCTGAACGTGACTGAAAATATTCAACTGTTGTTTTTTTTTTTTCCTTTGGTCTGAACTCTAATATGTTTCTAGGTTTTATTTAGAGACTAACCCTAACCCACATAGTGTGTTCTAATGTTCTGACACCTGTTAAATTCTGTTTACTTCTAAGATGAACTGGACACTGCAAACATTAGAATCTTACCAAGTGTATTTTTATCATTTCTAGTCCAAGTCACATCACATTTAAAGTAAAACATAATCACGATATTAGAAAAAAACTGACATTGTGATTTCGTACTATTATTTTTAACCCTGATATATATATATATATATATCAGGGTTAAAAATAATAGTACGAAATCACATATATATATATATATATATCTGTGCGGTGACGACGCAAACGGGTTAACAGTCCATATACATATAATTAAATAAATAAATAAATAATATATAATTAAAAATAATTATAAAAAATGTAAAATAAAATTAGATTTTAAATGAATATAAAAAAAAACCTAAATAAAAAAACTAAAACTAGATCACTCTGAGAGCGCACACCTCTGTGAAGCAGCACAAGTTTGTAAACATTTACCAAATATACCATTGACCTTTAAGGTAAAGGTCATACATTTACCAAATATTCCATTGACTTGACGTCACGTGACGTCACGTGACGTCATGTGACGTCTTTACGTGACGTCATGTGACGTCTTTACGTGACGTCATGTGACGTCTTTACGTGACGTCATGTGACGTCTTTACGTGACGTCATGTGACGTCTTTACGTGACGTCATGGAGCCTATGGGTGTTATCTCATCTGAGGTCAGAAGGTCAGATGAAGTGAAGGAAAAAAAAACCTGATACTATCTGGTCTGGATTCTGAGATATCACCACTGATGTGTTTGAACTGTTGACCTTCACTGGCACCTTGACCTTTGACCTTTAGAGATCAAAATGTAATGATTTCGCATTTTCAATCATCTCTCAAAGTTTCATCAAAATGTATATTTTATTTACGTTATTTTGCTGACAAACAAACACACGGTAAAAGGCCCCCAATACTACCCCCTAAACCAACAATACTACCCCCTTAACCCCCAATACTACCCCCTAAACCCCAATACTACCCCCTAAACCCACAATACTACCCCCTTAACCCACAATACTACCCCCTAAACCAACAATACTACCCCCTAAACCCACAATACAATCCCCTAAACCCACAATACTACCCCCTAAACCCACAATACTACCCCCTAAACCCACAATACTATCCCTAAACCCACAATACTATCCCTAAACCCACAATACTACCCCCTAAACCCACAATACTATCCCTAAACCAACAATACTACCCCCTAAACCCACAATACTACCCCCTAAACCCACAATACTACCCCCTAAACCCACAATACTACCCCCTAAACCCACAATACTACCCCCTAAATCCACAATACTACCCCCTAAACCAGCAATACTACCCCCTAAACCAGCAATACTACCCCCTAAACCAGCAATACTACCCCCTAAACCAACAATACTACCCCCTAAACCCACAATACTACCCCCTAAACCAGCAATACTACCCCCTAAACCCACAATACTACCCCCTAAACCCACAATACTACCCCCTAAACCCACAATACTACCCCTAAACCCACAATACTACCCCTAAACCCACAATACTACCCCTAAACCCACAATACTACCCCTAAACCCACAATACTACCCCTAAACCCACAATACTACCCCTAAACCCACAATACTACCCCTAAACCCACAATACTACCCCTAAACCCACAATACTACCCCCTAAACCCACAATACTACCCCCTAAACCCACAATACTACCCCCTAAACCCACAATACTACCCCCTAAACCCCCAATACTACCCCCTAAACCCCCAATACTACCCCCTAAACCCCCAATACTACCCCCTAAACTCCCAATACTACCCCCTAAACCCACAATACTACCCCCTAAACCCTTTAAAATTATTAAAGTATAGAGGTTTAGTATAAATGTGTTTTATATACAGTATATTTTAGATGCAATTTATTGGTGTCAGTAGGTAAATGTGTCTTCACTGACTGAACATTAAACATTAAACCATTCAAAGGAACCAGACATGTGGGTCATTTTCATACCAGACATGTGGGTCATTTCATACCATTGTCTTTCACCTTCAGTGTTTGTTGACAGATGTTTGGGGGGTGTAGATCCAGGGACCTTTGACTTTGACCACTTTTCGTGATCTTCCTGGGGTAGGTGGGGCGTGTGCGTCGTTGGGGCAATGGCACAACTCATAGATATTTTTCAGGGTGTATTTTTCTGTAGGTTGGGGGGGGGTTGGTGTAGCGATGGCTGTTTCACTTCTTTTGACGCTGCTTCTTTTTGTTCACAACAGGAGTCACTTTATTTGGACTCATGGTGGACACCCTCGGGGGACAGCGGTGGTTCTGTCCTTTATAATTGTATGGTTAGAACTCTGTGATGGATGAGGGTCAAAGGTCACCAAAAGCATCATGGGTAGCTCCCTCATAGCCAATTGGATGATACGTACAGTAATGTTCATAGTTTCAGTTTGCTTTCGTAAACATAACTGAGGTAAAGGTTTTTCATTACTTGGATTATTCATTAGCTGGGTCTTTCATAAGTAGAGGGGTCACTGTAAAGACAAAGAAATGAAAAAAATATGAAGAAATAAATAAATGAATAAAATAGAAAAAGAAATGTTTCCACATAACTGATGTTGCTTTTCTTTCTGCCAGTGAGCCTTGGTTTTGGGTGATTTTCTCTTGTTGGTTTAGGGTGATTTTCTCTTGTTGGTTTTGGGTGATTTTCTCTTGTTGGTTTTGAGTGATGTTCTCTTGTTGGTTTTGGCTGATTTTCTCTTGTTGGTTTTGAGTGATTTTCTCTTGTTGGTTTTGGCTGATTTTCTCTTGTTGGTTTTGGCTGATTTTCTCTTGTTGGTTTTGGCTGATTTTCTCTTGTTGGTTTTGAGTGATTTTCTCTTGTTGGTTTTGAGTGATTTTCTCTTAATGGTTTTGAGTGATTTTCTCTTGTTGGTTTTGGCTGATGTTCTCTTGTTGGTCAGTCATTTCTCAGTCTTGTTAGCAGTGACTCAGTGTGTGTCAGGTTCTATTGAAATTAGAAAACGTTGAGTTCATTCGTCTCCTACATTAACAGAACCTGTCATGTGACTATTGCGAACACGTTCATTGCGACGTCGATGCTCAAACATTATATTGTGCAGCTGTAATAATCACCGAAAGACTAAGGTCGTATTCACATAGTAAAGTCCGGACCAAGGTTCGGACCAGAACCTTTTTTTTGCCTTTTCACACTGTACTTATATTTATTTATATTCATTCACACTGTATTGAATCAAGTGGACCAGCAGACTTTAGAACGTCATGTCGTCAATGCGTGTACAGCGTGCGTCTCTCTATACTCGACCCTGATTGGTTAGTAGATGAGCGCGCTACACTGTTGCAGGAAATGGACCCAGTTACTAGTTTTATGAGTATTTTCTAATTCAGTCTTTATAGTATCATCCGACCACATTTCAATGAAATACCTGCTTTCCTCGTCTCCACATGTATTGACGTGACTCATGCTTGGACGTTGACTAGATTCCGCGCACGTGACTGTGACGTAATTGGTCCGATAGTCCGGACTTTCCTAAACACACCTTTCACACTGTGCACCAGCGAACCTTGGTCCGGACCGAGACTACCTCCTCAGATCGGATCAAAGACTCGGTCTTTAGTCCGGACTAAGGTTCAGGGGAGGTTTCACACTTGTCAATAAGGGATAGTCCGAAAGTCTGGATTTTCTGAGTGCAGTGTGAATACGCCCTAAGGTTTGAGTGAGATATAAGAACTTATCTTTAGACAATAGATCTGGAAAATCTTATTTCAAGGAACCTTCCGAGATTCCTGAAGTAAAAAATCTGGCAGTGGAAAAAGTGAAAATTATCTTTGTAAGATTTCATGAAATAATACTTTCAAGATCTATTGTCTAAATAAAACCTCTTAATATCTAACTAAAAAGTTCCTCTTTCTTTAGGTGATTTTGTCTTATTTTAAGTATGATGAGATATTTGGACTAGAAATGACAAATATAGACTTGGTAAGATTTAGATTTTTTCCAGTATAATGAAGTGGACCTGTCCTTCCCACTCAATTCAAATAAAGAACAGAGGGTGATGGTGTCATATATATTCATATATATATAAGGTTAATAATTGGAGGCACAGCTAATCTTTACATTGTGGTTGTGTGCTGTAAAGGCAGCACGTACGTATGTGGGTGACACTCATGTGGGTGACACTCATTGGAGGCTATCATAAGAACAGTCCAACCTTCAAACCCATAACAACGACTCATCCCCATCAGTTTTTTTTGTTATGGGGTTGATCATTTTAGCTAAAAATAGCCATAGATCCACATTAGTATTAGAAAATAAGAAATTAATAAAGTTTTCCAAGACAATTATTAGTTGTTTTTTTGTCCAAACAATACTAAAGGTTGAGCTTGACTTTGTCAACCTGACGATAAAAACAATGAAATCTCAGTAAGAAAGTATGGTAATACTGAGCTGTCTTTATAGTTTGAGTGTTAAAAAACTTAAATGATGTCACTTCCTGGGTGCTTAGAAAATTGGACTGAAACCTTTTTTTCAGTGTCGTGATTGATGTCCTGTTACAGGGTTGAACAAAAGTAGGGGAGGAAATTAAATAGTTCTATTTTATATAAAAAAACAACAAAAAAAAACTTATAATAATAATAATCACATTTCTTATATTAAGGTTAAAGTAAAGAGATAAATGTTTATTTTAGCAGAAAAAACTGTGGTTACTTAATGTTTTTATTAGTTTTATATTCAATAAAACAGTACCTTGGCTCAGTGGGGACATGCTCATCTGTCTGAACTGTACGTCTCAGAAACCCATAAAGTGTTTGAAATTATAATATTTAAAATATGTTTGTGTGTTCTGATGCAAAGGAAATGTTTATTTCATATTTTAGAATGTGTTTACAGGTTTAGTTTATATGAAATTGTTTGAGGTTAAACCTGATCATCCACCTGATACTGTCGTACAATAATAGTATAATAATCACAAACACTTTCACTGTGTCTCTGTAAAACACATTGGATCCAATACATAATTTAATGATCACTAATCTTTCCCCTTCTTTCCAAATGGAAACATTTTCTAAATTGTTGGTAAGTGAGAGATCCTGCATGATTTCAGATTCTTTACATTTATTTATTTATTCTCTGTTTTCTATGAGCCTACAGTCCATCCAAAGACACTCCAACCTTTATTTATACAATAAACCTGTTCAAGAGGTTTTGTTTCATATGACCTGTAGTACAATACAAACATAATATGAGGTTAGTTTTCAGAAGCCCAGCCCCTGAATGTGTATATTTTAATGACTTCATCTGATCAGACCTGTCATCAGGTTGATGCTGGGTGGAGTTACTGTGAGTAAACCAATGAGAGGGCAGCAGTCACACCGTCCTGAGCAGAGGTCTGTTCAGTCACACTGGGTGGACTATAGGTGTGTAGGAGTCCAACTGGGACAACCACATGTTTAAGGAACATAAGTGCAATGTTTGTGGTTCAGCCAACACTGTTGTTGCATGTCACAGCCTTCATCTGTTTCCTGTTGTCAATCTCTGCACACTTTCATTTACAACTGATGTGGAAGGTTTCATTTGACAGGAAATGTGTCTGAGTAAAACTGAAGAAAGTTTTACTCGAAGATAACATTTGGTCCCTCTCTAAAAATAATACATTTTACTCTTCAGGTTGAGTTCTCCAAAGTCAATAGAGCCAAATGGAATCTTTTTAAGGAAAATACTTTTGACTCTGGAAGAAATGTGTGGTGTTTCTCAGTTGCTCATTATTGAACATTTTGTTCTTACAGATTCTTTTCAAATCAGGCTGAAAATGGTTAATGCAAATTAATCCATCATCATGATTAAATCATTACAATTAAAGTTATTAATGCAATGAACCCAGTGCAATGCAGAATGACTGAGTGCCTTTGGTAACATCTGTAGAGACATCAGGGTGACCCATCAGATCCTAAAAGGTTTGTAGTGGAATGACACATTTAAACCAAAAAAATGAGAATATAAAAATGGAAACAGTAAATGAATTAAAAGTGCTGCTTGGTACCAGTAAGTTAAAGGATATATTCTTACATGATTAACCAAATGTTGAAATTAAAAATAATGAATTCCTTTTAAATGGTAAAGAAAACTTTTTCCAGCATCTTAAAGGAGTGATACCACTGAAAACCACTTTTGTCCTTTTGGAATCTGATGAGTCACCCAGAGTTACCATGGTGACGGCTCACCCAGTGTTACCATGGTGACGGCTCACCCAGAGTTACCATGGTGACGGCTCACCCAGTGTTACCATGGTGACGGCTCACCCAGTGTTACCATGGTGACGGCTCACCCAGTGTTACCATGGTGACGGCTCACCCACAGTTACCATGGTGACGGCTCACCCACAGTTACCATGGTGACGGCTCACCCACAGTTACCATGGTGACAGCTCACCCACAGTTACCATGGTGACGGCTCACCCACAGTTACCAACACATACTGTGTTTGCTGCGTGGTGTGTCTCCTCCACTGGATGGATTTACCATCATTCATAGAAAACAACAGAAAAAGTCTGTCCACTACACGTCACCAGGACATTGGCCCCACCCACCTGGGGTTAAGCCCCTCCCCCATTGCAGCCAATCTGAAGTAGCATTAGCATTAGCATCTACTAGAGCAGACGGCGCCACAGTAGCTGCTGCACAAACTGTAAAAAACTGTTGGATCAAACTGGTTCATGTGTCTCTGTGGAAATAAAGACTGTTTTTTTACTGCACGTTTTCAAAACAAGTGACGTCACCAAACCTAGCTGGATGTTACTCTGGGATGGTAAACACACACAGAGCCAGAGGGGAGGGGGGAGTGTTCCTTCACACATTCTGAGCCAATCACAGACGCCTCATCAGCGCGTCATGGACATGTATGAGGAAGTAGAAGTAAACTGTGTTGTTCCACCTCCAGTCATTTTTCTACCGTCACCTCAGTATGATATGAACATGGTCACATGGTCACAAGAGCACGAATCACTGAACGAGTCTCATAAATATTAAATAAGTTTCCCTTCACTACTCCAATCATGTAGAGGTTTCCTCGTTATTAAAAAACCATAGTAGCTCATGCAGTCGCAGCAAAAACATACAAACTGACTGTATTAGTTTGGTATAAGGTTGTATCGAACCCAACGTCTGTTTTTAACAGTTTAACGGTACGAATACATATACGGTTACGGCCTTAATACACATACACACACACACACACATATATATATATATATATATATATATATATATATATTTATTAAAAAATTTTTCCCCTTGCCCCACATGGGCGGTGTCTCCTTCAGACTCGGGTCCTCTACCAGAGGCCCCTCCCACCTGGGCGTTGTGTCCTTCAGACTCGGGTCCTCTACCAGAGGCCCCTCCCACCTGGGCGGTGTCTCCTTCAGACTCGGGTCCTCTACCAGAGGCCCCTCCCACCTGGGCGGTGTCTCCTTCAGACTCTGGTCCTCTACCAGAGGCCCCTCCCACCTGGGTGGTGTCTCCTTCAGACTTGGGTCCTCTACCAGAGGCCCCTCCCACCTGGGTGGTGTCTCCTTCAGACTCGGGTCCTCTACCAGAGGCCCCTCCCACCTGGGCGGTGTCTCCTTCAGACTCTGGTCCTCTACCAGAGGCCCCTCCCACGTGGGCGGTGTCTCCTTCAGACTCGGGTCCTCTACCAGAGGTCTGGGAGCCTGAGGGTTCTGTGCAGGATCTTAGCTGTTCCTAACAATGTTCTCTTTTGGACACAGATCTCTGATGTTGTTCCTGGTATCTGCTGGAGACATTGTCCCAGCTTGGGGGTCACTGCCCCTAGTGCCCCCATCACTACTGGTACCACTGTTGCCTTCACACTCCACATTTTCTCTAACTCCTCTTTCAGCCCTTGGTATTTCTCTTCTCTTCTCATGTTCTTTCTTTCTCATGTTGCTATCACTGGGGACTGCTACATCTATCACCACCACTGTCTTCTCATGTTTATCCACCACCACTATGTCAGGCTGATTGGCCATCACCATCTGGTCTGGATCTGGAAGTCCCACAGGATCTTGGCCTGTTTGTTCTCTGTCACCTTTGGGGGGTTCTCCCATCTTGACCCTTGACCTCCAGTCCATACTCTTTACAGATGTTCCTGTACAGTATGTCCTCTACCTGGTTATGTCTCTCCATGTATGTCTTACCTGCCACCATCTTACACCTGCTGTGATGTGCTGGACTGTTTCAGGGGCTTCTCTACACAGCCTACACCTGGGGTCCTGTCTGATGTGGTAGACCCCGGCCTCTATTGCTCTGGTGTTCAGGGCTTGTTCTTGTGCAGCCATGAGTAGTGTCTCTGTGCTGTCCTTTAGTCCAGCCTTTTCCAGACACTGGTATGTCTTTTCCATACCTGATGGTACACGCCATGCAAGGGTTTGTCCCTCCATGATAGCCCCTCTGGTTCCTCGACCTTACTGGGCTTTTGTTGCCTGAGGCATTCACTTAGCAGTTGGTCATTGAGGGACATTTTCTTGATGTATTCCTGGAGGTTCGCCGTTTCCTCCTGGACAGTAGGGTATATATATATATATATATATATATATATATACACTCATGCCAAATGAAACACAATCAACGTAGATCAAAAAGCAGAAAAGCATTTGGACAAACCAGTCCATGATCTAACGCTTTGTACCATGTGACAGTATCAACATTTTCTGAATATTTCATCAAAATCTGTGCATAACTTTTCTCTCTTGCAGACAAGCATCCAGACGAACATCACATTCTAGGAGTTAACAAATAATATTTAATCATGATTAATCCAAATGAATCCACAGCAACCCTGTGATTAATGTGATTAAAAAGTTTAATTATTATTAATTAATTATTTATTAATTAATAATTAATTAATTAATTATTAATAATTATTATTATTAATAATAATTATTTGACAGAACTACTTTATTTTATTTTTACATTTAATTTTATTTATTTATTTATTTATTGTCTGCATTTGTATCTATATAAACAAGCTGTCAAAATTATAGATAAAAAACCAAGATCCTTTCATCACTGTATAATACTTAACAAATATAGGCTTTTGAGTTGGAACAATCTTGTTCTGTTTAAAAATTGCGGTCTTGTATATAAAATCAAACCCCACCACCACTTTACAGCCTCTTGCAATTTAAATCCTCTGTAACTAGTGTTACTAGAGGGGCTGCTAGAGGTGATTGTGTAGTGCCTTACAAGAAATCAACTTTTGGTCAGGAAGTTTTCACTTATAAAGCAGCTAGTGAATGGAATATAATCCCAGAAAGTATAAGAGAGTCTAGTTGTTATAGTTCATTTAAATTTAGATTCAAGAAATGGCTGATAGACAACCAAGTGTGTCAGCATTAGTTTATGAGATGGTGTATCTGTATGAGTGTGTGTGTGTGTGTGTGTGTGTGTGTGTGTGTGTGTGTGGGGGGGGGGGGGGGGGGGGGTGCTGTTTGTTGTACTTGTTTTATTTTTCTGCTTGCTCTTTTTGTAATTTATTCTTTTAATTGATAGGTAATTGCCCTGCTCCTTCTGGCAGAGGGACTACCAATGGAAAGTAGCCTTTTGGCTAAAATTGGGTGCATTTACATTTTCTCTGTAAAATGTCAATTAATATACAATGTCCCTCTATAACAAATAAAGATTAAATAAATAAATTGTTTAACACCACACAGAGGGAGTCAACATTGTTTGAGACCAATGCATTTTTTAGTCTTGCAGCCAAATATTTAAATATTTAGTGCATGTGTGTGACCATCAGCGGTCCTCCCTGAAAGCTGAGCAGACATCCTTTATTAGAACTCTCTATTATAAACCAGGGAGGGCAGTGCTACACCTCAGTGATGTGTGGGGGAAACAAAGACTGGACAGGACGAACGGGGACAGAAATTAACAGGCGGTGCTATTGTAATTAAAGATTGTAAGGTGGTGTGTTATTCCAACTATTAACTGTCCATCAATAAAAATAAATAAATAAATCGAAAAAGAGAAGAAAACCAAACCAGCACAAAAGAAAAAGAGATTCAATAAATAAATAAATAATTAAACAAACGGTAGTGAGCAATTGTATAGATAGAATAGGCCAGAAGAGGACACTAGTGCAAAAAGAGAATGAGTTTAGGGTAGAGATTCTGGAGAGATTCTCAGCACATTCTGGGGGGGTCCCATCATTCACTGAAATGGGACTCGACAATTCTATTTGTCATCGTCTTCTTTACCTGTAGGTACTGAAGAAAATGTCCATTTGTTATTTCAAATGTTTGGAATAAGTTTATATTTGTCCTAAATGTGTTGTCATCCAGAAGGTGATGGAGGTGAGTGACTCCTCTTTCTGCTCATGTGATGAAATGAAGATCTATTTTATTGTTTGTAAAATCAGGGTTGTGCCAGATTGGGGAGAGTAAAGTGGGTTTTAATTGGGAGCTTGTGATTTCCAGTGCTTTCCACCAAGCAGACAAGGTGGAAGCGATCATAGGGTTCTTAAAACAGGAATGATGTTTAAGTGATAAAGGGAAGGTCAGAGATTTTGATCTGGTTACAATCTAACTGTTCTAGTTCTAGCCAGGAGTTCTATTCTTCATGTGGATGTATCCATTTGGTGAGATATTGTATTTGGTTGGATAAATAATAATATATGAAGTTGGGAACCTCCAGTTCCCCTTCAGATTTATTCTTCTGGACGGTAGTCAAAGTGATTTTAACCTTTTTATTCTTTGAGTAGAATTTACCGATAGCAGAGTCTAACGATTGGAACCACTTTGATGTGGGTTTAAATGGAATCATGGAGAAGAGATAGTTGATTTTTGGTAATATTTTCATTTTGACTGTTGCTATTCGTCCTAGAAGGGAGATGGGGAGGTTGTTCCAACGCCTCAGATCATCACAGACTTTGTCCAAAAGTGGAGTGAAGTTCAGGTGAACTAATTCTGAGAGTTTGGAGGAAATATTTATGCCCAGATATCTGATATTGTCAGTAGGAAAATAATAATGTGAGTTTTGAACTGCGGGATTCCACGAGTTTTCTGTTAAAGGTAATATAATTGATTTTGACCAGTTGATGGAATAATCTGAAAGACGCGAGAAGGTTGTGATGAGGTTAAATACTTCCTTTACTGAAGTTTTAGCTTCTTGTAGATAAAGTAAAATGTCATCTGCGTATAGCTTAATTTTATGTTCCGACTTTGAGTGCTGATACCTTTGATATCTGTGTTCTGACGTACAGCTGCTGCTAATGGTTCGATAAAGATCACAAACAGTAAGGTAGAGAGTGGACATCCTTGTCTCGTCCCCCTTTACAGACTGAAGTTTTGTGAAGTGATCTCATTAGTGGTGACTATAGCCTTGGGTGAGTTGTACACAGTTGATACTCACTGGATAAACGATTCTACGAAGCCAAATTTGTGGAGCACAGCAAAGAGAAAGGACCAATTAACTTTGTCAAAGGCTTTTTCTGTGTCCAGTGACGTAACAATAGCTTCTTTGTTGTGACGTTGCGTCAAGGAGATGAGATTTAGAAGTCTTCTGATATTGTTGGTGGAGTGTCGGCCTTTTATAAATCCTGTTTGATCGCTGTGGATTATTGACGGGATGATTTCCTCCAGCCTAGAGGTGAGAGCTTTTGAGATAATTTTGATGTCGGTGTTGATTAGTGACAGAGGTCGATAGTTAGAGGGAAGCGTAGGATCTTTGTCTGGTTTTAATAATAATTTAATTGCAGCTGTATTCATGTGTGGACTGATATAACCATTATTTTTAAACTCTGTCACTGTCCTGAAGAAAAGGGGTGCGAACATTGACCAAAAATTTTTAAGATATTCAGCAAGTAAACCATGCGGGCCATGTGCCTTGCCTGCTGTCATACTGTCTAATGCCACGGTTCTCAAACTGGGGTCCGCGGACCCCTAGGGGGACGTGGCGCATGTCCAGGGGGTACAGGAAATTGTTCACGTTTTTTTTTTGTTTTGTTTTTTTTTTGCTGTTTTATTTTGAAATGCGGAAGTTTTATTTTGTAGCGAGCGGGCGGAAGTAACAGCGCTGTTTGACGCCAGCTTGACTAAATTGAGACGGAGCGAGTCACAGGCTATTTTTAGCCACCCTGCAGCGAACATGGATCGATTTTTGTGTCCGCCAAGTTCCTCAAGAAGTGGTAAAAGAAATGACAATGAAAATGACAATGACAAAAACAAACGCCCTAACCCTAAAAAGAGAAAGTACATTGATAGTTATATTGAGTTTGACAAGATCATCCCTCTCATTAAGTCTCTGTCTGTCTGTCTGTCTGTCTGTCTCACACACACACACACACACACACAGTTTTGTGTGTCTTTTGTTCCGTTTATTATTTTAAAATTATTTAAAATTGTTGTTTCTGAAGTGTTCATTTATATTATAATACCTGAAAATGTGGCTGGTTTGCACAAAAGCACTATTAAAAAAGGTTATCATTGTTTCATAATAATCATTGTTGAAGTGGTTTTTTATCATTTTCAGTATCGTGAGGATGAGGGGGGACATGGAAAAATGTCACCCCTCCAAGGGGGACCTGGGCCAAAAAAGTTTGAGAACCCCTGGTCTAATGCACACTGCAGTTCTTTTATAGTCGATGGAACATCTAATATGTCTCTGTCATTTGACGTTATTTTGGGCATGTTTAAATTGTTGAGAATATTATAAATATCTTCCATGTTTGTGTTAGCTGCTGCTGAGTATAAACTCTGATCATAATTATAGAAGGTTTGGTTGATTTCCTGAAGTGACAGAGTATATTTTCCTGAATTGTTGTTATGAAGGATTTTTCTTTATTGCGCTGGAGTTGGTTCACCAGATTTATTTTTGTGTTTGAAATCATTCTGTCTTAGTTGTTGTAATAAAAACTCTTGGATAGGATATTAGAACTACTTTAAACCTACAATATTTACAGTAATTATTACTAATGATGTCGAACATTTTAGATGAAATTTGTTAAATAAACCAAACATTGTCTTTATGGAGAGTGGCTTTTCAACACAATGTTCTCATTAAAGTTGTATTTAAGCTAATTATTGACTGTAATAAATGTATCTCACTCCAATTAAACCCTTTTTTTTGTTTGGCACGAATGATCCCACTCACTTTTAAAGAGTTAAGCTGTTTATGTGCCATGACTATTGTAGTATTCCATAAACAAGATAATTTGTTTTCTGCGTTTAACAAATGACACCACAATGTTTGGTGAATGATAAGAATGTGATAAGATGAAAAAGTCTAGAAAGCCCAAAGGCACTAAAGGTTCTGTCTGAGCTTTATTCATGTGTCGTGTGCTCTCTCTTTCATTTTGTAATGAAACATTATCACAAACAAAACAAAAACCCACAGTCAGCCAAATAAAACCAACATTTACTATGAGACAGAATAAATGAATGAATGTACAGTTTATATTCACCTCTGTATTTACATCGTCTAAACTGTTAAATACATTTACAAACATGAAGTAGATACTGTACGTGAGTTTTAGGTGGAGATGATAAACCTTTTAAACACTGTTACTGCCTTGTATTTTTATATTTTGAGGAAAATGAAGTGTATTTCTGTTTGAGGGAACATCTGTGGAATAATCTGGATAAAATCTAAAAAAAATCTTCAATTTGTGCATCTAAAAGAATACAGAACATTATCTGAATAATTAGTTATAATGTAGAAGAATGTGCAAAACAAGATGATATTGTGATACATTAATATAGACTGATGGTTAGGAGATATTCTGTTTATATTTGGAGTTAATTTAAAGTGAATATAAATAAAGTTATGGTTGATTATATAAATTGAATTGTGTGAAGTGACTTATAAAATAATGTGTATATAAATGGTTATGGATGTTTAGTGTTAATGATAAATGGACAATAAAAAAGTGTGTTAAAGCATTAAATGCAGAATCTATTGGATTTTTAGTTTGTAAAAAGGATGGGGAGTTTCACTTCTTCCTAGTCCTTTTCCAGTGCAAACATACATTTTTGACCATTTTGATGATTTTATGCTGAACTACATTAGATTTTTAACAATTTGGGTCATAATACAGAACATACATATTCACACGTAATCAATACAATAATTGACCAAAAAGTTTTAACATTAGCATTAGCATTACCTCACTGCAAAATAAAAAAAACACAATGCAAAAGTCAAACCTAAGAACAACAAAGGGAGTCACTTTATTTTCCTTCCCTATTTTCCCTTTTCCTTTTCATCCCCACTCCTTCATTTTCTTTTTCTTCCTCTTATCCTTCCATCCTCTTCTTCTTTCTTGTCTTCCTTATTTTTTTTCTTTTATTTCCTTTTCCCTTTTCTTCTTGTCATTCCTTTTTCTTCTATTCTCACTTCTCTTCTTTGTTCTTTTGCGCCTACGGTCCCTCCCACCACCACCGACGGTCCCTCCCACCACCACCTACGGTCCCTCCCACCACCACCTCTGGTCCCTCCCACCACCACCTCTGGTCCCTCCCACCACCACCTACGGTCCCTCCCACCACCACCTACGGTCCCTCCCACCACCACCTACGGTCCCTCCCACCACCTCTGGTCCCTCCCACCACCACCTACGGTCCCTCCCACCACCACATACGGTCCCTCCCACCACCACCTACGGTCCCTCCCACCACCACCTACGGTCCCTCCCACCACCACATACGGCCCCTCCCACCAACACCGACGGCCCCTCCCACCAACACCGACGGCCCCTCCCACCACCACCTACGGTCCCTCCCACCACCACCTACGGTCCCTCCCACCACCACCACATACGGTCCCTCCCACCACCACCTACGGTCCCTCCCACCACCACCTACGGTCCCTCCCACCACCACCTACGGTCCCTCCCACCACCACATACGGTCCCTCCCACCACCACCTACGGTCCCTCCCACCACCACCGACGGTCCCTCCCACCACCACCTACGGTCCCTCCCACCACCACCACATACGGTCCCTCCCACCACCACATACGGTCCCTCCCACCACCACCAAACTTACACCAGTGTAACACTGTTCATGCCATTCATTCTCTCAGCTTACAGTACACAGCCTTTTTAAAACCTTCTTTTTAGTCTCATATTTTGGCTCGTGTCTGTGCATTAGGAGTCGTCTCTGTGTGTTTGAACACTTCTACTCCACAGCCATGGCTCTGAAGCACAAGCTAACATTTCTGTCCTGACTTTCTAAAATGACGTTACTGTGTGATCCTCATAAAGTTGGATTTGGAGCCACTTGTGAAACACACCATCATGTACATGTTAGTGCAGCAGTTAAATCCAAATATTGGGAAAAATCGTTACAGATCTGATAAAAGCACCAACATTAGTTCTGAGGAACTTCAGGACATACCGCAGCATTTCCAAATTTTTCTCCAGTGGACGATATATTTACTAAAATAAAATTCTAAAAAATGATATTTTACCCAAAAAAACATATTTTGAGATAAAACCATGTGAGTGGATGGTTGAATATTTAGTCTGAAATGTCCTGACGTTCATCTGTACTAATGTTGGTGTTTTCATCACTTCTGTCACGATCAACAGAATCACCTCCACAGATATTTATGTAAACAAACAAACAACCGCTGGGACCCCTTCTTCCTCCAGGTGTGTGGGTTTGTTGGTTGAACATCACAACTGTCATAATCTGCTCCACATTAAAGCCATGGAATGCTGCTTACCTCCCATTTTGTAACTGCATGGGAACTCCATGACTCATCTGTTCGCACAACGGACCGTCCTGTTAATGTGAAGGTTTTAAACTAACCTCATAAGTTCCTCTTCTGGAAGTTTTTCCTAATGTCACCTTCTAACACATGCTTTATGACACAGGTAGTATTTTATGTCTTTGTATCTTGTATTATGGTAAGTTATTATTACAGACAGACAGACAACTTTATTAATATTCCAAGAAAGAAATGCAGGTGTTTAACAGAAGAATGCAGTCACACAACAATAAATAATAGACAACAATAATACTAACAATAAAATACAAAATAAAGTGCTCGTATCTTTCCAATTAGTCTAATTAATTCAGACAGATTTGTTGAAATGTAATGTAATTACAGTAAATAATGTATTAATATTATTATTATTATGTGAGTTTTTATGACTTGATGTCACTTGAATTAATTTTTGAATTTTGGAACTGAATGTTATTCACTGTTGTTTCTATAGTGAATTTATAGACCATGTTGGGATTAAGAGGGAAGCTTTCCATGTGTTTTTTTTTTTTTTTTTTTGCCTTGTCAGTCATAAGATTTAGCCGTAAACTGGTGCCATTCACTGCTATGACAGGAATTAAAATATGTTTTGAAGTGAGCCGTCTTTAACCCTCCTACATGTTCAGTCTGAAATGAACAGGAGTCTGATGGGATAGAAATGATATGAGGTTATGTTTGCATTTATGGATTTAATGAACCATGATGACGTTTGTTTTTACACACACACACACACACACACACACACATATATATATGTGTGTGTGTGTGTGTGTATAGTTTGGCAGATGAAGCTGCTCAGTGTCAGTTCTGTGAAGTCAGTTGTTCCGTCCAGAACACAAGTGTATATTATCACTACATGACTTTACAAAACACTGCCTTCCAGTCCTACTCAGGGGTTTGCTAACCCTATATTTAATTTCAAGTTCTGTTCAGTGATTTCACACTAAGTTAAGGTTACCCAACAGCTGCCTGATGTAAGAAAGAAAAGTGAAGTAAAAACAGGAACAAAAAAAGTCTGTAATGTGGTAATAAATGTGTTGACACATTAAAGCAGATATGGTCTGTTTTCCTTTTCCTTATCTTTGTCTTCTTTGTTTTTCTATGTTTTCTCTTCCTGTTAAAGATGATGAACCAGCTGGACCAATGTAAGTAAATTACATATCAACAAATGACATTTGTATTTGTACTTTCTATCCAAATGCAGACTTAGTGAAAGTGTTTAATTTTATGATCATATATATTTTGTCTTTTGACTCACAACTGCTTCACTTCCAGGAAAACAAATTCAACAAACAACCACAAGGACAAAAACATTCGCCAGAGGAATACAAAATAAGCAATGTACACAAGTAAGAAAATGTTTGAAGGGACGGGGCTAAATGTAGAAGTTATTTAAAAGAGTATCCATGGTCACACCCTCTGTTGGTTTTTCTCTTCACAGATCACATGACTAAACTGCATATTTTGAATATATGAACGTATCAGAGCTGGATAAAGTGCCGGACGGTTTTGAAAAAAAAGCATATCTTCTCTCATTTTATGAGAAACAATATCAGCATAACACTGGCAACAAAGAGAACACAACGGCTGTTTTAAGCATGCCTTATTCAGTCTGACATGAAGATTTCAGGATGACAAATAATGACTAAAACCACCACAAAGGTGTACACATTTTTAATGTGCTGTTGATGTCTCCTTTATTCATTTTATCATGTCCTCAAATGAGGTGATCCCTTTTGTATTACATATCATGTACAATGCATGCAAGATAATTACGCAATAGGATACTCAGAATAGACATTTTCTGTTGTTATCCCTCGTGTGGCTTTTTTCGCATCCAGAATGATCTGTTTTTTTTTACCGTCATCCTCAAATATATATATATAGATATGTATATATATATATATATATATATATATATATATATATATACACACATACAGTTAGGTCGTTTTATTCTTGAAAATTTTCAATTTGTACAGCATATCATTGTCATTTAACTGTTTGATTTTGTGAGGAGAAGTCCACTTTGAGTTTTAACAGAACTTTTGTTTTGAAGCAAGGGCTTCAGTGACTGGCAGTATTTATTGAGAGTGACTCCAAAAAATGACTACTGTGTGTTTAACTATCTAAACAAAATGATGTGTATTATTTCTATTTTCTTTCCAGAGTCATTTAGATGTCTTGTATATGTTGCAGTATGAGTGTTCAAATGATAGGAAATCTGTAAAAATGTTTTTTTATATCTCCCAATTTCATCAATTGATTTTTATTTTTGCCTCATTAACTGTATAGCATGGCTATAATTCTATGCAATATGTATTCTTAAATAGATATATGGAGAGCAGTTTGTTTCACTCAGTGAAGCTTTAATATTGTGGGATCACTTGGACGTTGGCATAGCAAAATTCACTGCTGTAGCTGCATGACTCCTCTTTCAATACGATGTATCCATGTGTGTTGCGGTGGAAAAGGACCTGCGTGACGTTGGGAACAGAGGGACCAGAGCATATAGCCACGATCAAACATATGAGTGAGACCAATATTTTTTTTCTGAATAAAAAAAATTCAAAAATGTAGTCAGAATTGTTTTCCAGGCTCCTTCTGTAATTGCTTATTTCAATTCCATCTCAGGTTTTCTCTCCAGCTTTTCACATTTTAACAAGGAATATGTAACAACAGTTCAGTCAACATGCTAGTACAGCGAGGTACACGACGCACTGCCTACACAAAACATCACACTGACCTTTGACCTCACTGCTTTAAGCTGCTGTTGTGATTCTTCACTGTTGAAGCACTTTTTTCAGCTCACTCTCCACTTTCTCAACAAATGCAGGAAAACTGGGATCCAGCAAACAAACACGCACGACGCTCTCAAAGTCACCTTGTTCCAACAAACTGTGGTGGTACGTTAGAGGAAGGCGCAGAACGTTGTCTCCCAGGAAGTGCTGTGAAAGTCCAAAGAAAATGTAAAGTGAACTGAGCAGCATTTAGTCATGTGACAGCCCACCCTTTAAACATCCAAGGGTCATGTGACAGCCCACCCTTTAAACATCCAAGGGTCATGTGACAGCCCACCCTTTAAACATCCAAGGGTCATGTGACAGCCCACCCTTTAAACATCCAAGGGTCATGTGACAGCCCACCCTTTAAACATCCAAGGGTCATGTGACAGCCCACCCTTTAAACATCCAAGGGTCATGTGACAGCCCACCCTTTAAACATCCAAGGGTCCACATATAGACTGAAGTAGTCGCTCATAGATATTAAACCAAACCTGTCCCAAATGTCACATGACCTAATATAGTTTGACACAGATCATCACACATCATTAGATTTAAACACAATATCCACAACAGCTACAATCAGTCATTTGTTGAAAATACAAATGATGTGAACCTTTATGTGTCAGAATTATCCACAGAGGAACCATATTCTAACAAACACAGTCATAGTCCAACAAAAACATCTAAAACTAACTCAATAATTATCCATATGTCGTCCCAAACATCCATAAATATCCACAAATGTTTTATGTATTGCATCAGTTAACAGGACCTGCCTCTAATATCCCAGTTTATCTGAATATTTTCATTTATAATATAATCAAACAACAACTGCTTGTTATTAAAATAGTTCAACAATAACATTTAATTTATTAAGAAAATTAGGTGAAATTTGGTGGAAGTTTAAAGGGTTAATATTTATAACAAATTATATTAAACTCTACACCAGATCCAGATATTCAGGATATAAATTAATTCCACCTGAGTCTAAATGATTTGTTTGCAGTTATTGGCGATATCTGAATCAATATTTTCTAGATAACTAGTCAATATTGGACAGTTTTCCCTCCTAAAATGTATTTAGATGTACTCGACATGTGCTAAAACTTTAGTAAATCCAAAACAATTCAACTAGTACTTTCATTATTTTGGATTTAATGACTATGTTTAAATTTACTTAATAAAATCAATAATTGTTAATCAAAGTTGAAATACTTAAAATTTAATTTAATTTAAAGTTAACAGGGTAGTGCAGTAGTTAACAGGGTAGTGCAGTAGTTAACAGGGTGGTGCAGTAGTTAACAGGGTGGTGCAGTAGTTAACAGGGTGGTGCAGTGGTTAACAGGGTGGTGCAATAGTTAACAGGGCGGTGCAGTAGTTAACAGGGTGGTGCAGTAGTTAACAGGGTGGTGCAGTAGTTAACAGGGTGGTGCAGTAGTTAACAGGGTGGTGCAGTAGTTAACAGGGTGGTGTAATAGTTAACACTTCTAGAAGTACAAAGGCTGATTGTACCTTTATCTACAGATTAGTACCCGTACTGTACCTTCTTTACAGAGAGTGTGTGGTATTTTAAAGGTACCACAATTTCTGTGATTTTTGGTTTTTACCCTAATTTGGAGCCATATTGTGGACCAACCAAAGTAGATTCAATTCAATGTTATTTTACTTATAAAGCCGCAAATCATCATCTCACAGGACTTTACAGAAATAGATGAAAGGTCCCAAGAATCCGCTGTCTTTAGACCCTCCTTCTCAGCAGAAAAAACTCCAAAACCTAGTGGGGACCAAAAGAAGAAATCTTCGGGAGAACCACAGTGAAGGACAGATCCACTCCCATGGACGGACAGACGATGGATGAACATTTGTAGATGAAGGGGGCGGGGGGGCATCCACCAGCCAGCAGAGGGAGGAGGTCCGGGGTCACAGGTCAGCACAGGACACAAGCCAGTCACCTCAGATCCTGTTGTCCATGGCTCCCCACGTAGACACTCCTGAGATCTGAACAGTTGTCCAGGGAGACCACACCTCGAATATGTCGGTCAAATGATAGAGCAGCAGTGGAAGCTCAAACTCAGACCAAACACAAATTTGTCAAAATTAAGGGTGGGACATGATTTTCAAATATTGGTGACACGCTCACATATAGAATACTAATTCCTAATGCTGCATTACTTCTATTGTGTTTGACTTGGACAGAATGTCGTGTTGACTGTCATTGTACGGTGGTCAAACGCACCACATCGACAAAACGCTGCAAACACAAGAGTACGTACGTCTGTGTGCCGTCAGAGCGTGTGTTCTCTGCAATACGTGCACACGCCTCCACTATGAACATGTGGACACGTGCACACGCCTCCACTATGAACATGTGGACACGTGCACACGCCTCCACTATGAACATGTGGACACGTGCACACGCCTCCACTATGAACATGTGGACACGTGCACACGCCTCCACTATGAACATGTGGACACGTGCACACGCCTCCACTATGAACATGAGGACACGTGCACACGCCTCCACTATGAACATGTGGACACGTGCACACGCCTCCACTATGAACATGTGGACACGTGCACACGCCTCCACTATGAACATGTGGACACGTGCACACGCCTCCACTATGAACATGAGGACACGTGCACACGCCTCCACTATGAACATGTGGACACGTGCACACGCCTCCACTATGAACATGTGGACACGTGCACACGCCTCCACTATGAACATGTGGACACGTGCACACGCCTCCACTATGAACATGTGGACACGTGCACACGCCTCCACTATGAACATGTGGACACGTGCACACGCCTCCACTATGAACATGTGGACACGTGCACACGCCTCCACTATGAACATGTGGACACGTGCACACGCCTCCACTATGAACATGAGGACACGTGCACACGCCTCCACTATGAACATGTGGACACGTGCACACGCCTCCACTATGAACATGTGGACACGTGCACACGCCTCCACTATGAACATGTGGACACGTGCACACGCCTCCACTATGAACATGTGGACACGTGCACACGCCTCCACTATGAACATGAGGA
>CM035785.1:59838416-59853416 GCA_020466265.1 Siphamia tubifer | reverse complement strand
TTCTACATGTGTTCTACATGTGTTCTACATGTGTTCTATAGTCGTTCTACATGTGTTCTACATGTGTTCTATAGTCGTTCTACATGTGTTCTACATGTGTTCTACATGTGTTCTATAGTCGTTCTACATGTGTTCTACATGTGTTCTATAGTCGTTCTACATGTGTTCTACATGTGTTCTACATGTGTTCTACATGTGTTCTACATGTGTTCTACACGTGTTCTACATGTGTTCTACATGTGTTCTATAGTCGTTCTACATGTGTTCTACATGTGTTCTATAGTCGTTCTACATGTGTTCTACATGTGTTCTACATGTGTTCTACATGTGTTCTACATGTGTTCTACATGTGTTCTACATGTGTTCTATAGTCGTTCTACATGTGTTCTACATGTGTTCTACATGTGTTCTACATGTGTTCTACATGTGTTCTACATGTGTTCTACATGTGTTCTATAGTCGTTCTACATGTGTTCTACATGTGTTCTACATGTGTTCTACATGTGTTCTACATGTGTTCTACATGTGTTCTACATGTGTTCTATAGTCGTTCTACATGTGTTCTACATGTGTTCTATAGTCGTTCTACATGTGTTCTACATGTGTTCTATAGTCGTTCTACATGTGTTCTACATGTGTTCTATAGTCGTTCTACATGTGTTCTACATGTGTTCTATAGTCGTTCTATAGTCGTTCTCTTGTATAATCATAGGTTTAGTTGTTTTAGTTCATATCATTACTGTAACTCGTTTGTTCTTAATACATGATCTGTAAATCAATTTCTTCTTGTTATTAGACTGTAATTAACAGTAATTAACAGATTAACAGAAACTGCATTAAACATGTTTTATTTCAGTATTCTGATATTGTGTTTTAAATTCAAATATCTTTGGTGTAAATCTTAAACATTTTTATAACTCCGTAAAAAAATAAGTTTATTAAAAAATATTTCAATCACATTTTATTTTATTTCAGCCTAAAGACAAATAAAAACACTTTAGTCTTTAGTCAGGTTCTGATCATTCATGCATCAATGGGTTCATGGGTTCATGGGTTAATGGGTTAATGGGTTAATGGGTTAATGGGTTCATGGGTTAATGGGTTAATGGGTTAATGGGTTCATGGGTTAATGGGTTCATGGGTTCATGGGTTAATGGGTTCATGGGTTCATGGGTTCATGGGTTAATGGGTTAATGGGTTCATGGGTTAATGGGTTCATGGGTTCATGGGTTAATGGGTTCATGGGTTCATGGGTTAATGGGTTCATGGGTTAATGGGTTAATGGGTTCATGGGTTCATGGGTTCATGGGTTAATGGGTTAATGGGTTCATGGGTTCATGGGTTAATGGGTTCATGGGTTCATGGGTTAATGGGTTAATGGGTTAATGGGTTAATGGGTTCATGGGTTCATGGGTTCATGGGTTAATGGGTTAATGGGTTCATGGGTTAATGGGTTCATGGGTTAATGGGTTCATGGGTTCATGGGTTAATGGGTTAATGGGTTCATGGGTTCATGGGTTAATGGGTTCATGGGTTAATGGGTTCATGGGTTCATGGGTTAATGGGTTCATGGGTTCATGGGTTCATGGGTTCATGGGTTAATGGGTTCATGGGTTCATGGGTTAATGGGTTCATGGGTTCATGGGTTAATGGGTTCATGGGTTCATGGGTTCATGGGTTCATGGGTTAATGGGTTAATGGGTTAATGGGTTCATGGGTTCATGGGTTCATGGGTTCATGGGTTAATGGGTTAATGGGTTCATGGGTTAATGGGTTCATGGGTTAATGGGTTAATGGGTTAATGGGTTAATGGGTTAGGGTTATCCACTGCCACTGTGATGGTGGAAATTATGAATTAATTTTACTATTGCTCCCTTTTGCCGTGTGTGTGTATTTCTATCTTTATGGGGACCTTGATATGTTTACACAGTCACACCATGGGAACCTCTGACACTATGGGGACCAAAATTCAGGTCCCCACGAGGGTTAAATATAAATAAAGGTCCCCACAAATAAAATAGAAATACCTTCGAAATACTTTCCCCCGGAAGTCCCCAAAAAGCACGAGGGAAACAGGTGTAAAGCCTAACATGTATTTTTCAAAGGTTTGAAGATATGTTTACTTTATTTTTAATTATTTTTTTAGATTTATTTGTTTTTGTTTTTTTTATTCTTCTTTTTTATCTATGCATTTTTATTTCATTTTTTCAAATGTAATTTAATTTACTTAAATTTTATGTATGTTTTTATATTTATTTTAATATTTTAAAAAATATATTCATTTTACTGTTTAAATTATTCTATTTTAAATGTAATCATTCATTTGTCTTCGTGTGTTAAATGTAATTTAGTTTTCAAATTTACTACCCACTACCATTATTATTATTTTATTTAAAAAAAACAAGTTTTCAGTCACTACCCAATGTCTACTTGATTACCAACTTAGTCCTCATGAGACATGGAAATGAGTATGTCGTGTGTGTGTGTGTGTGTGTGTGTGTGTGTGTGTGTGTGTGTGTGTGTGTGTGTGTGTGTGTGTGTGTGTGTGTGTGTGTGTGTGTACTTGCATTCGGACATACTGTACATTACACATAATAAAATAGTCTGCTGACTATAGTTTGACACAGTTGTAAATAGCACCATCTAGTGTTGATAACATTCTGCTGTTTGTGACATTACCTGCAATAACAATGAGCAAATAATAATTTATTTATGTACAATGTTGTGTACGTCATTAAATTAACTCTTAATATAGACAACAAGTAAATACATTCAGCCAACATTTACTTTCAAACACAGACAACACACATATTAATTAGTGTAATAATAATCCATCATGACTAATCTGATTAAAAACGTGAATGTATTTAAATGGAGCAGTTGTTGACAGTTCTTACATTTCAAGTTGTTTTGTAGAAACTGTTGAATAGACAAAGTAATTGTATATATATTCATATTTTGTAGTATGTTTTGGATATTTCATCAAATTTTTTTGATGTTTCTCTGCAATTTAGAAAAGTTTTTGAACATGTTTTGGATTCTTCATCTCTTTTTTTATCCACATTTTTTGGTTCCTTTGTGCATTTTTGTGTATTTTGTGGAAAATTTGAGTTAAAAAATAAAACAAAAAACAGACAGAACAATTGACCCACATCGTGTTTTGTTCATAATTAACCAAAATAAATGCAAAGCAACCCTGTGATTAATCTGATTAAAAATGTTAATCAATGAACAGCCTAATGTTAATACTTATCTCCTGTACTGTGTGGATGTTTTTGTTTTTGAACGATGACACTTAAAAACAGCTTTAAAAAAAATAACACAAGCCTCTCATATCGTACCATACATTTTAAAGAATTTCTTATTTAATTAACTGCACTGCTTTTGATTTTTTGGGGGTTGAACTACAACCCCCCAAGGACAGAGAACAAGAGCACATGTTGGGTCACATGTATAAGTAGAGTCATGGTAAGTCCATTTTTAAAACACATAAATCACCAATAAAATTATTACTAAATAGCCTAAACTGTTTTTTTTTTTTTTTTTTTTTACAATTTTAGTCATTTCATATGAAGAAATCTACAATTCCTCCTTTAAAACAGTTGAAAACGTTTTAAAAATCTTACTTCACTCATAAAATAATGACATTAATTGTAACCTCTAGAGCAGTGTTTCTGTAAGAACACTATCCTATAATGATCAGCCTGTCATCCAGCTGTACAGAACAATGATAAGAACTGTCAGCTGTGTTGGAAGAGGGAAACATCTAAAACATGTTGGATTCTCCTGAGGACCAGCGTTGGTCCTGGTCTAGTCTAGACCTGCCTGGACCAGTGTCAGTGTGTTTGTCAAATATGTTCATGGATCATGAAAACATTTCTTTTTTACATTAACAATTCATCTTTGTATTCCTTTTCACTTGTTTTATTTTATTTTTTTCTTCTTTTTCTCTCCTATTTATGTATATATCTTACTTCTCTGTGTAATATTAACAATATATTGTATAATCTTCTTCCTATTTATTTATTTCATGTTTATTTTTTAATCCTTTGTTGTATATATATATATATATATATATATATATATATATATATATATATATATATACATATACATATATACATAATTGTAGGCTCATCTACAGTATGTGGGTTTGTGCATATACATTTTCTACATTTATAATTGTATCTAGTTTTTTCATAATACTTTTAGCATGATCTTATTTTTTTTTTCTCTTTATAGCCAGTCGGGGTGGTGGGTGGGGGGTGGGGGGGTGGGGGGATAGAACTGATGCTTAATGCCTTACATATGATGACACCACTGCATTGTGGTTGGGTTTTTGTTTTGTTTTCGTCTTCTTTTTTCTCCTTTGTTGTAGCTGTTATTGAAAAATGGAAAATGTCAAGAAATAAAATGATAAAAAAAGAGAATTCATGAAAAAGTATATATACTCTAATGGGACAAAGTAATTCATAAATGACACTACCCCAAAATAAAGGTCAGTTTTGTGAAGTGAGCAAAGGCAGTTTAGTTTAGGGATTAAATCGAAGGTCATTCATTTTTTTTAATTAATGTCCTTAATGAGTCCCATAGAGGGTTAAGTTTCATGTGTAGACGTTTTATGTAGTGAATGACAGAAGGTAAACCTGCAACACTGGGGTGAAGACTTCAGCAGGGGTCTGATTAGGGGGCAACGGGACGTCCTCATGACTGCTGTCAGGTAAGTACTCCATCAGTTTTTCCAGAGCACTTGAACAGGCGGTTTGGGCCTCATTCCTGTTCTTTCCATCAAACTGCATTTTAATAATGCGACTCTCACCCTGAAGAAATTCACAAATGTATTCAGTCTGTATTTGTTCATCACTACACACTTCAATTCATAGATTCCTTTGTGACAAAAAAAAATCATATAAATACAACCCAAAAAATGTCATTGTGACAGTGTCGGAATAATACATTTGTGTAAAATATATAAAATTGCTAAAACATAAGTAAATAATAATAATAATAAACTGTGTGTTCACTCACCTTTATGATGAAACGAAGCGTTATATTGTCTGATTTTTTTTGAACTTTGACATGATCAGAGTCACGGCTCAAAGGGACGGTCGTCTGACAAATACAGAAACAAAGAATATGTGTTACCAAAATATGTGACTTGAATCTAAATTAAATATGTTTCTACTCTGAGTAAAACTGTCATGAGCTCTGTTTCTGTTATAGATATGTGAAGTTTTTTGTTTTTTTTTGGTCAGAGTGAATAAGTTTTATGGAGTTTAGATGAAATACCTTTAACTGTCTGCAGGGGTCTCTATTTACTCAAAAACATTAGAGTCTGAATTTAATAGATAAACATCCACATGTACAAATGAACTATAAGTGTGAAGGATTAAGACAGATGCTGAATATATTTGAACGTATGTGTTAGTAAAATAAATCTTTTATATAAAGAATATTAACAGCTTTAGGTTCAGTCCAATGGGTGTTAGGCACAGCTCCACTATATTTGAAATTTTGTATATACTAAAGCAGGGGTCTCAAACATGTGGCCCGGGGACCAAATGTGGGCCATGGGATGAAGAACATAATAATCTATTACATGACTCTATATTTTCTTCAGTGTTTTGCCTATACATGATGAGAACTTCCGATTTTTGTTATTGTTTTACTGCAAAAATAATATTAAATTATGAAAATATTGACATTCACAAACTATCCTGTAACAATAAAATGCAAATCATTTCAACAAATGTGAACAACCTGAAATGTCTAAAGAAACTTAGACGTAATTTGAACCATTTTCTGAGTTTAGTGTCTTTGTAGAACTGATCCATAATAAAACACATGGACTAATGATCAATTGAGACAGAATATTGTTAAAGTTGCCCTTTATTCCACGTTTGGATAATTTATAAAAGTATTTTCATAATTTAATTGGGGTTTTTTTGCACTAAAACAATGACAGAAATGTGTAGTTGTCATTATTCATAGATTATATATTATATATATATATATATATATATGATATATATAAATTTTGATTAATCGCAAGCAAAACACTTTATGTCAGCCGGCTGTTCTGTCTCAAAATATATCAACATATATTAAGAAACAACAAAATGTTTTAGAAAAAAATACAAAATGTACTAAAATCCATTGAAATTCACAAAAAAGAATCTACTAACGCAAACAAAAAAAGCTCTAAAAATTTCACAACATATACAAAAAGTCTTCAAAAATACAGAAAAAACACTGAAGGCAATGATAAAATATCCTAAACAAATGCAAAAATCTGAATAAATGTGCAATTAACATGTTTGTTCAATACTTTCAAATGTTTCAACAAAACCCCATGAAACACTAATAAAGTTTGCAACCGTTGTTAAAAAACAAAAACAAAGAAGGACAAAAAGTAGTAATAAAGCCCATTATTGTTTCTTCAGGTCATTCAATGATACCATGAGTATAAAAATATAATATATTGTGTAAAACGTCAGTTTCCACTATAATTATTCAAACAATTATTCTTTGGTTAGAACGGTGTGTTATGCTAATAATAAAGATAATAATAAAGAGCGTTGAGGAGTGTCTTTACTATGGTGTAAATGTTACTGGTGATAATGTTAGAAGAAGAACACGCCCACTAAGGCAGACGTCAACAAGCATGGTCCTCCAGCTGTACACTCTAAAAAATGTGACTGCGCTTCATTAATATTAACAGAATAAATTCTATTAAACTACATGAAAAAAGACTTTGTCTGGTTTGGTATATTGTTATGTTGATTTAATGACATTTTAATTATTAATCAATTGCATTTTGATAATAATGGATTGGATTTATATTATGCTTTTTGGCCACTCAAAGCATTAGTGACTCATTATTCATTCACTCTCACATGTTCCCTCTGGTTGTGGTAAACTACATTTGTAGCCACAGCTGCCCTGGGGCAGACTGACAGAAGCGTGGCAGCCATTTTGCACCTATGGCCCCTCCCACCACCACCAAACATTCATACACCAATGTGAGTGACGCTGGAGGCTCCTCCCACCATCAGCTATGGCCCCTCCCACCACCACCAAACATTCATACACCAATGTGAGTGATGCTGGAGGCTCCTCCCACCATCAGCTATGGCCCCTCCCACCACCACCAAACATTCATACACCAATGTGAGTGATGCTGGAGGCTCCTCCCACCATCAGCTATGGCCCCTCCCACCACCACCAAACATCCATACACCAATGTGAGTGATGCTGGAGGCTCCTCCCACCATCAGCTATGGCCCCTCCCACCACCACCAAACATTCATACACCAGTGTGAATGACACTGAAAATCACTGAGTAGAAATCAATCATATTTTATCAGTAAAGTCAACAACATATGAATCAATATCATCCAGATATTTAGGAATATGAATTAATCTCACCTTAGTCAGTCTAAATCATTTTTTTGCAGATACTGTATTTGCTATATCTGAATTTGTATTTTCCAGATAACTAGTAAATATTGGACAGTTTTCCCCTTAAAATTGATTTAGATTTACTCAACATGTGCTAAAATGTTTAGTATTAGTTAAAATAATTTAACTAATACTTTTATTATTCTGGATTTCATTCCTATGTTTAAATTTACTTAATAAAATCAATAGTTTTTCATCAAAGTTTAAATACTTAAAATCAATTCAATTATTTGAATTGTCACTTTTTGCCATAATTTATTTAAGTAGACAATGGTCAAACTTTTCTGGGTGTATGTATCTACCCTCTTCTAACACACCTGATTGAAATGACACACGTCAGTTCTGCAGAAGACTCCTAACACATGACAGGTGTGTTTGAAGAGGGAAACATGGAACACAGCAAAATAATAGATGTCACGTCCCAGGGTTGGTGACGCTGCACTAAGGTAAGACCTGCCAAACCTCAGCTCATTTCATTTTCTGAACTCACTTTATCCTCACTAGGGTCTCAGGGTCCCTACCAAACCTAATAAATCTAAAGAGCTGATTGTCTTATTGTGATATAGAAAATGCAAGTTGTGGCGAATATGACACTTTGAAAGCTCACTGTAAACCACAGCTCTCAAACTCATTTTCTTTCAAGGGTCACATTCAAGCTGATTTGATTTCCAGTGGAGCAGTAAAATAACAGAAAGGCATGTAAATAATAATAACTCTAAACTTTTGTCTCTGATTTAGTGCAAAGCACCTCCATTAAATTATGAAAATATTTTCTTTTACAAACTATACAAAGAAAAAAGATGGGAATAAGTCATTTTTACTAGGAAAAATAAATGCAATTTTAACAATGTTTTGCTTCAACATATAATTCTTACATGAAGTGAAAAATGGTTAAAATTGTACAGAATTTTCTTTAAACATTTAATGTTGTTCAGGTTTTTCACATTTTATTCTTATATTAGTTTGTAAATGTAAATATTTCCATGTTATTTTTTAAAACTAAAACAAAGATACAAATTTGAAGGTGACATTATCGGCATAATGTCAAATGTTTTACATATCAAACTGAGAAGAAAATATAGATGAATTCATATTTTGTAGGTTTTTCCGTTATTTGACTGTAGATAATATCTGTCTATATGTGAAACCTGAACTAAAATCACTTCCACAGCCTTGACTGTGGAATCATTGACCATTGAAAGTCCTCCGCAGGGGCCACATTTGGCCCCTGGGCCGCATGTTTGAGACCCCTGCTGTAAAGCTTCCAGTCTTAGCTTGTGTAGAGAAGTTTGTGAGCGTTCATTGCAGCAGTTTATAATAGAGCAGTCTGTCATCCTATGTGAAAGCTCTCAACAGTCTGACCTGAATATCTGTCTGCACTCTGGCAGAGCCACATGGCTGTGTCTGCTGCTAGAGTTTCATTAATGAGACAGTGAAGAGTGCCTCCATTTTTTATGTCTAGAGGGCATAGTTACTGGTAAGAGCTCCTCAAATTGTAATGTAGTATTTAACATGCTAATCCAACCTTTTACACTGAAACAATTATAGATACTATCTGCTGAAAAAAGTTAGTTTAGCACAGTCACTTAAATCATTTCTTCAAATATATATATATATATATATATATATATATATATATATATATATATATATATATATATATATATATATATATATATATATATATATATATATATATATATATATATATATATATATAGCCTTAATAATAAATAAGATGACACTTATTAATGGCAGCAGTGTAGACTTTAAAACACTAAAAAGATACCATGGTATATACTATTTGTTTGTATAAAATGCAGGTTTGCTTTTTGAAGAGCTATTTAAAGCACAGATTTTTTGTGACAGGATTCATAAAATGTGACTTCCATATGGGGGAGGACAGTCGGTAATAACTGACAATGTGTCAACAACTTGACAGTCTGAGTGACACGTTCACAGCTGACATCAAATGTTTCCACTACAACCGTTTTTGTTTTTTTAAATATACATATATGTATGTATTCAGGCTTCAAGTAAAGTTCTACTGCAGAACCAACTCAAGTGTATTTAATGATGCATGTTCTATGAACAAAGGTCAAGAACTTCTGAACTGAATGTGAATGAATGATGATGTAACCAACATAACTGTAATATTTTCTACATTAATAAGACTAAGGTATATGTCTATTTTTGAATCAACTTTGCTTTTAATTGTGTGAAAAGTTACAGTCAATAACTTCTCTTCTTTCAATATGTCAAATGTAATTTGTAAAAGGTGTGTTCGTGTTTTTCTTCCGTCTACACATTTCAGAACAGGAGAGTTTTAAGTCATATTGTATAATGTAACATATAAAACATACTGTTAATGTGCACAACCAAAAGAACTATAGACAAACAACTGTCATTTTACAAACACAAACATCACTTTACCAAACTTTCTTCTCCCTGAAATATCATCAAGTATCCAGACGCCACAACTGTGAGAACAATGTCAGGCATTTTTCCTTTTGCCTCATAGATCTGGAGAAGACAAGAAACAAGAAAATGACATGTTTTTCATTGTGTTATATCTACCAATTACAATAAACTTCATGAACACTTCTCTGAATACACATGATGTGTAATCTATGAAAATAAAGACATTTCTGCATCATTTTACAGTTAAGAAAGGTTCACTAAATGCACATACATCTACAGTAGTGTGAAAAAGCTTGCTTTTACAAGTCTTAACTGAGCATACAAACCTATCGCTCTGTCTTCTTCAGATACAGGAAAATAAAATAAATACACATACAGTATATTTTTAAAATGTTGTACTGAAGAAGATGCTTAAATGTCATTGGACATTTGTTGTATAATGACAATAATATCCATATCGATCTGTCTGACTTATCTCATCACATGACTTCTACAGACCTAAGCAAGTATGAAATGTATAAAGATGAAAAAAAGAGGCCAAAAAAACAAAAAACATCTGCCAAGTTGAATGAAAGTGTGATACTCCACAATAAAGAGTTAACTTAATCAAGTGCAATGGGTTGTCATGTGCAATGTTTTTAATACTGCACATTTCCTGCACATCCTAGTTAAACAGAAAGTGAGAATTACATGTGTGATCATGATAACTTTAGAAAAACATCAAACTTTGTTTATTGGTGAGCATATGCAGTGTATATATGTTTAATGTCTGCCTGTAGTGGAAGCTCATAAATGATAGATACCACTAGGCTTAGGAACATCCATTCATCTGGTCTTAATGAAAACACAGCTCCACTTTGCCCTCTAGAGTCGAATGCAATTATTGTAAGTAACACAATGCCTTTACCATTAAACTTACCCTACCTTGTTATAACAAGCAACATCATTACTTAATGTAATCTTCTCAGTCCACTACTAGAACAGTACTGGTACTACCACCCAATATGACTTAATTAAATGTTTCTAATCAGCATCTAAGGCCAATGCAGTTTTTTATGTACAGTATATGCACATTGGCTGTGTTTGTAATTAGATTTTTTTCTTTGAAGAATTAAATAATACTTTAAGTTTCACTCACAGTAAAAGCAGTGTCCTCAAATGTTCTCTGATACTGGACATTATTGAGCATTTGAAGAAAATCATGGAATACCATCATATATCAGATGATTAGAATGTAGTTAGCTAGAGTAAACAGTTAAGGGACTCTCTTAGAAGATAAAATACTAACATTATCCCACCATGGGGAAATATTACACTTAACAGCAGCAACGTAGAAGCAAAAGCAGAAAGAAAAAAGTGAAAATGAAAAACGTTTGGTATTTATATGAAGAATTTGAACTAAAAATGAAATATTATTTAGGTTACATATTTACATCATGATCGTGGCTGATAAAAGTAAACTTGTACAAAATGCATACTCGTATGTGAATCACAATTATAGTTATTTAAAATCCCTTTTTTAATCAACTTTGCCGCTCAACAAACTAGAGTCAAGTAGCATCTTAGCTAACTTAGCTAAGCTAACATGATGCTAACGTCCTACCTTCCAGGAAACCGCTTTTGTTTCTCCAGAGTCAGGGGCTAAACACCCAAAACGTTTTAACTTCCAAGACTGACTAACATCCATCTGTACAGGACACCTTACAGTTACCTTTCTGATATTTTCCTCCACAGTAAACTAACTTTCAGATAGAAAACCGCATTTGTGTAAAGCTGTTTGAGAAGTGAGGGACAATACAAAGGCACGAGACATTCACAGCTAAAGCTAAAAGAAGCTTTATTTATTTATGCATTAATTAATTCATTTATATATTTATGTTGGCATTTTTTATTTGGGGGGGGGGGGGGGCAGAGGAGTAAAAAGTAGGTAAGTAGACTAACACATTGTTTACACTTAAAGAATACATAAATCTTCTATAATAGTGTTTGTGGTGCAGTATGTGGAGCTTAAAGGCACGATGGAAGTAACAAGAAGCTAAAGAATGGACCATAATTTTTTCCTTTTCCAGCCAAAAAAAAATGCAGCCCTTATAGCCCCCCAACTTTAAGTCCATACAGTCAGACATCTGCCAAAAGGCTCGTGCACTAGTAACAGTGTTTTAGTAGAGTTTAGTAAGAGCAGTAAACAACGGAGACCACGTAGACCACATAGAGCACATAAACCACGTAGAGCATGTAGACCACATAGAGCACGTAGACCACATAAACCACGTAGACCACATAGAGCACATAAACCACGTAGAGCATGTAGACCACATAGAGCACGTAGACCACATAAACCACGTAGACCACATAGAGCACATAAACCACGTAGACTACGTAGACCACATAAACCACGTAGACCACATAGACCACATAAACCACATAGACCACATAAACCACGTAGACCACATAAACCACGTAGACCACATAGACCACGTAGACCACATAGACCACGTAGACCACATAAACCACGTAGACCACATAAACCACGTAGACCACATAAACCACGTAGACCACATAGACCACATAGACCACATAGACCACATAGAGCACAGCCTCCATAACTCCTAACAGTAAATGTGTTTTCTTTGTACATCAGTCTCATAAAGTACTCTGTAATAATATTCACAGACCGTCGTGATGATGAAGAAGATACAAGGAGACACAAAGGTCATTCTTCTACATATTCCAGCATCTCAGTTCATGCCTGTTGAAGCATAAATGAAATATGTGTTTATGTGTTTGGCCTCAAACAGCTGCATAATTCTAACCAAATATGCAGGTATAAAGTATATATACATATTCTTCTACTTCTGGGTCAGAAAACGTAACTTTATTGAAAATAACAAAATAAGATTCAACTGTCGTTATATCTTTTTCCCATTTTTAATTTCAGCACAAAATCAGGAAATGGAAAATGAGCCATTATCAGTGTTTCATTCTGGTTTTGAAAATGAAAAAGTGAGTCTTTTTTTTGTTGTTTTAATTGAAAAACAAATGATAAACGGATTATTATTATAATTTAACTTTTTTTTTTACTCAGAATTTCAGGGAAACTGCTGCTACTTATAGGTTATGAAGACGTACTTTTATTCCCAATAACTCCATTTTTAATGCACACTTTGGTAATCATTCATTAAAGAAAATGAATTTATAAATATCATTCAAATCTTAAGTTTACACTATATTACCACCCAGTCTAAGGCCCCGTCCCATTTCTCCCCCTTAAAACTTCCACTTGGTTTTAAATGCCCCTAAAAAGTAAATTCCACTTATCAAGGGGAAATAATTCCCCCTGAAAATGGGACACCACTCGCCAAGTGAACGTAACAAACGTGCTGACGTCACACGCTGACAAGTCTACCCCGCCAAATATGAAACCACCCCTCCGCGAGACTGACATCAGCTGACTACTATTTACACGGAGGACAAATGTCGGTCCCAGCTGTGTTACCTGTTGTGTTGGTTCTGTTTATTTACCTTCGGGATGCGCAGAGAAGAAATGCGGCAAACAGAAGACGCATTCGCCGTCTACTTTGCCTTTCAGTCTTGTCTCAGGTATGTTGTTTATTTAAATATTTGGATGTATTTTTTCTTCAATAGTTGGCGATTTATAACATTAACGTTAGCATTAGCGCTAGCTTGACAAGGTAACATTACCGGTCATAGCCTCTGTGGGTAATTTCATCTTCCACTCAAAACGAAGTCCGCAACCAACCTCACTACATTTTGAGGGTTGATTTTAAGGGCAAAGTCACACTCCCACTTGCTCCCCTAGGTAATGGGACACCCTACCCCTACACATGAACGCGCAAAATCTAGGGTTAGGGGAAATTTTAGGGTTAGGGGAGAAATGGGACAGGGCCTAAGTCTCTTCTTTTTTTTCCAGATATACTAATCAAGTCTTTTTTCTTTCACATCAATAGAAAAGGAATGAAAATGTCAAATGAAATTGTCCATAAACATTCATCACAATTTTAGAAATAACGAATTGTAAATAGACCACACAATTTTCAACGTGTGCTAACTGTGGGGGTACATGGGTAATAATGATCAGATCATTTGGATAAAATGTTTTCATCCTGAGTATTAAAAGTTACTGCTGTCAAGGGTAAAACAATTGAGATTAATTATGTGTAATTAATCTAATTAGTCTCATCTAAAAGTCCACAAACAGTTATTTTCTATTCACATGACAGATCATCACACATCATTAGATTTAAACACTGTCACATCAAATATCCACAACAGCTACAATCAGTCATTTGTTGAAAATATAAATGATGTGAACCTTTATGTGTCAGAATTATCCACAGAGGAACCATATTCTAACAAACACAGTCATAGTCCAACAAAAACATCTAAAACTAACTCAATAATTATCCATATGTATTCCCAAATATATCTACAAATGTTTTATCTGTTGCATCATTTAACTGGACCTGCCTCTAATATCCCAGTTTATCTGAATATTTTTATTTAGAATATAATCAAACACAAACTGCATGATATTAAAATGGTTCAACAATAACATTTAATTAACTTTATTAAGAAATTTAGGCAAAATTGAGTGAAGGTTTTTAAAGGGTTTATAGATTTGAACAGATCAAATCGTATCCATTTACATTTTGTTGTATTTGACACTAGTGTGTGTGTGTGTGTGTGTGTGTGTGTGTGTGTGTGTGTGTGTGTAACCTTCAGTTTCCACCAGGGGTCCATTTAAAGTGCTGTAAATGAACACCTCAAAAATCAGTAAGAACACTTTCCTGATCAATGCAAGTATTGAACAGTGAACCTGTTGCTTCATAGCCTAGGATCTAGTCTGTCCCCAGTGGCCGCAAATGGTATTTGCTACGAGGAGACAGACTAGACAGCCTAGGATCTGAAAATCCCAACTGGGTCGGACCAATCAAATCGCGAGGGGCGGGATTGGAGCCCGCCCTGCCTCATGACGACACAAATACGACACGTAATGTTGTAGCAGCTAGCAAGCAGCTAGCACACATTGCCGTAACACCAGTTGCTAGCTGCTAGACAACATGGCTCATGTTGTGTTGTTTTCTTCGGTTTGTCGAA
>CM035785.1:59753416-59830916 GCA_020466265.1 Siphamia tubifer | reverse complement strand
TGATCAAATTCTGCCAGATGATGATCGATTATATCAGACTGGGTTCATGCACAGACAGTTCGGAGCGATGCTTCAACCAGGGGTCAACAAGTTCTCCCTGAGGATGTTTGGAAGTGAGAAGGCGGTGGAACGGGAACAAGAGCGGGTTAAATCCGCTGGATTTTGGATTATTCATCCGTACAGTGATTTCAGGTAAATCTTAAAACCCTCCACACTCCCTAAAAATAATGCAGAAATCATCCAACAGAAGTCTGGTTCTTTTCACAGGCCCAGTTGTTTATCATGTAGAGCATCCATCATATTCATTGTTTCATTCATCTTTGTGCACACTCCTTATGGGTGGGATGATATTTGGGGGATTTGCCACATAAACACAAAAAAATAATTAGATTCACTGCTTTCAGAACATGCACATGTGCTTGTGTTCTAGAACATGTCCACAGATAGCACAGCCTGGCTTTGTAATGAAGCCAAATTACCTATTTGGTCAAATGTAATAAAATGGGTACATAATGAAATCCTTTCATCGGTTTATGTTCATATATTTACCAAACAAATGTGCTCTGGGGACATCATGTATTATTGATGAAGCCCAGGCTATCACTTTGCTTTTCTTCAAATCCACTGCCTTCATTATTGTTAGAGAATGAAGAAAGCTTCCATCATTGTATTTAAATTGTCATTGTGCATTAAGTAGTGTGACTGTAAAAGTAGAGCAGCAAAACTGAAGATGTTTGTGTCCTTGACTGTTATTGGCCTGATGTGATTTATGACAAACACTGAACTTTTTAACAGACCAGGAAGTTGGATTGAATGTTCTTTTACAGTGTTTTGTCTTTAGGATTTGGCCACAATTGTGCAAATCTTTTATGTGAAATTAGTTCGTGTGACTTTATTGCATGATATTTTTCACATATTCATGGCCTTTAGTTGACAGTAATCTATACGTCTACACTTTGACTAATATATTATAAAATTAAAGATAAACAAAAACTGTTGTCGCTCAAACTGACCAAACTGTACTCGTTGTAGATTTCCATAGTATGTTTATGTGAAATTGTTAGAATCAGTGTGACTGAGTAGCAGGCATTTCTTCAAATCTTTTACAAATATAGAAGCATCTTTATCCAAAAGTGTCATTTTGTTCTTCTCCTTAACCACCATAGCTGATATTAGACGTGATAAGTGAAGCATTTGTGACCACATTATTTTCCAGTTTAACACATTCATGGCATCGTTTGATCTGTTGATCCTTAAATCACATGGAAACAGATGCCTGCACACATACACACACACATGAACACTGTGACATTGAACATGTCCTACGCTGCTGCTGAAACTGTTAATTTACGACCAAAGGGTGTTTTATCTACTTTAAAAATACCATGTTTCACTTTGAAACAAATGTGAGTTTCTTCCAGGCCAGGGGTGTTAGTAGAAAATGTTAAATAAGATCAAGAACTAGGATAAAACCCAGACACGTATTTACTCTAGTATAGTGCCAAACATTACTAGTATCACACACAGTTTGTAACACTGACGTGGCCTCTGGCTTAAGCTAAGTGTCACATATGACATTATTAAAACAGAGGGGCCAAACATGCAGCCTGGGGCCAAATCTAAAACACTGTCAAAAGTCACTTTTTGGAGTTGATTTTAGAATTTAAAAAGTTGCGTCAACTTGGCATATTTAATGTTTTCAGTTTCAATCCAAAAAAAGTTTGAATGAAGTCAATAATGCAGTAATGTAAATTCAAAAATAGAATTTAAACCAAGGAACATTTTCAAATACTGTGAAAACACAATTTATGCTTTGCATCAACTTATATTTTCACCTTGGTTTGAACCAAAATCTTATATAACTTCAAATCAATATGTTGTAGGAATAGAATGGATTTTTTCATTTTCAGAAAAACTAATGAAATTGCGTCGTCGTGTCACAAGTGATGAAATGATTTAAAACCAACATAAAACAAGTCAGAGAAGGACGACAAAGGTTTGATATGACGTCATATGTCGTCAGAACATGACGTGATGGAGCCATAGGTGTTGACCCATCTGATGTCTGCAGGTTAGGGGTCAAAGGTTAGGGTTATAGGTGTTGACCCATCTAATGTCTGAAGGTTAGGGGTCAAAGGTTAGGGTTATAGGTGTTGACCCATTTGATGTCTGAAGGTTAGGGGTCAAAGGTCAGGGTTATAGGTGTTGACCCATTTGATGTCTGAAGGTTAGGGGTCAAAAGTCAGGGTTATAGGTGTTGACCCATCTAATGTCTGAAGGTTAGGGGTCAAAGCTTAGGGTTATAGGTGTTGACCCATCTAATGACTGCAGGTTAGGGGTCAAAGGTCAGGGTTATAGGTGTTGACCCATCTAATGTCTGCAGGTTAGGGGTCAAAGGTCAGGGTTATAGGTGTTGACCCATCTAATGTCTGAAGGTTAGGGGTCAAAGGTCAGGGTTATAGGTGTTGACCCATCTGATGTCTGAAGGTTAGGGGTCAAAGGTCAGACCATGTGAATGAAAAAACACCTGATATATTACCACTGATGTGCTTTAGCTGTTGACCGTTAGTGTGACTTTGACCTTTGACCTTCATTGCTCAAAATCTAATGGATTCTTCCTTGACCAATTATCTATCATTCCTGAAAGTTTAATCAAAATCCGTTCAGAAACATTTGCGTAATTCTGCTGACAGACAGACAGATAGACCTGGAGGTAGTTATAAAAAGACCCAGTTCCAAGTTTTTAAATTTCTTTTATTACATTTTTAACATTACAGAATCCTTGTGAAATGGTCTTTACAAAATAACTGTATACAAATTAAATTAAAGCATATATCAAATTAAATATTAATATATCAAATTAAATGAAAAAAAAAAGAACATGGCGTATTCAAAGTTTAGTTCAGGTTGTGACGTACGCTCGTCATGTGACAGTGTTTTCACTTGAATGGTAAATTAATTGTAATTTTGTCAATAACTTTGAACCAATGAGGCCTTAGTTTACATTGAATGAAAGTAAAATAATGAACGAAACCAAATGAACGACAGAACCGTAGCGATAATGTGTCGGTTCAAATCCTTCCGTCAAAAGTCGACCTCATGTTCACTTCAGTGTTTTCAACCTTTTGGAGCCATGACACATATTTTACTTTAGAAACATCACAAGGCAAAACTACTAAAGAAAAAAGAAGAATCTAACAAAAAGTAGCAGCTAGCACACCAAAGAGAAGAAGAAGGCGTAGCTGCTAGCTAGCACACATTGCCGTAACACCAGTTGCTAGCTGCTAGACAACATGGCTCATCACCAGGAACAACCATTGGAGCTGGCTTTGGCAGCAACGCTAGGTGATTTAAAATGACAGTTTTCCCTGCGAGAGGAGCAGAAAACGGCACTTAAGCTGTTTTTGGAAAAAAGGGATGTTGTCGGAGTTTTGCCCACCGGGTATGGCAAAAGTTTGATTTATCCAATAGCGTGGCGTTGTGTAAAGAGAAAACTTGACAGACAGCGGTTATCCCGCCCACAAATTCGCCTAGACTTTCTAGACTGCCCCCGTAGCAAATGCAGTTTGCGGCCACTGTCATTAATGAACCTTTATCATGTGACATAAACCAAACTAGACGTAAATGTGGGTCTAATGACGATAACTATAATTAAATATATAATGTAGTTATAGATGAACAATAAAAACTAGACAAACAGTGGATTAAGAAATAAAAACATTACTAAAATGTCTCTTAATTTTTGTGACAAAAACTAAATGAGACATTATTTAAATTCTTTTAGCTGTGTTCTTATTTATTTATTTATTGTTGCTGTCTCTCAGGAGGAAGTCATCAAATTATGTCCCCACTAATGTCCCCATCATTAGTCCCATGTATTAGACTGTTCCATTTCTGTATTTGCTGTGACCTCTTCTGCTTTCTTACTCACTGTGTTAAATGTCATGTCGAAGGGTGATTTAAGGCTTGGGGAGACTGTCCTGTTAATAAAAGGTCACAGATTTGGCACCAGCAAATGGTTTTGAAGTGTCTTTGAGCAAGATACAGAAATGTGGGCGGTGTTCCATTAGTGCATTCAGTGCAAAACTAAAAAAACACAACATAAAGGAGAATAAAGGTGCGCAGTAGAATGTTTGAGCAACAGTCAAATGACAGCTTCTGTTAAAGTAGGAGACGAATGAGCTCAACAATATAAACCTGACACACACTGAGCAGTTTGGACTGAGTCCAAGATGGAAAAATGACTGACCAACAAGAGAAAATCACCAGAAACCAACAAGAAAATTCAATTCAATACAATTTTATTTATAAAGCCCTAAATCACAACAAAGTCGTATCACAGGTCTTTACAAAAACACAATCAACTACAGAAATACATGAAAAGTCCCAGGCATCCCCTGTCCTTAGACCCTCCCCCTGTCCTTAGACCCTCCCCCTGTCCTTAGACCCTCTTTCTCGGCAAGAAAAAACTTCCAAACCCAGTGGGAAAAAGAAGAAATGTTGAGGAGAACCACATTGAAGGACAGATCCACTCCCATGGACGGACAGACTATAGATGAACGTCCATTTATAAATGCAGGAAGGGGGGCTGGTCCAGACAGGCAGGGGCGGTGGTCCGGGGTCACAGGTCAGCACAGGCGAGATACTGCAGATCCTGTCGTCCATGGCTCCCGTGCAGACACTGTCAGGAGAGCCACCACTCCCCCCAGGGGGGGAGGGGGTAAAGGGGACACCAGGTGACTAGTCATGAACAGACTTGGTATGAAAGATATGTTATAAAAATGACACAAACAGGTGTGAGAGAGAGAGAAAGAGAAGAAAGAACTCAGTGTCTGTACTTCCCCCAGCATTCTAACTCCTAGGGCAGCCTAGACTGAACTGTGACTCATACATCATGTATACATGATATATGAGTCACATCATTTTTAACTAACCTGACCATAGTCTTTCTCAAACAGGAATGTTTTAAGCCTAACTAAACTAACTAAAGGCTCTAGCTCCTACTGTACTTTTAGAAACCCTAGGAACTTTCAATAAACCTGCATTCTGAGAACGAAGGGTTCTATTGGGCTGGCATGGAACCAGATCATCTTTAAGATAAGAGGGGCCCATACCATTAACCCCTGACCTCTGACCCCTAACCCTAACCCATAAAATTAATGGTTTTATATGTAAGGAGGAGGATTTTAAATTTAATTCTAAACTCAACTGGTAGCCAATGAAGGGTTTGGAGCACAGGGTTAGGGTTAGGGGTCAGAGGTCAGGGTTTGGAGCACAGGGGTGATAGGGTTAGGGGTCAGGGGTCAGGGTTTAGAGCACAGGGGTGATAGGGTTAGGGGTCAGGGGTCAGGGTTTGGAGCACAGGGGTGATGTGTTCTCTTCTATTTGATCCTGTTAATAATCTTGCTGCTGCATTTTGAACCAGTTGAAGCTTTTTAGGGAATATTTAGGACACGCTACAAGTAAGGAGTTACAATAATCTAATCGTGATGTAACAAATGCATGAATTAATTTTTCTGCAGTCGTTTTAGACAGAATATTCCTAATTTTGGCTAATGTTGCGCAGGTGAAAGAAGGCTGTTCTATATGTTTGGTTAATGTGCCCTGACCTCTGACCCCTGACCCTTTGAATGAAAGATCTGGATCAAATAAAACTCCTAAATGTTTAACTGTGTCACTGGATGTTCCACTTAAGTTGTCTACAGTAACTATGTGGTCAGGTAGGGAGTCTCTCGCATTTTTAGGACCAATTATAACGACTTCAGTTTTTTCAGGGTTCAATAAAAGATAATTGGCACTCATCCCAGTCTTTATGTCTTGGACACATGTACGTAGTTTATCTATTTGTCTGGTCTGATCAGGTTTAATCGATAAATATAGCTGTGTGTCATCTGCATAACAATGAAAATTAATGCCATGATTTCTAATGATGTTACCTAAAGGGAGCATATATAGTGTAAACAAAATAGGCCCAAGGACTGACCCTTGAGGAACGCCATAATTAACTCTGGAGGACTGCGATGATTGTTTATTAATGTTAACAAATTGGTATGGATTAGATAAATATGATTTAAACCAGCAGAGGGCTGCTCCTCTAATACCTATATCACATTCTAATCTGTGCACTAAGATACTGTGGTCAATGGTGTCAAAGGCTGCACTAAGGTCTAATAACACCAGGACCCATATTAATCCCATGTCAGCGGCTAATAATAAGTCATTAGTAACTTTAACTAACGCTGTTTCAGTGCTATGATGGGCACGAAAGCCAGACTGAAACTGTTCAAATAAACTATTATCCTGCAGGAATTGGCACAGCTGTTTAACTATTACTCGTTCTAAAACCTTTGACAGGAAGGGCAAATTGGATATAGGCCTATAATTGGCTAAAATGTCAGGATCTAGGGTAGGCTTTTTCAGAATTGGTTTAATAACAGCATATTTAAATGACTGTGGCACATATCCAGTAATTAATGAAGTGTTAATTATATTTAGGACAGTGTTAATAATTAGGGGCAGAATCTGTTTAAAGAGTTTAGTTGTAATTGGATCTAAGAGGCAGGTGATGATTTGGAAGACATGATAATAGATATGACATCAGTTTGGTCTACAGTGGTGAAATTATTTAGTGTTACAGAGGGATTTATAAAAAGGCCTAGGTTTGAAACCACTGCTTTTTCTGATCTAATGTTTGGGAGAAATGTGTCTATTTTGTCTCTAATAGTTGATATTTTATTGTTAAAGAACTGCAGGAAATCATCAGGATGGAGCGTGGATGGAATAACTGGTTCCACGGAGGTGTGTCTGTTTGTCAGTCTGGCTACAGTACTGAACAGGAATCTAGGATTATTCTTGTTTTCTTCTATTATGGATGAGTAATATCTAGTTTTGGCTGTACGCAAAGATGGATTATACTTTAGTCACATATTTTTACAGCCATTGAGAGAATGTTGTGAATTGGATCGCCTCCATTGTCTCTAATTTACGTGTTGTTTGTTTAATGGAGCGAGTGTCAGCGTTGTACCATGGGGAGGTTCATCTAATCTTAGTAGTTTTTAACTGAAGGAGGCGACTGTATCTAAAGTAGTTTGTAGTGTGAGCATGGTACTATCGACTAACTCATCACTTATACTGGGACTAAATGTGTCCTTTACATAATCACATGACATAGACACAAATAGTGACTGAATTAACTCTTTGTACTTTGAGACAGCACGGTCACATAGTATCCTTTTCTTTTGTGTTTTAATAACTGAGGTGGAAATATCCTCAAGCATAAACTGAAAGGTCATTAAAAAGTGATCTAATCCCATACTCTCAGTATGGGATTATGGGTAAAAATGATGAGGTCATTAATTTCAACACCATGTGTTAAGATCAGAAAAGGTAAGAAAAGTAACATCAGTTATGTGGGAGTATTTATTTTTCTATGTATTTTTTATTTTATTTTTTGATAAATTAGTATTTATTTATTTCATTTGTCTTTTTTATCTATTTATATTTTTGTCTGTCTGTCTGTCTTTTTTAAATAATTATATCAGTAATGTGGAATTATTTATTTATTTTTATTTTATATTCATTTGTATTTATTTTTCATTCATTTATATATTTAATTATGTATTTATTTTTTTTATTCATTTTTTAAAATACATTTTATTTATTGAAAATTTTATAAAAAAAACAAACAAAACTGCTACAAGAAGGAAGATACTGAACCATATGTTCATTAATCTGTTTGACCATTTGTGTTGACACCACACAGCTGATATTTACTACTGAGGACTTTTTCATATCTCAGTATACCCAAAATCACATGGTTAAAAAAACGCTACGTCAGTTTGTTCTCATATCGTGCAGCCATAATAGACACTTTCTGTAAAAATGATTTTTCACTCCCACTTGTTTCAGGTCTGAGGGACGGACGGTGACGAAGGTAATGATGTAGTTTGACCATGTGACAGCAGTTAGTTTAGGGTTACACTATGATTCTATAATTACAATTAAAGCACAGATGTGGGACTTAGAATAAACCTCAGTCTGTTCTTCAGCCAAAGACGTATAGTTCAGTTTAATTAAATTTTTTTTGAGCACACAATCATCAAAATGATAATAATAATAAAACTTATAAACTCCCCTTTTTACAAAAGACAAATCTATAGATTATGCTTCCTATGCTTTAACACACTCTTTTATGTCCAGTTATCATTAACATCCACAAACATTTATATACACATTGAAACACAGAAATAATAAATAAAAGTCCTTACATCCTCCTTCTCAGCAAGAAAAAACAACAATCCAATATATATCATCGACTCTAAGTATATTTATATTCACTTTAAATGTAATGTACTACAAATACAATATCTGTTATTTTTGGGAGTTGTATTTTGTACAAAGCGCTCAGATAAATTACAGCTTGTATTTATCTTTTAATAATCTGAAACTCCTCCAAAATCAGAAACAGGACAGAATGAGTGCAATTAAAGCACACGAGCAGATGAGCGGGACCTTTTAATGGGTTCCAAAACCAGAGGGTCTGTGTGAAGAAAAGCTTTATTCCCATGTCTGCATCAAAGCTGTGGCAACATAAGCTCAAATTAGAGTGTCACAAGGAATGGCATAGTCATCACTGCACTGGAATTCAACTAAATCTCCTCTTGTCAAGTATTGTATAGCACGAAGAAGAAGGGGAGGAGCCATATCTTGCCAGGGAAAAAGGCGGATTAAAACTGGCATCATAATCCAATCTATAGCCTCATTTCCAGATCCAAAGCTGAACAGCCTCCTTTATTTCTGAACAACCAACTTCTACAGAGATGATACCGTTAGAACCAAAGACCAAAACTTACATGTTCCCAATGACTATATATATATATATATACACACTATATATATATATATACACACTATATATATATATACACACTATATATATATATATACACACTATATATATATATATACACACTATATATATATATACACACTATATATATATACACACTATATATATATATATACACACTATATATATATATATATATATATATATATATATATATATATATATATATATATATATATATAGTCATCAATGAACCTTTATCACGTGACAAAAACCAAACTAGACGTAAATGTGGGTCTAGTGACGATAACTATAATTAAATATATAATGCAGTTATAGATGAACAATAAAAACTAGACAAAATGTGGATTAAGAAATAAAAACATTCCTAAAATGTTTCTGTTTTTGTTGAAAAAAACAAAATGAGACGTTATTTTATTTATTTGTTGCTGTCTCTCATGTAGAAGTTGTCAAATTATGTCCCCACTAATGTCACCATCATGATTACTGCCCCAGTACCTAAACATCTACTTGTGTACAGTAAAGGAAGTATTTGTTCTTAGTTACTTCCTTTTTTCTAACATGGTGCAGTGTCCTGTAACAGAATGGACCCCTACATCATAATGGAAAGTGTGTGTGTGTGTGTGTGTGGGGGGGGGGGGGGGGATTTGTCCTTTTGACATCTGCTGATTGCATGGCGTCTTTTGAGCGTCTCCATGGTTCCAACTGTATTGTGCAGACGTTTGGACAAATGCTGGTGCACAATATTCCTCCGCATCCGTCTGATGGTCACATGCTTTTAATGATGGTATTATTCAGACCCAGGGGACACATCTGTTCACAAGGTTTGGACATTTCCCAGGAGAGAAAAATATGTTGCACATTAAAAGTTTTTGGTGCATTTGAAGCTCTATTAAAGCCTCCCTTTTGCTGTAACACAGACGAGGGGTCAGCTGTTCTGTGCTTCCTGTCAATCACTTTAATCCCTTTGCAACATCCTGGTAAATTCTTCCATTCCTTTTGCAAAGTCCACTTTTTCAACCGCCTTCTTTTCCTCCTTATTCAGTTCCCAAAAGACACTTACCAAGACTGTGACAAAAATAAATCCTGTGAAAAGACCTCTTACTATTTTGTTTCTGTAATTTTTGCATAGAAGAGCAGGTGTAGTAACTGATGAGCACAGTGCGGTGGTCCTAGAACTGAAGGCAGGGGTCTCAAACATATTCTGTCAAAGGCCACATTCAGCCTCATTTAATGTCCAGTGGGTCTGACCAGTCAAATAATAACATAATAACCCAGAAATAATGATAAATTCACATGTTCCTTTGTTTTAGTGCAAAAAAACCCATTAAAGTATGAAAATACTTCCTTTTATAAGGTATCCAGACGAAAAAGATGTGAATAACATGAAAGAGAAATAGATTTGTGAAGAAAAATAAGTGTCATTTTTGTTGAACATTGTTGTACCTCAACTTACAATTTCTTCATGTGTGTCATGGCTCAGTTTTACAAAGACACGAGACAGTAACGGAAGCAAAAAATATTTAAAATCATGTACAATTTTCTGTAGACATTTGAAGTAACAGGTTTTTCACATTTTATTGTTACGGTTCATTTGTAAATATTTTCACAGTTTAAATCTTTGGTGTTTGTATAGAAAGATCCTCAGTATTTGGACACAAACATTATTGATTGATCATGATGTCACTAAATATTTTGATGCAAAAAAAGCCTTTTTTTAAAAAAAAACTTTGTATGATTGCTTATGGATCAAAAACAGTGATTATAATGGAAGTAATGGTGTGTTTTTAGTCACAGATGTTAATGTCTGGTCATTTTCTTTCTTTTTTTTTTTTTTACAATGTGTACATTTTAGTTTGTATCCAGAACCTTGAAAAGGAACAAGGTTTGAATTCTGGCTTCATTTAAATTCTGAAAAATGAGAATTTTTTTTAACACAAAGTTAAAATTGTGCTTAAAACACACACACACACACACACATACACACACACACCCACACACACATACACACACACACACACACACACACACACACACACACACACACACACACACACACACACACACACACACACACACACACACACATACCTGGATATCAGAGGGTGGTTAATGTTATTTTTTACACTAAAACAAAGACTAACGTGAAGTTGTCATTATTTACTGGCATAATGTAAAAACATTTTTTGCATCAAACTGAAAAGAAAATATGGAGTTATTATTATTATTATTATTATTTTTTGTTTTTGTTTTGTTTAGGTTATTATACTATTATTTCACTGGAGATCATTAACTCATCCGGACAAATGATCTATTACCATCACGCTCATCAATGAACTAAAATGAATAAAACCTCAGTTCTCATTCTGATTGATTCATTTGATAGATTTAAGCACAAAACTGATCACTTTGTTTGTCGAAATTTAAATGGTTAACAATTTGTTTGCAACTTGGTTTGTTCTGTCTGTCACTAAAATCACTTTTCTTCATTGATTCATTAGAAAGTCATTGATCCAATATTAATTTTTCTTGGTAAAATTAACATCTTTAACCACAGTAATATGTCATTACCCAGTTAGGGTTAGGGGTCAAAGGTCAGGGCTATATAACCCTAACCCTACTTTAGTTCAGTCAGATGTTACCCCAGAAGTGCTTTGGGGGCTTCCTATACCATTCAACTGTTTTACATACACACTGGGATTGATTTATTGATCCTCTATTGAAAGACTATGTTTTATTGATAACACAGCTGTGAGGACCTGATGAACATAGGTCAGGGGTCAGGGTTAGGGACCCGATGAACACAGGGACATTGGAACTATTTTCTTGGGATCATATTTGTGGAAGCTCAAATCAGTTCCACAACCTTTACTGTGGAATTTTTTCACTTTACAAATTCATCTCAGGGGCCCATTGGAACCTTTGGTGGGCCGTATTTGGCCCCTGGACCGTATGTTTGAACCCCCTGTCACAGAGCTTAAGGCAGGGGTCTCAAGCATGGGAGTAATCATGACGGTCACATTAGTGGGGACATGTCTCTCTCCCTCATGAGACAGACGGCAACAATAAATAAATAAATAAATAAGAAAACAGTTAAAAGAATAAAAAAAAAAAAGTCTCATTTTGTTTTTGTCACAAAAACTAAGAGACATTTTAGTAATGTTTTTATTTCTTAATCCACATTTTGTCTAGTTTTTATTGTTCATCTATAACTACATTATATATTTAATTATAGTTATCGTCATTAGACCCACATTTACGTCTAGTTTGGTTTATGTCACATGATAAAGGTTCATTAATGATAATATTTAGTCACTATAAGACACACTGTCAATGAATGGATTATTTTATAGATTCTTCATATATAAGGTGAAGTGGAACCTGTATGAGGGGCTTTGATGATATTTATGAAGCATACATATCATTACTGTCATCCATTTGCTCGTATTAATCCTCCTGTTAAAGCTGCACAATATATTGTTTAAGCATCGACATCACACGTGTGCAGTTGTCACATCGCAGGTCCTGCAATTATTCTTTTTTTATTTGTCTTTTTGATTGATTTATTTGTATTTTATAAAATTTTCATTTGTATTTTATTTATTTTGTATTTCTTCATTTGTTCTTATTTTTAAAATATATTTGTATTTACAGTATTTAATTTGATAATTTTTGAAAATTTATTTTAATTAACTTTATTTTTATTTAAAATGTTTATATTTTTATTTATTTATTTTTAATTAATTTTATTTAATTATTTCAGCTACAAGGATGATGACACTGTAACGTATGTTCTGTGTCGACCACTAATCTGACGGTGCCGTACTGTTGTTATGAGGATTTTTTTCATATCACAATATTTATCCTTGAAATGAAATGAAATTCAAAAAATTACACGAAAATAAAAATAATTTTAGTTCATGGTCCACAGTCAGATAATTAATTCTTATACTAATCTATAAACATTCACAAGTAAAATAAAATATTTTTTCTAAATGGACATTTTTAATCTCTCCGAACCAATGTTGGAAGAGATTAATGTAATCTGTGTGTGTGTGTGTGTGTGTGTGTATATGTGTCTGTCTGTGTGTGTGTGTGTGTGTGTATGTGTGTGTGTGTGTGTGTGTGTGTGTCTGTATGTGTCTGTGTGTGTGTGTATATGTGTCTGTCTGTGTGTGTGTGTGTGTGTGTGTGTGCATGTGTGTGTGTCTGTCTGTGTGTGTGTGTGTGTGTGCATGTCTGTGTGTGTGTGTGTGTGTGTGCATGTGTGTGTGTCTGTCTGTGTGTGTGTGTCTGTGTGTGTGTGTGTGTGTGTATATGTGTCTGTCTGTGTGTGTGTGTGTGTGTGTGTATATGTGTCTGTCTGTGTGTGTGTGTGTGTGTGTGCATGTGTGTGTGTCTGTGTGTGTGTGTGTGTCTGTGTGTGTGTGTGTGTCTGTATGTGTCTGTGTGTGTGTGTATATGTGTCTGTCTGTGTGTGTGTGTGTGTGTGTGCATGTGTGTGTGTCTGTCTGTGTGTGTGTGTGTGTGTGTGCATGTCTGTGTGTGTGTCTGTGTGTGTGTGTGTGTGTGTGTGTGTGTCCACACAGACATATCATTCTATAACTCAGTGAAACTGTAGATATCAACATGTTCATATACATATAGCTAATGTACATTAGATGCAATACTGCATTTGAGTAAAGGTCAAAGGTCAAAGGTCATATTTAGCAGAATGGTCAAAATTCCATTATTGGCTCTAATAGCTGGGTTTCGTTTGACGTAGATGTGACGTCGACGTAAGGCGCAAAAAATGAGCGGAGGTTGGAAGTGAGAAAGATAAGCACAAAGCCTAGTCAAAGCGTAAATGCTTATGTATTGTTGTGTTTATGGATGCTCCAGTACAGGGGTCTCCAACCCGTTCCACAAAGGGCCGGTGTGGCTGCAGGTTTTTGTTCCAACCAACCAACAGTTCACAGTTTGACCTTTGAACTCTCTGCAGACTGAGATCAGTTGATTAATTGATTGAAGTCTGGTGTGTTACTGCTTGGTTGGAACAAAAACCTGCAGCCACACCGGCCCTTTGTGGAACAGGCTGCTCCAGTAGATCGAGCTGGGAAACCGACAAACTGTATTTTAGGGTACCAAAAATCGCCTAACGAAGAGGAGAAAAATGGAGGAAGCTTACAGAAAAAGATTGGAAAAAATAGATTTTAAATCTCCGTCTTCAATCCGAAGGAGCAGAGTCGTGTCGTGCTTGTGTCTGCAGCGACCACTTCGTCAGAGGTAACATTGTGTTTGTAAACAAACTTATTAGCATTAGATTGTCGTTAAATTCTCTTGTACTTAGTGATTTAAAGTTACCACTAGTCTAATGTTGACTTGATTGGGATGATGAAGAGTCGGAGGTCTGGGCTCCTACCGTCAAACTTGGTTATGAACGAAAGCCAAAATCGTAATCTGCTGTCAAACGTGAGAAAAGGATGAAGCTTAAGACAAAACATCGTTTACAAATGTGTGAAGGTGATTTTGGATCTGCAACAGACGACTGAGCCCGGATTTGATTCTAGATCTGACGCGGACGGTGGAGAGCCCTGAACCGCAGCTGCTGTGTTTGTTGACATTAAAGCTGCTACCGCTAACTGTTAGCATGTTTAAGATATAAAGCAATATAAGAACAAACACTAGCTAACACCATCACACAGACCTTTTATTCCAAGGTTGTGAACCCACCCGCTGACAAAATAAAATTGTACGCCTCCAGACTCTTAAAGGCTTTATTTTGCTGCCTAGTGTCGTAAGAAGTCTGGAGCAGGGGTTCTCAAACTTTTTTGGCCCAGGTCCCCCTTGGAGGGGTGAAATTTTTCCATGTCCCCCCTCATCCTCGCGATACTGAAAATGATAAAAAACCACTTCAACAATGATTATTATGAAACAATGATAACCTTTTTTAATAGTGCTTTTGTGCAAACCAGCCACATTTTCAGGTATTATAATATAAATGAACACTTCAGAAACAACAATTTTAAATAATTTTAAAATAATAAACGGAACAAAAGACACACAAAACCGTGTGTGTGTGTGACAGACAGACAGACAGACAGACAGACAGACAGACAGACAGACACAGACTTAATGAGAGGGATGATCTTGTCAAACTCAATATAACTATCAATGTACTTTCTCTTTTTAGGGTTAGGGCGTTTGTTTTTGTCATTGTCATTTTCATTGTCATTTCTTTTACCACTTCTTGAGGAACTTGGCGGACACAAAAATCGATCCATGTTCGCTGCAGGGTGGCTAAAAATAGCCTGTGACTCGCTCCGTCTCAATTTAGTCAAGCTGGCGTCAAACAGCGCTGTTACTTCCGCCCGCTCGCTACAAAATAAAACTTCTGCATTTCAAAATAAAACAGCAAAAAAAAAAAAAAAAAACGTGAATAATTTCCCGTACCCCCTGGACATGCGCCACGTCCCCCTAGGGGTCCGCGGACCCCAGTTTGAGAACCGTGGGTCTGGAGGACCAAGTCATTAGTGATATCCACAGCTTCGATAGTTGAAATCAGTTGTGTATTCGGACATTTTCATTGAATACGGATCACGTCCGATATATTTTTCCACAAGCTGTTTATACCTCTCCCAAGAACCTGGGTCTAAAGTGGGACAATAGCTGCTGTCTTGCGACTCCTCCGTGTTTACTTCCGACCTCCACTCAAATTTCGCACCGCCTCTGCACGTCATCAGAACCACGTGACTAAAACGCAGCTATTTAAGAACAGGTTGTCATAGAAACGGCAGATTGGCCCAAAATGAGGATGAGATCAGACATTCTCTAAATACTAGTTTTCATTTAGTGACATTAAAACAAAGTATAATTTCACAAAAAAACTGAATAATCGAACAAATATGAAAAAAAATTGGAAATGTCTAAAGAGAAGTTATTGAAATGTAATAATGTTCCACCTATATCTAAATATTTAGTGTAAGTTAGAATGGGTGTCAATGATAAGCTATTGTTTTCATTATGTCATTGACATAATTTATTTATTTTAGTGGTTCGACTAAAATGTAATAAAACAACTTTGACACCTCTGGCTTATTTCTATTATCATGAGATTGTAGAGAAAAGTAAAAACATCCATCATGAGAAAAGGAGAATGAATTGTCTGTGCTTCTTTGACCCCAGATGACCTTACATTTTGTGGGAAAAACAGCAGAAATAATCCTGTGTCTATTATTCCTCTAATGAGTTTGGAGAGATTTCAAAAATGTGAACAATGGGGCACGTCTTAGATTTACTTTCCTTTTATTAGGCAACGAAAAGCAGCTGATTTTTTATTACTATATTATTTACAGATATTTATATAAATGTAAGGAGTATAAAGTACATATATTTATATAAATGTAAAGAGTATAAAGTACATATATTTATATAAATGTAAAGAGTATAAAGTACATATATTTATATAAATGTAAAGAGTATAAAGTACATATATTTATATAAATGTAAAGAGTATAAAGTACATATATTTATATAAATGTAAAGAGTATAAAGTACATATATTTATATAAATGTAAAGAGTATAAAGTACATATATTTATATAAATGTAAAGAGTATAAAGTACATATATTTATATAAATGTAAGGAGTATAAAGTACATATATTTATATAAATGTAAAGAGTATAAAGTACATATATTTATATAAATGTAAAGAGTATAAAGTACATATATTTATATAAATGTAAAGAGTATAAAGTACATATATTTATATAAATGTAAAGAGTATAAAGTACATATATTTATATAAATGTAAAGAGTATAAAGTACACACATATATATATAAACTTTGAAGGACTTTGTTCTCAAAGTATAAACTATAAAGTACAGATATTTGTGAACAAATGTAGGGAGTAAAAGTAAAAAGTTTCCATAAAATAAATACTCCAGTAATGTCCAAATGCCTAAAAACTGTACTTAAGTCCAGTACTAAAGTATTTTCAGTTACTTCTCAGTTCTTTAATGTGCACCAGAAGGTAAAGGAAGCATATAGGATGAATGACAGTCAGTTCCTTTTGGTGTCCATTAAATAATTCCTCCTTTAGTTTAGTGCGGGTAAAACATGGGGATTACAGATGCTTCTGGCTGGGCCTGAAAGTGGGGTAATCAAAATAAGCTGCTGTGCTCATCCATGAATATTAGGAGCCAAGAGATTATTACAGCACAATTTATTTAATGGAGGGAGCCCAGGGAGGATGTGCGTGGCCGCTGGGTGGAAGGTTGTTCCAGAGGCACAATGATTGAACGCTACCATGTGACCTCCTCACCAGGTGAACGTGTGGGAGTGTAAAAGCAGGACATGTGATCATAAGTGTAAAAGAAAAATGATAATAATAAAGAAAAATAAACGGTTATGCCTCAATGAAGAGAAACAATTAAGTCTTTTATAGTTTAACATTAAAAACTAAACTAACTGTGTGTGTTAGCGTGTTAGCATGTTAGCATGTTAGCGTTCACCGCCCATGTGTCATATAAGAGTGAGCAGAGTTTAACGTTGGACAAGTGATGGTCGTCTTCAGGTAAGATTATATTGATTGATTGAACATCATATACATTTTGAAAATGGGAAAAGTTGCTGGAAGCGTTTTCTGTTCAGAGCTGTGGGTACGCTTGACACATTTTGGTGAAGGGATGAATGTTGTGTGTACTTCCTGTTCCTGTGTGCTCAAACCATGGGTGTAAAACAGTGAATAGACACTACTAATGAATGTGGGGTACTACTGAAGGTGGGGTACTAATGAATGTGGGGTACTACTGAAGGTGGGGTACTACTGAAGATGGGGTACTACTGAGGTGTGGTACTACTGAAGGTGGGGTACTACTGAGGTGTGGTACTACTGAAGGTGGGGTACTACTGAAGGTGGGGTACTACTGAAGGTGGGGTACTAATGAATGTGGGGTACTACTGAAGGTGGGGTACTAATGAATGTGGGGTACTACTGAAGGTGGGGTACTACTGAGGTGTGGTACTACTGAAGGTGGGGTACTACTGAAGGTGGGGTACTACTGAAGGTGGGGTACTAATGAATGTGGGGTACTACTGAAGGTGGGGTACTAATGAATGTGGGGTACTACTGAAGGTGGGGTACTACTGAGGTGTGGTACTACTGAAGGTGGGGTACTACTGAAGGTGGGGTACTAATGAATGTGGGGTACTACTGAAGGTGGGGTACTACTGAAGGTGGGGTACTACTGAAGGTGGGGTACTACTGAAGGTGGGGTACCACTGAAGGTGGGGTACTACTGAAGGTGGGGTACTACTGAAGGTGGGGTACCACTGAAGGTGGGGTATTACTGAAGGTGGGGTATTACTGAGGTGTGGTACTACTGGAGGTGGGGTACTACTGAGGTGGGGTACCACTGAAGGTGGGGTACTACTGAAGGTGGGCTACTACTGAGGTGGGGTACTAATGAAGGTGGGGTACTATGGAGGTAGAGTATGAGCCTGAGTCGTTATTGGATTGAACTGTACTGTAACTCCAAATGACTCTTGCAGCGTGTGAATCTTCAGAAACAAGTGTTGCACATTGTCAGTATTATATATATATGCTAATTAAATATAATTAATGAACAATACATAAATAATAAAATATAATAAATAAATAAATACAATTGGGTGGCAGGGTGGTGCAATAGTTAACAGGGTGGTGCAGTGGTTAACAGGGTGGTGCAGTAGTTAACAGGGTGGTGCAGTAGTTAACAGGGTGGTGCAGTAGTTAACAGGGTGGTGCAGTAGTTAACAGGGTGGTGCAGTAGTTAACAGGGTGGTGCAGTAGTTAACACTGGTGCCTCACAGACAGAAGGTTGTTGGTTCTATTCCCACACCAGTCCTTTCTGTGTGGAGTTTACATGTTCTCCTCGTGTCTGCGTGGGTTTTCTCCAGGTACTCTGGCTCCTCCCACCATCCAAACACATGCACTGATAGGTTAACTGGTTAACTGGTTAATCTAAATCACCCATAGGTGTGAATGTGACAGTGATTGTCTATAAATTTTCAGTCTTCAGATGAACTGCAGGGTGACCTCTGACCCCACCTTCACCTGCTGGAGCTGGATTAGACCCACAGTGACCCCTGTGACTCTAGTGAGGATGAAGTGGGTTCAGATGACGACAAAAAAGACAAATATTTGAATAATAATAATAATTTAAAAGAAATGATTCCACATAACTGATGTTGATTTCTGTCTAACACCGAGCCTTTGGTTTTGGCGATCGTCCTCATTCCTCCTCATTCCTCCTCATTCCTCCTCATTCCTCCTCATTCCTCTTCATTCCTCCTCATTCCTCCTCATTCCTCTCATTCCTCCTCATTCCTCCTCATTCCCTCCTCATTCCTCTTCATTCCTCCTCATTCCTCTCATTCCTCCTCATTCCTCCTCATTCCTCCTCATTCCTCCTCATTCCTCCTCATTCCTCCTCATTCACTCTTCATTCCTCTTCATTCCTCTTCATTCCTCTTCATTCCCTCATTCCTCTCATTCCTCCTCATTCCTCCTCATTCCTCCTCATTCCTCCTCATTCCTCTTCATTCCTCCTCATTCCTCTTCATTCCTCCTCATTCCTCCTCATTCCTCCTCATTCCTCCTCATTCCTCCTCATTCCTCCTCATTCCTCTTCATTCCTCTTCATTCCTCCTCATTCCTCCTCATTCCTCTTCATTCCTCTTCATTCCTCTTCATTCCTCCTCATTCCCTCTTCATTCTTCCTCATTCCTCTTCATTCTTCCTCATTCCTCTTCATTCCTCTTCATTTCCTCTTCATTCCTTCTCATTCCTCTTCATTCCTCCTCATTCCTCTCATTCCTCCTCATTCCTCCTCATTCCTCTTCATTCCTCCTCATTCCTCCTCATTCCTCTTCATTCCTCCTCATTCCTCTTCATTCCTCTTCATTCCTCTTCATTCCCTCTTCATTCCTCTTCATTCCTCGTCATTCCTCTTCATTCCTCCTCATTCCTCCTCATTCCTCTTCATTCCTCCTCATTCCTCCTCATTCCTCCTCATTCCTCTTCATTCCTCCTCATTCCTCTTCATTCCTCTTCATTCCTCCTCATTCCTCCTCATTCCTCCTCATTCCTCCTCATTCCTCTTCATTCCTCTTCATTCCTCCTCATTCCTCCTCATTCCTCTTCATTCCTCTTCATTCCTCCTCATTCCTCTTCATTCCTCTTCATTCCTCTTCATTCCTCCTCATTCCTCTTCATTCCTCCTCATGTCCTCCTCATTCCTCTTCATTCCTCTTCATTCCTCCTCATTCCTCCTCATTCCTCCTCATTCCTCTTCATTCCTCCTCATTCCTCCTCATTCCTCTTCATTCCTCTTCATTCCTCCTCATTCCTCTCATTCCTCTTCATTCCTCTTCATTCCTCCTCATTCCTCTTCATTCCTCCTCATTCCTCCTCATTCCTCTTCATTCCTCTTCATTCCTCCTCATTCCTCCTCATTCCTCCTCATCCTCTTCATTCCTCCTCATTCCTCCTCATTCCTCTTCATTCCTCCTCATTCCTCCTCATTCCTCCTCATTCCTCCTCATTCCTCTTCATTCCTCCTCATTCCTCCTCATTCCTCCTCATTCCTCTTCATTCCTCCTCATTCCTCCTCATTCCTCTTCATTCCTCTTCATTCCTCTTCATTCCTCCTCATTCCTCTTCATTCCTCTTCATTCCTTCTCATTCCTCTTCATTCCTCCTCATTCCTCTTCATTCCTCCTCATTCCTCCTCATTCCTCTTCATTCCTCCTCATTCCTCCTCATTCCTCTTCATTCCTCCTCATTCCTCCTCATTCCTCCTCATTCCTCTTCATTCCTCCTCATTCCTCCTCATTCCTCTTCATTCCTCTTCATTCCTCTTCATTCCTCCTCATTCCTCCTCATTCCTCTTCATTCCTCCTCATTCCTCTTCATTCCTCCTCATTCCTCCTCATTCCTCTCATCCCCTCATTCCTCTTCATTCCTCTTCATTCCTCTTCAATTCCTCCTCATTCCTCCTCATTCCTCTCATTCCTCCTCATTTATCTTCATTCCTCTTCATTCCTCCTCATTCCTCTTCATTCCTCCTCATTCCTCTTCATTCCTCCTCATCCTCTTCATTCCTCCTCATTCCTCCTGCTATATCTCGTACACACAGGTTGACCTTTTCAGCCTCGCTTGTGTCCCAGGTGGATTCTCACACCCCTTGTCTCTCTGAAATTGGATTGCTTTTTTTCCTATCAGCCGAGATAGGAAATGGCCCAAGATGTGAAAGTGGCAGTGATGTGTTGCTCCAGGGGGTGGACCCAATATGAGACATGGCTTATTAGAAAGCACTTTAAGTGAGTCACTAACAATTATAAAGGCAGCTACTCACACAGGGAATGTCTTTTAAACATGGGACCAAACACAAGTGTGTATACAGATAATTATTTGAGGTCAAGGGTGACTTGTGTGGACAGGGTGTCTTGATCGGTTTTCAAAGTCAAACATTACAGTGTCAATAAATCACATTAATGACAGCAGATTGTATTAATTAGTTGGCTTGTGTCAACTTTTTTCCCTATAGCCTCATGCTGAATTTAAATAAATTATTAACACACTTTACATCTGGTGGAACATTTGGACATGAACGTTCCAGAATTGGACGTTCCAGACCGCACTTTTTGCAGAGTAGGACTTTTTGGACAAATCATATTTTCAAAAACAAACACCATAAATGTGTAAATTTGCATATAATTATATTATTCACTTGAACACATTATAAATATATACAATACACTCATATTCAAAGTTATACAAATTGAGCATTTTACACATTGGGTCCAAGTCCCAAACGTCATACATTCTGTAAATCTATGGAGCGATTTTTGGGACAAAGTTAAGTGTATTCACAGGAAAGTAATCTGTGTATATTTGGGATATGCATGCGTCTTTGGTTGTAGTTGAGTATAAAATAAATATTTGCAAATTCTAAAATTAGTCCATTTGTACTTCCACTGTATGTTTGATATTTGTTAGAATATGAACGGAAAAGTTAGGACACAAAAATTGCATTTACGAAATGAAACGTTAGGACAAGCCTGTCTTTTTCAATACAAATTTCTCAGATGAAATAAAGTGGTAAAAATACGTCGTCCCATCACAGGCTTCTGCACTGGACACAGAAAACAGGAAGTGACATGTTTATTTTACTGGCTCAGCGCATTGAGTGTGATGTAAAGGTGTTCGCCACGTCAACATCTTATACATTTCTTACTGTTTAGACGGAGACACGACCCGGCTCGTTTACAAAACTCACCACTCTGGAAGGGGTCTTCAGATTTTTGTGTCTTCTGACCCCGACCGTGCAGTTGTTGTGTAAATGAAATGCATTTCTGATAAATTATTTTATCATTTTTAGCTGCAATCATCCCTGTGTAAACACCCGTAAATGAATTTCATGGAAATTGGTGCAGTCATTTTTGCGTAAAGCTGCTGACAAACGGACAAACAAACAAAACAACTCAAAAACTATACCCTCCCCTTCAGGGGGCGGGGTAACTATTATTGGCATTTTCAGCTCCGTTCCAGCTTTTAACCAGACTATATGTAGATCTTAAAATATCTGGTCTACAGTTTGGTTTATATTGTGTCTAACAGTTATTAAAGAGAAATGAATGAATCCATTTGGTGTAATGGCTGCTCTGTGGTCTCTTACACTGTTTTCTGAGTATTTAAGGTTTTTGTGGCTATTTCAACATTAATAATAATGTGAATAAAAATGCAAATTAATGACCCCAGTCAAATGCAGAGTTCAGTCATGCAAAATGCATATTTATGAATTTTAATGTGAACATTAATAACTTGTCAATCTGCACTAATATAAAAAATGAACATACTGTGTGTTTTAACGACCTCTCATTACTTTAGACCACAGGTGGCAAAGTCATTTTAATTCAGGGGCCACATTCAACCTAATATGGTATAAAGTGGGCCGGACCAGTAAAATAATAGAAATAATAGAATTAAAAACATATAAATAATGTTAACTCCAAAGTTTTATCTGTGTTTTTGCACAAAAATAGTAAAATTCCATAATGAAAATGTTTACATCTATGAGCAAAACATGAACAAATATTAACCTGAAAATTCTTAAGAAAAATAAGTGTGATATTAACAATATTACACTTTAGTTTATCATTTATATACATGTGCATCACATCTTAAAATTAATGGTAGATTTACAACCACACACATTGGTCAAATTCCACATACATTTCAGGTTATTAACATTTTATGTATCAGGTCTTTTTATTTTTATTTGTTTGTTTATTTATTGCCTTTTTCTTAACACTAAAACAAAGAAGAAAATTTTAGTTTTTTGTAATTGTTGTCATAATTGCTAAGACAACATCTAGGAAGACTGTGGTGCTAGCTGCTAATGCTAACACAACATCTAGGAAGACTGTGGTGCTAGCTGCTAATGCTAACACAACATCTAGGAAGACTGTGGTGCTAGCTGCTAATGCTAACACAACATCTAGGAAGACTGTGGTGCTAGCTGCTAATGCTAACAAATCTAGGAAGACTGTGGTGCTAGCTGCTAATGCTAACACAATATCTAGGAAGACGGTGGTGCTAGCCGCTAATGCTAACACAATATCTAGGAAGACTGTGGTGCTAGCCGCTAATGCTAACACAACATCTAGGAAGACTGTGGTGCTAGCTGCTAATCCTAACACAACATCTAGGAAGACTGTGGTGCTAGCTGCTAATGCTAACACAACATCTAGGAAGACTGTGGTGCTAGCTGCTAATCCTAACACAACATCTAGGAAGACTGTGGTGCTAGCTGCTAATCCTAACACAACATCTAGGAAGACTGTGGTGCTAGCTGCTAATGCTAACACAACATCTAGGAAGACTGCGGTGCTAGCTGCTAATCCTAACACAACATCTAGGAAGACTGTGGTGCTAGCTGCTAATCCTAACACAACATCTAGGAAGACTGTGGTGCTAGCTGCTAATGCTAACACAACATCTAGGAAGACTGTGGTGCTGGCAGATGTTGTAAACTTTTAATTAGTGCCATCTACAGGATGGACGGTAGTCTAGTCTAGTCTAGTCTAGTCTAGTCTGGTCTGTCCATAAATACCTCCAGGGTTGCTCTGTTTTCAACTAGAATTTCCATTTGCAATATTTCAGTCCATCATCTACATCTGTGTCAAAGCCTTGCCGCTGCTGTCGAAGTTCGTCAGTGCTTTGAACACGCCTCTACCCCCAGCTGGTGGAGATGCTCAATGTTGATTGGCTCCTGACAAAGACGGTGGAGTTCCAAATTTCTCTGAAGTTTGGAAAGCTGACCTTCCTGGACACACGAGTTTCAACACCATCCAGTGTTGTGTCAAACTAGGATGGGCGGGCCAGGCTATGTCAGAGGGGTCAGAGGGGTAACTAGTGTCTGTCAGTCTGTCCCGGGGCAACTGTGGCTACAAATGTAGTTTACCACTACCAGAGGGAGAACATAAGAGCGAATGAATGAGTCACTATGTGCTTTGAGTGGCCAGAAAAGCACTGTATGAATCCAATCCATTATTATTATTATTATTATTATTATTATTATTATTATTATTATTATTATTATTAATGATTATTCACACAAGTTAAATGAATGAATTGGTCATTGCTCATGTGGCTCCACCGTCGTCTGTAACGGACAGATGTGGCAGGAGGATGACCTTCCTGCTCCTTACATCATGTCCCTGGGGTGGACTGTGTCAGAATGTTCCACAGACTAAAGTGCTTTGGACACAGTAGGGTTTCCACTCACACAACTGGAGCCCAGGGCACTGAATAAAGAACTCTGTGTGTGGCCGCCATGATTCACAGGAAATACTTCCTTGGATCAATGTGTTTGTCCTGGCGCCGCCACATGCTGCGCGTCTACAAGACTCAGACAAATGGTTTGGTCTTCTGTGCTGTAGCGGAGACTCCTGATTTATCGTCAGTATTTGTTGGTAGCGTGTCGTTCTTCGACACACTGTTGTGTCAAACAAACAAAGGTTACCCGAGGTTTGGTTCAATACAGAGGCAGTAGTGGAGTGACTGTGTTACTGTGTTTAACTCCACTCTTTAGCTTTGACACTCGTATAAACATTGTTTTTTTACTTACTCTTGAAAACTATGACAAAAACGTCACTATAAAGTTCCGGTAGTTGATGTCATGTGATCCCGTTATGCAACAGCTGGTACGGCGCCGATGCAAACCGATTAGCGGTCAACACAGAACATACGTTTCAGTGTCGTCCTTCTTGTAGCTAAAATAAATAAATAAAATTAATCATCAAAAATAAATAAAAAAGACAAAATAAGACAAATAAATAAAAAATAAACATGATTTCATGAAAATAAGTAAATAAATAAAATAAAAAAAATATTTCAATATATCAATGAATAAATAAAAAGTGAGAAAAATTTAATAAAAAATGAATTAATAAAAATACAAACTTTTAAAATAAATAAATCCAAATACAATTTAAAAATGTAAATGTATACAAATAAATAAATGTGATGTTGATGCTCAGAAGACGTTATTATTTATTTTCCTGCCTTATTTCATTTTAAAAAGTGGAAATGGTTGACGGCTGTTGTGTCCTGTCGCTTCGTTTTTACAAACCTTTATTTTCTGTTTGTCCGTCTGTATTTTCTAAAATCCTCAGCTCAGTGTTTTTAACACATGAGGGTTTAAATTGTCCTTTCCTTCATTTTTTTTGTAGTTAAAACACGAACGTCGTACGTGTTAAACCAAAGGTCTCCTGTAACTCTGCTGCTCATCGTTCTTATCATCAGTCTCATTTACTCTGAAAGTTTTCTCCTTTTTTTTTCCCTTGTCAGGTGCGTCCTTTCTCCTTCCCCTTTGACCTTAAATGATCATTTTGCAGTGGACAGTAAAGGCTGTGGTGGCAGCTTCCTGTGCCCAGTCCTGGTGCAGACGAACCAAGGACATGTTCTGGACGTGGGTGTTAGAGACACAACAGTATCTGAACCTAACATGTAATGTTCAAAGAAATAACACAACTGCACAACATGCACTAGCTCTCTCTCTCTTTCTCTCTCTCTCTCTCTGTCTCTCTCTCCCTCTCTGTCTGTCTCTCTCCCTCTCTGTCTGTCTCTCTCTCTCTCTGTCTCTCTCTCTCTGTCTCTCTCTCCCTCTCTCTCTCTGTCTCCCTCTCCCTCTCTGTCTGTCTCTCTCTCTCTCTGTCTCTCTCTCTCTGTCTCTCTCTCTCTGTCTCTCTCTCCCTCTCTGTCTGTCTCTCTCTCTCTGTCTCTCTCTCCCTCTCTGTCTGTCTCTCTCTCCCTCTCTGTCTGTCTCTCTCTCTCTCTGTCTCTCTCTCCCTCTCTGTCTGTCTCTCTCTCCCTCTCTGTCTGTCTCTCTCTCTCTCTGTCTCTCTCTCTCTCTCTCTCTCTCTCTCTGTCAGTCTCTCTCTCCCTCTCTGTCTGTCTCTCTCTCTCTCTGTCTCTCTCTGTCTCTCTCTCTCTCTCTCTCTCTCTGTCAGTCTCTCTCTGTCTCTCTCTGTCTCTCTCTCTCTCTCTCTCTCTCTGTCAGTCTCTCTCTGTCTCTCTCTCTCTCTCTCTCTGTCAGTCTCTCTCTGTCTCTCTCTGTCTCTCTCTCTCTCTCTCTCTCTGTCAGTCTCTCTCTGTCTCTCTCTCTCTCTCTCTCTGTCAGTCTCTCTCTGTCTCTCTCTCTCTCTCTCTCTGTCAGTCTCTCTCTGTCTCTCTCTGTCTCTGTCTCTCTCTCTCTCTCTGTCAGTCTCTCTCTGTCTCTCTCTCTCTCTCTCTCTGTCAGTCTCTCTCTGTCTCTCTCTGTCTCTGTCTCTCTCTCTCTCTCTGTCAGTCTCTCTCTGTCTCTCTCTCTCTCTCTGTCAAATCAAATCAAATCAAATCAAAAGGTGCTTTATTGGCATGAAAAATGTTTACATCAATATTGCCAAAGCGCAGAGAACACAAAAACAAATATCACAGAATATAGACAATATAAAATTAAAAAGTAGTAATAATTATATAAATAACAAGCAAAATAGAATACAGATAAAAATAGAAATAGAGAGCAGCTTTGTAGAACGGTGAGGAAATGTGCCGTACACATGTACATCCCTCACCATGGTCAGTATGATCAATATGATCAATAACGGTGTCATAACACCCTGTAGCTTCACCCACTGTCTCTCAGGTTGTGACACAACAGGATGTACCTGGCTGCAGATCTGGCTACTGGTCCGGAACCTCCTCCCAGAACCACCTGCAGCTGATCTGCCTCCTCTAGGTCCTGGAACTCTGGGATCCAGAGCTCCAGCTCCTTGAAAAATGCCCTTGGTTCTGACTCATACTTTGGGCATTTCAGGAGAAAGTGCACCTCTGTCTCCACCTCGTCTGTCGTGCAGTGACCACATATCCGTTGCTCTTTTGGCGACCAGGACTTTTTGTGTCTCCCCTTTTCTATGTCCAGACTGTGGTCACTGAGCCTGTACTTGGTGACGATCTGTCGCTGCTTTCTATCTCTGACAGTAGAGAGATATTCTTCACATTTATCATTTGTTTTTAGGGCCCGATAGACTTCTAGTTTGTTTTGAGTTTTGATTTGTGCGTTCCAATGTTCCAGATAGTTGCTCTTGCTTTGTTTTACAGCCTGATTGATGGAGAACTTTGTTAGGAAAGCATTGCTGGGCTGAGTCTGGTTACTGTTGGTATTTGTTAGTGGGTTAGTGAGACTCAGAACCAGCTGCTTCAGAGGACTCTTTGCGGGGTTCAGTTCTTGGGTTTTCAGAGCTTTAAAGTGTAATGTGTTCGTTGGGCTCGTGTTTAGGTGCATCCAGAAATGTAGTGATCTTTTTAGTACATTTATCAATAGTGGAAAACGGCCTAATTCTGCCCTACATGCGTTGGTTGGTGTTTTCCTTTGTATTTTCAGAATCATTCTGCAGAATTCTGCGTGTAGGGTTTCTGTTGGATGCTTGTCCCATCTAGTGTAGCTGGAATGACTGAGTGGACCCCAAACCTCACTTCCATATAGCGCAATGGGCTGAATGACACTCTCAAAAATTTTGCACCAGATTGAGATTGGTATATCAATGTTATGTCATTTGTTTCTAATTGCATATATAGCTCTGCGAGCTTTTTGTTTTAGTTCATTCACTGCCGTACTGAAACTCCCCGATGCAGTAATTACCAGACCGAGGTAAGTGTACTGCATCGTGTGCTCTAGTGCGATGCTACCTAGAGTTAGCCGGTATCTATTTTCCTGACATCTGGGCTTTTTCTGGAAGATCATTACTTTTGTTTTCTTAGGATTTATTGCCAGGGCCCAGTGCTGGCAATATCTCTCCAGCAGGTCTAGGTGTTGGTGCAACCCGCCAGCGGTTGGTGACAGCAAGACCAGGTCATCTGCGTAAAGTAAGAATTTAACTTCCGTGTCGTATAGGGGGAGACCTGGAGCTGCCGACTGCTCCAACTGCACCGCCAGTTCGTTAATATAAATATTGAACAGAGTTGGGCTAAGTCCGCAGCCCTGTCTCACCCCTCTATTCTGAGTGAAGAACTCAGTGTGTTTGTCGCCAATTTTAACTGCACATTTGTTGTCCGAATACATTGACTTGATTAGATCATATACTTTACCCCCTACACCACTCTGCAAAAGTCTATAATAAAGTCCTTCGTGCCAGATTGAGTCGAAGGCTTTTTTGAAGTCAATAAAACAGGCAAATATTTTTCCATTTTTGGTTTGGTTTACGTTTTCATTTATGAGGGTGTGTAGGGTGTAGATATGATCCGTAGTCCGGTGATTTGGGAGGAAGCCAATTTGACCTTTGCTCAGGACATTGTGGTCGTTAAGGAAGTTTAGCAATCGATTATTCAGAATGCTATTAAACAACTTCCCCAGATTACTGCTCACACAGATGCCTCTGAAATTATTAGGATCCAATTTGTCTCCATTTTTATGAATAGGAGTTATAAGCCCTTTATTCCAGGTGTCAGGGAAGTAGCCCCATTTTAATATTATGTTGAATCATTTGAGCACTGCTCTTTGCAGCTCAGCGTTGCAATTTTTCAGCATCTCAGACATGATGCTGTCAAAGCCACAGGATTTTTTTGGTTTTAAAGTTTTGAGTTTTTGTGCCAATTCCTCCTGTGTTATGGGAAAATCTAAAGGGTTTTGGTTGTCTTTTATACTGTGTTCCAGCAACTGTCATTTTTGTTTGGTCAGATTGAAGTTGGAATTTGACTGTTGCTGGATTTCTGAATACAGATTCTCAAAATGTTTTCTCCAGATTTCTCCATTTTGGATGGGGGGGTCTTGTGGTTTTGTAGTGTTCAAATTATTCCACATTTCCCAGAATTGATTTTGATTCAGGGATTGTTCTAAGTCCTGTAGGGTTTGGTCTACATGACTTAGTTTTTTCATTCTGAGTGTGTGTTTGTAATGTTTTAATTTGTTGTTATATTTCTTTCTTAAGTCCATATCGTGGGGTTGTTGTCTGTCTCTCTCTCTCTCTGTCTCTCTCTCTTTCTCTCTCTCTCTGTCTCTCTGTCTCTCTCTGTCTGTCTCTCTCTCCCTCTCTGTCTGTCTCTCTCTCCCTCTCTGTCTCTCTACTTTCTGATATTGAGGCGGTGGGAGACAGGACCAGTTTTTAATCAGGCTTTTGCAGCGGCCTGTATTTCCTCGGCCACACTCTGTAGCTGCCTGACAGGGTGGCCCTTGACATGACCCAAAGGACCTTGTAGGAGATAACAAGGCATCATGATAAAGCACAGATGCAATTAGTGGCAGGATGACAGTGGTCAGTGCTGGAGTCCAGACACTGGCACATGTTTGGAGGATAAGTGTATGCTGATGAGTCTGTCATCTGCACGTCTGCTGCTCGCTGTCGCTCTGCTTTTCCCTCACGGATGTGGTGCTGACTGCAGACTGTGTTGCTTTTGGAGCAGATAGGTAACAGTTGATGTGATGTGCATGACTCTGTGGGGCCACATGGTCAAGGGCAGAGGCACCAGTACAGAAATACATTACTGCAAAAAATGACAAGAATTAGAATTGGAGTGGATTTATTATCATTGTACCAGTACGGTGAAATTGGAAGTGCAATACACTTTAGGTGGCATTGAAAATATGTGTGTGTGTATTATTTATACATACATATATATATATATATATATATATATATATATATATATATATATATATATATATATATATACACACACACACACAAATTCCACAGTCAAAGCTGAGAAACTTATTTTAGTTCAGGTTCCACATACAGACCAATATTATCTACAGTAAAATAAAAATAATGACTCCAAATTTTCTTCTCAGTTTGGTGTAAAAAAATTTCATTATGTCAATAAATAACTTTTTTCTTTTATTTCTTTGTTTTAGTCCAAAAAAATAACATTAAATTATGAAAATAATGGTTATGACATCTGGGTTTGTCTGTCTGTCAGTTATCTAAGGATTTAACATTTTCACAGAATGACAAAAGCAACAAGTGATCAGATTTTGGGGCTGATCCGGCTCACCGTATGGATCCAGGATTTTTTTTTTACTATTGGGACATAAGGCTGGTTTGGACAGAAACAGTTCTAACTCAATATATAAACCTGGCAGAAGTCTGTGCTCTCAGTACTTTTCTAGTTTATATTACATTTTGACTTTTTATTTAGTAATTTTAATAACTTTTATAAATCATTAATTTTCTTATAACGTATTTGAGGCTAAACCTAAAAATACTGCTGTGAGACTGAACCACTGGTACTGGTTTAGTGATGGAGGGACATGTGTGTGTTTATTTATATATATATATATATAGAATTATCATATAATATATATTATTATAAGAACATTCGGACTAGATAAATGTGGGCGGATGATATCTAGAAGAGGAAAGGTGATCACAACTGAAGGGGTTGACGTACCTGAAGGGAATATCACAGATGTGCAGGAAAGTTACAAATACCTAGGGATCCCACAGACAAATGGTAATCATGAGGAGGCAGCTGGGAAGTCAGCCACAGCCAAATACCTACAGAGGGTAAGACAGGTCCTGAAAAGTCAACTGAACGGCAAAAATAAGATCCAGGCCATTAACACCTATGCCCTGCCAGTAATCAGATACCCAGCTGGGATAATATCCTGGCCACTGGAAGAGATACAAGCCACTGATATCAAGACAAGGAAACTCCTTACCATGCATGGAGGGTTCCACCCCAAGTCCAGTGTCCTGAGGCTGTACACTAAGTGAAAGGAAGGGGGCCGAGGACTAGTAAGTGTCAGAACTACTGTCCAGGAGGAAACGGCGAACCTCCAGGAATACATCAAGAAAATGGCCCCCAATGACCAACTGCTAAGTGAATGCCTCAGGCAACAAAAGCCCAGTAAGGTCGAGGAACCAGAGGGGCTATCATGGAGGGACAAACCCTTGCATGGCGTGTACCATCGACAAATTGAGGAAGTGGCTGATATGGAAAAGACATACCAGTGTCTGGAAAAGGCTGGACTAAAGGACAGCACAGAGACACTACTCATGGCTGCACAAGAACAAGCCCTGAACACCAGAGCAATAGAGGCCGGGGTCTACCACATCAGACAGGACCCCAGGTGTAGGCTGTGTAGAGAAGCCCCTGAAACAGTCCAGCACATCACAGCAGGTGTAAGATGCTGGCAGGTAAGGCATACATGGAGAGGCATAACCAGGTAGAGGACATACTGTACAGGAACATCTGTAAAGAGTATGGACTGGAGGTCAAGGGTCAAGATGGGAGAACCCCCCAAAGGTGACAGAGAACAAACAGGCCAAGATCCTGTGGGACTTCCAGATCCAGACTGACAAGATGGTGATGGCCAATCAGCCTGACATAGTGGTGGTGGATAAACATGAGAAGACAGTGGTGGTGATAGATGTAGCAGTCCCCAGTGATAGCAACATGAGAAAGAAAGAACATGAGAAGAGAAGAGAAATACCAAGGGCTGAAAGAGGAGTTAGAGAAAATGTGGAGTGTGAAGGCAACAGTGGTACCAGTAGTGATGGGGGCACTAGGGGTAGTGACCCCCAAGCTGGGACAATGTCTCCAGCAGATACCAGGAACAACATCAGAGATCTGTGTCCAAAAGAGAACATTGTTAGGAACAGCTAAGATCCTGCACAGAACCCTCAGGCTCCCAGACCTCTGGTAGAGGACCCGAGTCTGAAGGAGACACCGCCCAGGTGGGAGGGGCCTCTGGTGGAGGACCCGAGTCTGAAGGAGACACCGCCCAGGTGGGAGGGGCCTCTGGTGGAGGACCCGAGTCTGAAGGACACAACGCCCAGGTGGGGCGAGAGGAACATTTTTTTTTTTTTTAATAATAATTTTTCACTAAAGGGGAGGTTGTAATGTTTACATTTATGAAGATTTTAATCGAATGAACCTGAGAAGAAATGAGCATTGGTCTTTTATTAGACGTGTTGTTGTGACACATTTGTACTGAATGTCTGAATATTTGTTCATTTTTATCCATGTAAATAACGCAGACCCACTCTGCAGTCATTGGCTCGGCAGTGCTGGGGGGCGGTTCCATATTCTCGGTGTTAATGTCCTTTCTGTGAATGCACTTGATGGTTTGCTGCTTCTCAGTATTCTTCTCAGTGGGCTTCATGATTGCATCTGGCAAGTTTGCAAAGTGGTTTTGGTGATTTCATGGTTTAATCAGAGCTCTTAAGTGCACACTTCTAAGCCAGTCCAACTTCAGAACAATTTTCAGCTTTGTCTATTGCCATGAAATAATGTGGAGAGATGGTCTGAATGTCTGGGGATGGCACTAATGCGTTGACACAACCTCTGTAAGATGATTGGAGGCATTTTGTTGTATTATATAATGAGCACTATTATGTAATAATGTGAAGTCTTGTGTGTTATTACAACAAAACTGAACAAAACACTTCTTTAAATTCAAGTGGTTATGGAGAAAAGTTCCAAAAACCCTGACAAGATAACAACAACCACAACAAGAACTGGGCAAAAAATAAAGAAATTAATGTAATATTTTAAACAAAGGAAGAAAATAAATCATGCATAATGAGGAAACATGTATTATCAAATGTGTTGGGGCCGTTTATTATAAAATGAAATAAAAAAGTTCTTGGATGTTTATTCCAAACTGCGGCTCAACACCGTCTGTTCAGAAGAGGTCAGACGTGTGTTCTGTCAATGTTTGTGTTGAATAATTGTCTTAGACGGAGCTTTACAGGAGGATAAAACACAATCCTAGCCTGTCCTGTTACTGTCATGTCTTATTTATTACATTCTTTAAGCAGAGTTAGGTCACGACGACTCCGTTCCCCCTCAATAGGTTTTTTAGTAAATGTCTCTGTTTTCCTTTTAGCCTCAGGTTGATGAAATCTTCTTAGCTTCACCTAAAACAGCGTGCCTCACCTAAATATAGCCACCTGCGACTGCACAGCCCCAGTGTCAGTGATGTGCCTTCGGGCTTTGCTTAGCAAAGACGACACCGTTATGACAGTTCACTAGAGCGGGTGACAACAAAAATAGGTTTAACCTTTTTAACCTTTGCCCTCCATGGCTTATAGACACTTTGTGGTCACGGCATAGGGGGCTGTGTTTTTATTTAGTTTAATAAGCCTAATCATAGATCGAATTTCCCTGTGGTTCAGTGTAATTTGTATAAAGTGAATGGATGTTTGATCCTAAATTTCATCATCATTTATTTAGGATTAAATGGAAAGGCTGACAAGCAGCAGCCAAATTTGAAAAACTCTGATCACAAGGAGCACAAATGCATGACGTTAACTCTCTAAGCCAGGGGTGTCAAACATGCGGTCCAGGGGCCAAAATCGGCCTGCCAGTGGGTCCAATCTGGCCCCTAGTTTGAATTCATGATATGCAAAAATTACACAAGATACTATTAATTAAGGAAGTTAAATTCATTTGACATAAATCCAACCTAAAATGATCAGCTCATAATTGTAATAAACAATAAATTATGAAAGGATTAACATTTTCTTTGTTTTAGTGTAAAAAAAGGGACCAAGTAAATAAATAAATAAATAAATAATCAAATAAATAAATAAAGTCTAGTCTGAATGTGAATGTAACATGAATACCAATATGTTACTAAATGTGTGTATTTTTAAATCCACTGTTATCTTTAAGTTGTGACGCACATGTATAAATGATAAACTAAATTCTAATATTGTTAATATCGCACTTATTTTTCAGCTTGTTAATATTTGTTTATGTTTTCAAAAGAGTTCATCGATGTAAACATTTTCAAAATGGAATTTTAATATTTTTGCTCAAAAACACAAAGAAAACTTTGGAGTTTATTTATATTATTTTTACATTTTTATCCTATTATTTCTATTATTTTACTGGTCCAGCCCACTTTATACCATGTTAGGCTGAATGTGGAACTGGACTAAACACAGCTGAAGCAGCTTCAGTAGATTTCCATAGACATATACTAACTAATCATCAGGTCATAGGTGACTGTATTTTCTGGACTATAAGGCACACTTAAAAGTGCCAAAAACGACAGTGTGCCTTATAATCCAGAATGTTTTATATATTGATTAATTTTGGTTGTGCTCAGTGACTAGGATTTTGACTTTTTATCTCATGACTTTGACTTAATGCTTTTTATAGTCCAGCGCCTCTAAAATGAACCATTCATTGACAGTGTGCCTTATAGTGCAGAAAATACAGTATTTAACACATAAACTTACACTTCATCTCAGTTGTTAAGATGGTCCTAAATACCGTAAACAGTTGACTAGTGAAGTGTCAAAGGTATTATAGTAATGTTTCATACATGTTCACTTTAATGTCATTGGATGTTTGTCAGCAAATACACACCTGTGTCACATTTAAGAAAAACAGGACAATGGAAAAGAGGAAGCATAATAAATTCAAACTAGAAAAGCACTCGGAGAGCGCAGAACTCCGAAAAGGTAGACCCCCACCCCCCACCCCGATTGGCCCCAAAACGAAATCAATTCTTCCTATTCGCATTTTCCAACATATCCTGAAAATTTCATAAAAATCCGTCCATAACTTTTCGAGTTATCTTGAACACAGACAGACGATAAACAGACAGACAGATAAACAGACAGCCAGACAGATAAACAGCCAGACAGATAAACAGACAGACAGATAAACAGACAGACAGATATACAGACACAGACAGACAGACAGATAAACAGAAAGATAGACAGACAGACAGATAAACAGACAGTCAGACAGACAGATAATGTGTCATTTTGGAATTGGGGGATGATGATGACATGGCAAGATGGCGGCGCACATAGATGCAGCGGCTCAGTTGTCTACCGGTCGGTGTTTCGTTTGTTTTTTTGTGTGTACGTGTGTACTTTCTGTCAGGCACACAGCACCTTTAGCCGACAAGATCTCCTTAGGATAGGAGTTGGTTGCGAGCGGAGTGTTACAGCCGAGTTTCACCGCTTACACGACATACCGGCGGATATCGCAAGAAGCCCCGGCTCTCTTTGGTACACCATCCCCGCCAGAAGGAGGAGGCGGCAGCGAGAGAGGAAACAGAAGCGGGGCTGTAGGGCTGGCGCGATAGCCAGGCTGCGGAGGCAGCCGTTCAAACCACCGCTTCCCAGCCTGTTTCTCACGAACGCCAGATCCCTCGCAAACAAAATGGACGAACTGAAGCTTCAGGTTTCGGCAAATAAGACCGTGAAGGACTGCTGTATCCTGTTGATTACGGAGAGTTGGCTAAATCCTTTGATTCCGGACTCGGCTATCGAGCTAGCAGGCTACACAGCACAGCGTCACGATAGAAATGAGAACTCCGGTAAGAGCAAGGGAGGGGGGCTCTGTATGTACATAAACAACAACTGGTGTACAAATACAGTGACTGTAGACACTCATTGCTGTCCAAACCTGGAGTATATGACTGTGAAATGCAGACCTTTTTATATTCCCCGCGAGTTCTCTGTTGTCATGACGACTGTTGTCTACATCCCATCGGAGGCTAATGCTAACTTGGCTATCGGACTTTTACATGGCAGCATTAGCGGTCTGTTGAACAAATTTCCTCACGCCGTGCACATCATTGCGGGGGACTTTAATCATGCGGACCTAAAAGCAGCTCTCCCAAAATTCCACCAGCATGTTAAGTGTGCTACTAGAGGAGCCAACACACTGGACAAGGTCTACACTAACATCAAGCTTGGCGACAGGGCAAAACAACTACCGCACCTGGGCAAGTCTGACCACATGTCCCTGCTCTTGATTCCTGCATATGCCCCTCTCAGGAGAACTGCTCCCATCACCACAAAAACTGTCAAACATGGCCTGAGGATGCCACTCAGCAGCTGCAGGACTGCTTCGATAGTACCAACTGGGATGTCTTTGAACACCAAGACCTGAATCTGTTCACGGACAGCGTACTGTGCTACATTAAGCACTGCACAGACACTGTTACAGTGGACAAACGCATCTGGGTCTACCCCAATCAGAAGCCCTGGATGACCCGGGAGGTCCAGCGGCTGCTGAAGGAGAGGAACACTGCCTTCAGGTCGGAGGACAGGGTTCTCTACAACACAGCCCGGGCGAACCTGAGGAGAGGCATCAAAAAGGCCAAGTCGGACTACAGGAGGAGGATCGAGGACCATCTGGATAGCAACAACAGCAGGCAGGTGTGGCAGGGAGTCCAACATCTCACCAACTTCAGGTCTACCATCGGAGCTGTGGAAGACGACCCCTCGCTGGCAGAGGAGCTAAACATCTTCTTCGCCCGCTTCGAGGCAGCGCAACCTGAAGTTACCACGTCACAACCCACAGTCAACAGCGGCTTCACCCTCATTGTCGAAGAGCATGAGGTGAGGCGCACGCTGCGGGCCATCAACCCGAGGAAGGCTGCGGGTCCCGACGGCGTCACTGGACGTGTACTGAAGGACTGTGCGGACGAGCTGGCTAGGGTCTTCACCGGGATCTTCAACCAGTCCCTCGCCCAATCCACTGTCCCACTCTGTCTGAAATCCTCCACTATAGTCCCCCTGCCCAAGAAACGCCACATCTCCAGTCTAAATGACTACCGGCCAGTTGCACTCACCCCAGTGGTCATGAAGTGTTTCGAGGAGCTGGTCCGGGGTCACATCACATCACTTCTGCCCCGAGGCTTTGACCCCCACCAGTTTGCCTATAGGGCAAATAGATCCACGGAGGACGCCGTAGCCACTGCCCTCCATGCTGCACTGTCCCACCTGGAGCAGCCAGGGAACTATGTGCGTATGCTCTTCGTGGACTATAGCTCTGCTTTCAACACGATCCTCCCCGACAGACTGGTGGACATTCTGGGGGATCTGGGTTTTCCGCACAACACCTGCATGTGGATTAAGAGCTTTCTGTCAGGTCGCTGTCAGAGGGTGAGAGTGGGCGATCACACATCTACGGCCCTTAGCCTCAGTACCGGCTCCCCGCAGGGCTGTGTACTGAGCCCGCTGCTCTACACTCTCTACACACACCAATACTCCCCCGCACACCACAGCAACACCATGGTCAAGTTTGCGGACGACACCACAGTTGTAGGGCTCATCTCCAAGGGGGATGAGTCCGCCTACAGGGATGAGGTGGTGCGGCTGACAGAAAAGAGCAGAGAGAGCAATCTGCTCCTAAATCCATCAAAGACCCAGGAACTGGTCATTGACTTTAGGAGAAATAAAACGGACATTCCACCACTGATCATTAAGGGAGAACGCGTGGAGAGGGTGTCCTCTGCACGCTTTCTGGGAGTCTATATTGAGGAGGACCTCACTTGGAATGTGAACACAAAAGAGATACTGAAAAAGGCCCAGCAGAGACTATACTTCCTGAGGGTGCTCAGGGGGAATAACATCAGCGAGAGACTGCTGGTATCCTTTTATTGGTGCTCAATAGAGAGCATACTAACATACTGTATATGCGTATGGTTCACTAGCTGCACAGTAGCACAGAGGAAAAAACTTCAGAGGGTGATAAACACAGCACAGAAGATCATCGGCTGCACCCTCCCCACACTGGAAGACCTTCACAGATCCCGCTGTCTCAAAAAGTCTGAGAACATTGTTAAGGACACTTCCCACCCTGGCCACTCCTTGCTCGAACTGCTGCCGTCAGGAAAAAGGTTTAGGTCAATCAAGTCAAGGACCTGCAGGTTCAGTAACAGCTTCTATCCCACAGCGGTAGTTACACTCAATGCTGCTAAGAAACGTTGATCTGTTGCTGCTTTACATGTTTTATGCTGCTATAGAATAAGTGCAATATGGAGTTGTGCAATAATGGTGGATATCACATGTGTGTTTTTTAGGGGTTTGTGCAATTGACAGGAAGTATGGCCATGTTTGTGTTTGTTCGTTTTTCTTAGTGGTTCGTTTTATAGTTTTTAGCTCTTTGCTCTTAGCTCTGTGTTTTATGTGATGCACTGATTGGTTGGCACTTTTTAAATTTCGTTGTACCTGTGACAATGACAATAAAGACCTATTCTATTCTATAAACAGACAGTCAGACAGACAGATAAACAGACAGACAGACAGATAAACAGACAGACAGACAGACAGATAAACAGACAGACAGATAAACAGACGGACAGATAAACAGACAGATAAACAGACGGACAGATAAACAGACAGACAGACAGATAAACAGACAGACAGATAAACAGACAGACAGCGGAGGTAATAATAAAATCAGATTTACAACAGGTGCTATTTGTTAATTGTTGTAAATTGTTCTTTTCTTTCTAACCCTTCCTTCCATGGACGCTGCTTTTGAACCAGATTATGTTTAGTCACTTATTCACATCACACCTCTTATAAATTTGCAATATTCCAAATTTGTCTTGACTGTGCTGCAGAATGCATCAGTGGATTTTTCATATTAAACATGTATCTTTGTTTTCATGTGGTTTTAACTCCAGCTGCACAAACATCGACGTCACACTGAACGTCTGCACCACATACACTTATTTTGATTTGATTAGTTTGACTTTTTTCTTAATTTGTTTGTCTTTTTATTTATTTATTCATTCATTTATCTCATTTATTTATTTTTAATTATTAATTTTATTTAATTATTTCAGCTACAAAAAGGATGATACAGAAACGTATGTTCAGTGTCGACCACTAATCTGTTTGACCGTATGTCGACACCACACTGTTATTTATTACTGAGGAGTTTTTCACATATATCGCAAAGGTTATTAAAATAAAAATTCTAATATCGTGCAGCCTTATAATAGCCAATAATGACCCCATTTCTTAGTTGTAGTTGCACTTGTTCAGATGTACATTTATTAAAATGGCTGGATAAAAAAAACATTTTTACTGAAGATGTGAGGATGTCCCGCCCTCTTCTTACTTTACACATTCATATCCACATTAATAAATAACTTATGCAAATAAAATCACATCTAAACCTTTAGTGTTGAAACAGGGTTAGTGTAGCGTCAGCTGTCAGGATAGTAGACGATATAAACACAACACTGGGAAAAGAACAGGTTGATTTGTTATGGATTTATTAAATATGGATCTGTCTGTCTGTCTGTCTGTCTGTCTGTCTGTCTGTCTGTCTGTCTGTCTGTCTGTCTGTCAGCAGGGTTAAGAAAAAAAGTTCTGAAATGATTTTGATGAAACTTTCAGGAACGATAGATAATGGGTCAAGGAAGAAGCCAATAGATTTTGAGCAATAAAGGTCAAAGGTCAAGATCACAGGTCAACAGCTAAAACACATAAGTGGTAATATCTCAGGTTTTTTTCGATTCATATGGTCTGACCTTTAACCCTAACCTTCAGACATCAGATGGGTCAACACCTATGTCACGTCCTGTTTTAACGTCAGATCAAGCCTTGGCAGAGCTCTGCTGTCTGTGACTGATTTATTTATTATATTAAATCTAAATGTTTCATGTTCCTTTTGTTAAATCTGTATAAATCATGTAGAATTATTGTATTCATGGAGGATGAACAGTCTTTGAAATAAATTCAAGTTTAGAATAAATGAAATAATTATGTTTGTTTTAAAAATTTGTTTTTTCACGGTAGAAAAATGACTGGAGGTGGAACAACACAGTTTACTTCTACTTCCTCATACATGTCCATGACGCGCTGATGAGGCGTCTGTGATTGGCTCAGAATGTGTGAAGGAACACTCCCCCCTCCCCTCTGGCTCTGTGTGTGTTTACCATCCCAGAGTAACATCCAGCTAGGTTTGGTGACGTCACTTGTTTTGAAAACGTGCAGTAAAAAAACAGTCTTTATTTCCACAGAGACACATGAACCAGTTTGATCCAACAGTTTTTTACAGTTTGTGCAGCAGCTACTGTGGCGCCGTCTGCTCTAGTAGATGCTAATGCTAATGCTACTGCAGATTGGCTGCAATGGGGGAGGGGCTTAACCCCGGGTGGGTGGGGCCAATGTCCTGGTGACGTGTAGTGGACAGACTTTTTCTGTTGTTTTCTATGAATGATGGTAAATCCATCCAGTGGAGGAGACACACCACGCAGCAAACACAGCATGTGTTGGTAACTGTGGGTGAGCCATCACCATGGTAACTCTGGGTGAGCTGTCACCATGGTAACACTGGGTGAGCCGTCACCATGGTAACTCTGGGTGAGCCGTCACCATGGTAACTGTGGGTGAGCCGTCACCACGGTAACTCTGGGTGAGTTGTGACCATGGTAACTCTGGGTGAGTTGTGACCATGGTAACTCTGGGTGAGCCGTCACCATGGTAACACTGGGTGAGCCGTCACCATGGTAACTGTGGGTGAGCCGTCACCATGGTAACTCTGGGTGAGCTGTCACCATGGTAACACTGGGTGAGCCGTCACCATGGTAACTCTGGGTGAGCCGTCACCATGGTAACTGTGGGTGAGCCGTCACCATGGTAACTCTGGGTGAGTTGTGACCATGGTAACGCTGGGTGAGCTGTCACCATGGTAACACTGGGTGAGCCGTCACCATGGTAACTCTGGGTGAGCTGTCACCATGGTAACTCTGGGTGAGCCGTCAGATTCCAAAAGGACAAAAGTGGAAAGGTGTTTTTCAGTGGAATGGCACCTTTAATGAACCTATTTTTTTTTATGTAATTACAAAAATGTCCACAGCTGGGAAACGCGTATTGGCCATGGCTCAGTTGGTAGAGCAGGTCGTCCAGTAACTGAAGGGTTGGCGGTTTGAATCCCACTCTGTCCTAGTCAGTCCGTTGTGTCCTTGGGCAAAGACACTTCACCCTCGTGCCTCCAGTGTCACTCACACTGGTGTATGAATGTTTGGTGGTGGTGGGAGGGGCCATAGGTGGTGGTGGGAGGGGCCTCCAGTGTCACTCACACTGGTGTATGAATGTTTGGTGGTGGTGGGAGGGGCCATAGGCACAAAATGTCAGTCTGTCCCAGGACAACTGTGGATAAATATGTAGTTTACCACCACCAGAGGGAGCATGTGAGAGTGAATGAATAATGGGTCAATAATGTGAAGATATATAAATGTAATCCATTATTATATAGACTAGGTGTTAAGAACATACTCAGAAACGTTTGACTATTGTCTATTTAAATAAATTATGGCAACTAAGTGATAATTAAAATAATTGAATAGATTTAAGTATTTATTTATTTTTATTTTCTTACTTTCAATTTGTTTTTAAATTTAAATTATTGTATTTTTATTATTAATTTTATTGAATTATTTCAGCTACCACTAATCTGTTTGACCGTTAGCGTCGGCACCACACGGCTGTTATTTACTCCAGAGTATTTTTTCATATCACAGTATATATGGCAGAGTTAACAAACATTTGCAATGCCAGGTTGTTCTAATATCATGCAGCCCTCTCTAAACCATTTTTGAGTTGTACTGTTTATTTCCATTAATCTTGCAGTTATGTGATGTTTTTTTGTGTTATATTTTTTATTTGCAAATACACTGACCTGCCTGTTTTTGTTTTTGGCTTTGGGCTTAGACAAACCCATGCAGCCACTCATATGTATTTTTATAATTTAATGGAGTCAGAGTTTCATATTTCTCATAAATTTAATGGACGTATCATCTGCAGTTATATGGGATTTAAGTCTAAAACCGAAGTTAAAAAATACAAAAGGATTAAACCTTCAGTCATTTTTTCCTTCTTCATCCTGAAACTACAGCGTTTTATCACCACTGTCCTGCACTGTCTCTTCATTTTATTTCAGGATAGGTGTTATACCAGGGCTGTCAGTCATGTTAATAAAAAGTCTTGGGTTTATTAAACACAAACTATGGATGTCAGTTCTATTTTATTCAGTAAAAAAAAGTTTCCAGTCAAATCTATTATCACTGGTTAATTCTACCTATTTTTTTAACAGTAAAAATTACTACTTAAAATAATATAATATAATCTACCCCATAATATTATGACCTGCTGGAAAAACAGCTATAGGGGGAATTTCCCAGCATGCATTGGGACAGTTTGGAGGTGTTTTACAGTGTTCTGAGTTGATAAGACGTGTTGTTTTTTATAGTTATGGAGTGTTTGACCCATTTTTATTTAGAAATTTATCTATTTTGTATTCATTCATTGTGCTGCATATTTTTGCACCATGAGCTCATTTGCTCCTTTGTTTTGTTTTAGGGTGGACAACTTTAATGCGACGCTAAAACCTTTGACTTTTATTCACATGTTTCTTAGGGTTAATATAAATCTGATACTAGTACTCACATTGGTATTGATTCTATCCATATTAACAGTAATACATCCAACATTAAATCAAATAGATCAACATTGCTATTTACCTTTAATAGTTAATAATTTTCCTTATGCTTTATGAGTCATTTGTTGTATAATGGAATATTTTAGGTGGATTTGACCTCATTTATTTTTTGTTACAGCTGTTAAAATGAGGTACATTTACTTAAAATGTGGGGTAAAATCTACTCCACCAAAATGAGTGCAAATTGTTACCTTAATTTTATTGAGTACTTTTTATAAATTGGTTTTTACAGTGTACATTCAACTCAATATGATCTGAAAAGAACCAGAGCAGTAAAAATAACAGTGCAAAGAGTAAAATGACATTATGATAACATATACATCTATAATATGCAGAAATATTTAGATTCAAATTACAAATACACAAAACAGTACCAGGCAGAATATTTGTAAAATGACACTTAATTCTCTTCAGATATTTCAGGTATTTCATATTTGTTCAGGTATTTATTCAGGTTTTTGTAAAAGGATGATTTGTTGATATAAAAATGTTCACGTAATTTGACTTTTTTTCATTATTTATAGGTAATTATGATCATATTTTACAGCTCTGACTTAAATGAGATCTAATTATTCTGTATGTAGAACCTGAATTAAAACCTGGGCCTTATGTTTGACACCCGTGTGCAGAGGTGGGTAATAACGAAGTATAAGTACTTCATTACTGTACTTAAGTAGACTTTTTAGGTACCTGTAATTTACTTTAGTATTTATATTTCTGACAATTTTTTTCCATTCCTTCCCTACATTTTTGTATAAATATCTGTACTTTATACTGTTTACATTTATATAAATATTTGCACTTTATACTCTATATTTATATAAATATATGTACTTTATACTCTATATTTATAGAAATATATGTACTTTATACTCTATATTTATATAAATATATGTACTTTATACTCTATATTTATAGAAATATATGTACTTTATACTCTATATTTATAGAAATATATGTACTTTATACTCTATATTTATATAAATATATGTACTTTATACTCTATATTTATAGAAATATATGTACTTTATACTCTATATTTATAGAAATATATGTACTTTATACTCTATATTTATAGAAATATATGTACTTTATACTCTATATTTATAGAAATATATGTACTTTATACTCTATATTTATAGAAATATATGTACTTTATACTCTATATTTATAGAAATACATGTACTTTATACTCTATATTTATAGAAATATATGTACTTTATACTCTATATTTATAGAAATATATGTACTTTATACTTAAATTCTCATAATAGACTCATTACTTATTCAAACTAAACAGTGTGACAAATAAGTAATTTCAGAAGGAAAATCAGTGGAGAGAAATTCTATATCACTTTCTATATCATAATTATGACTTTTATCTCATAACTTCAACTCTTTTTTTGTCATAATTATGTGTTTCTTATCTCATGTATGACTATCTCACAATTTTGACTTTTATCTGATAATTATGAATTTTGAAAATCTCACATATGACCTTTTTGACCTTTCATAATGACCTTTCATCTACATTGTGACCCCTCCCCCCATGTCCATATCCACAACACTGAGTACCATGACCCGATCAAACACATTGTCTGCACAGTAACTCACTTTTAAAGGCTTTATTTTTTGTGGGTAAATATTTCTTCCATGACAAAGAAGTGTTTTACTTTATTTATTTTTTCGTTTTACTTCAGTAAAGGAGCTGAATCAGTACGTTTACTTTTACTAGAATATTTTTTTCACAGCAGGAGCTGTAGTACTACTCACATTGTGTACTTTGACCCCTTCTGCCTGTGTTTAGACCAGGGGTCCCAATTAGATTTCATTAAGGGCCAAATTCTGACCTGGGCACCAAGCTGAGGGCCACAGCACCTGTGGGGCACACGGCATTGGGGAGGGGGGCACCACAACAGCCCCACCCCAGTGACAATACTGATAAAAATGTTGAATCTGCACTTATAGTGAATTATAACATTATTAGTTGTTCCTGGGGTTCAGGAATATTATTGGTGAGGGTCACACAAAGATAAATTACACCCTGGAAACAAAAGTTGAGAACCAACCATTTACTCAAAATAAATATTTGGTTATTACAGTCTGCTCTGAAAGTTGACAGATTTATAACAACAGTTAGTTAAGTCTAAATATAATTTTAAAAAGATACTTTGCTAGTCTGCTGGAACAAATCAACAGTAATACAACTGTAACAGCAGCCAGTTGGACATACTTAAATAATAAATACTAATATATATATATATATATATATATATATATATATATATATATACATATATACGTTACAATATTTAAAAAAAAACAATCTTTTTGATCACAAGTTGGTGTGGGCCAGTCTGTGTCCCCTCGCGGGCCACATTCGGCCCACGGGCCGCCTATTGGGGATCGCTGGTTTATACTATTATGCTGTGTCAGGCTCTGGTTTGGGATGCGCAGAAGGATACAGGATTGTTGAATTTCTTTGAAATGTGGGCGCAGTTTTCCAGCTGTATTTATAGAACAATGTCCCAATGCATAATAAAAGACAGTAAATGGATCTATGTTTAGGAAGCCTGACCTCCATTAGAAAGAAACCACAAGAGTGAAAGAAACCATGAGCATTTCCTCTACACATGGACGTAAACATACGGTAAAAGCTCTGGCAGGATGATTAAAACTTAACTAAAATCTCCAAGATATTGATAAAACAGGAGTTTGATAAGGTTAATAGATGTTGGTATGAATGTTATATGAAGCTAAAGCTAGGCTAATTATATTAGCTCTAATACAGGAAAGGAAGCTAAAGCTAGGCTAATTGTATTAGCTCTAATACAGGAAATGAAGCTAAAGCTAGGCTAATTATATTAGCTCTAATACAGGAAAGGAAGCTAAAGCTAGGCTAATTATATTAGCTCTAATACAGGAAAGGAAGCTAAAGCTAGGCTAATTATATTAGCTCTAATACAGGAAAGGAAGCTAAAGCTAGGCTAATTATATTAGCTCTAATACAGGAAAGGAAGCTAAAGCTAGGCTAATTATATTAGCTCTAATACAGGAAAGGAAGCTAAAGCTAGGCTAATTGTATTAGCTCTAATACAGGAAAGGAAGCTAAAGCTAGGCTAATTGTATTAGCTCTAATACAGGAAAGGAAGCTAAAGCTAGGCTAATTGTATTAGCTCTAATACAGGAAAGGAAGCTAAAGCTAGGCTAATTGTATTAGCTCTAATACAGGAAAGGAAGCTAAAGCTAGGCCAGTTATATTAGCACTCTAGTTTTTTTTATCTTTAAAGCAGCTGCAACAGAAAACTCGAAATAGTCACTAAAATGAATATATGGCCCAGGTCAATGTTACACAGACTGAAGGGAAAAGTGAACTTTGGCTCCGTTCAGACTACAGACAAATGTTCCCAAATCTGACTTTTGATGTTAAACACAGAATGAATAAATGTTTTTTTTCATTTCCATATGTGGTACTAAATCCGATGCATATCAGATATTTTATAACGTGACTTCAGTCGCATTCATCTGACTCTTTTTTTTTTTTTTTAAGTTATGATTGACATAACAAATGTAAAGACCCAGAGGTACGATGTGATGACTTTATGATGAGTTTACAATTCTCACAGACGCATAAACATGACTATCGACAGGTTGACCTTTGACCTTTAGCACCAGTGTTTTCAGTCATCAGGCTGTAGATGCTAAACCTTGAACCAGTCACAGTAAAACTGTTCATATCTTTTAACGGAGTTTCTCCCACTGTGTAGGAGGGGGCGGGGCCAGTGCGTACAGGTCCAGGAGGGCGGGGCTGATCTTTTCCAAATCTTCTCTCTATATGAACCTCTTAACTTCGCCTCCGCCTTATACATTTTTAAATCTCAAATCTTCATTTATTTGGCTCTTTCCTGCATGTCAGTACTATGCTGTTGCCCGTAGCAACCACGAGCATATGTCACGTACTATGGTGTATTTCCTGATTCGTCATTACATCTGAGGCTCTTGTGGATGCAGGGTCACTTCAGGGACCCATTCTGTTCACACTCAAGACTGATCAAGGTCACACTTAATGTGTAATATGAACGAGCACACAAAAAACTAATCCTATTTCACCCAAAAATCTGAATTGTGCATAAAGACCTGCTGTGAACGCAGTCTTAAGCTGAATCCTATTCCACCTCTTTCCCTTGGTTTTGTGTGTCCAGGTGTAGGGGTCAGGGGTCAGGTGTAGGGGTGTGACAGTTCAGGTTAAGGCAGAGGGATAGGGGGAAGGGGAGGGGCTTTATACTCCAAACGAAGAGGTATGAGAAATTTCCCAGAATACAATGCAAATCTTTTTTAAAATGGCGGCATCTGTGACAGAAGTACACACATGTAGTATTTTGACTGTAATGAACTGTTTTTCAGTTGTGATAAAAGTTTGACCAAGGCCGTAATAATGATGTTGACATTGGTGGGGACATAATTTGATGACTTTCTCGCGAGAGACGGCAAAAATAAATAAATAAATGAATAAGAACGTGCCAGAAAAAGATGAAATAACATCTCATTTTGTTTTGTTAAAAAAAAAACACTGAGACATTTTAGCAAAGTTTTTATTTCGTTTCGTTTCGGTCGTTCGTCTCTTTTTTAAAACATTTTTATTCGTCATCAATATTGCATTACACTGTATTTAATTTTAGACCAACATTTATGTCTCGTCTTTGTCACATGATAAAGGTTTGTTGACAATATTCAACATTTTCATTGAGGAAAGCAGCACTATAATAGCACGACTGTCTCCACCAATGACAGACGGAACTGAGGAGGGAAAAAAAAAAAGCTTTTTGTTTCCTGGTCGTCATTTGATTTCTCATTCAAAATTGGTTTGGACATTTTTAGAAAGATCCAAGTATTGGTATGGACATGACCACAGCTTCCATACACAATTTGACATTGTCGCAATCTGTAATGGTCATTTTCTCCATAAAACGAGCATGAAAAAAAATGCTATTTACGTGAATGTTGCGTAGTGGGTGGATACATAGCACTTCTGTGATTGGACGCAGATATTAGTAAAATGTGGAGAACGACAACTGCAGCAGCAGACATGTTAGTTTAGCTGTGGTTAAAGCTGTGGTTTTTGGTTACGTAACAACTGGTGGAGTGAACTGATGACGAAGGTGAGTGTTGAAGGGGTGTCCCAGTTAAAGCCCTACCCCTTATAGCTCCATTTGAAGGGGGTACGGGTAGGGGGTGAAATGGGATTCAGCCTTGGTTGATTGCTGTGCTTCCCTGTGGGAGCGTCGGAGCGTCGGAGTGTCGGAGCGTCGGAGCGTCGGAGCGTCGGAGCGTCGGAGCGTCGGAGCACAGTGGCATCCTTTAGTTCTAGTGAAGGTGTGAAGCTTCGACAGATGCATGGGCTGCGTAGCATTTGTAATATTAGCCAATACATTAATGAAATGAAGAAAAACAATCAAATGTCATTACCTATGTTTGTGTTTCTTCTTTTGAAGTTTTTCTTGTCCTCTTGGGCGTTCCATCTTAACATGAGCAAACACACCGGTGGCAGGGTCTGTCTAAATATAACTCGACTTGACAACACGCTGGAACACTAGATACCCTTTTACTTTGAAGAATTCCAATTACTGTCATGGTTTCTTCCCTCTGTGTGTGTGTGCATGTGTCTGTGTGTGCAGTCGACATCAAACTCACATATACGTCTGCTTTTACTGTATATTTACTGGTGCGTATGTAATTATAAACCATAATCCTGGAGCGACGCAGTTACACGGCACTGAAGCCATTTTGCAGTGGCATTTTTTATTTAACATGACACCACAATTGCCCTGAGATTTATGTGAGACCTCTTCTTGCCAGAACCAACCATGACAAACAGAATCAGAGTGAATCAGAATATGCAGTGTTTATCATGGTTGTCCTTGTTTATGCATTTATCCTGCATTAGACCTGTGTGACGGCTGCAGCCTTTTGGTTTTGCATTGTTGTTGATTACATCAAATAAGATTAAACACACAATAAATAACAGAAACAGGTTAGGGTTTAATCTAGTCTGCTGCCTTTAAGAGCAAATGTTGTTATAATAATGAATGAGCACTAAAGAGTCATAGGTTTCATGGTGACTATGAGCCACATGTATTTGTAGAAGAGTTTGTGTCCAGAACAATTAAAAGTGTTTACACTGAAAAAGGAAAACATTGAGTCAACTTAAAATCTTCAATTTTTACTTTTTATGGTCCATCTATCAGACAGGTAACGGGTGTGGGGGGGTGTGGGGGGTGTGGGGGGTGGGGGGCATCATATATCTGGGCTTCATTAGGAACTGAATTAACTTGTTTTTTCTGGCTTTCGTTGGTTGGTTGGTGACGTCACTGATAGTATATTTGGAAGAAGAAGAAATTACATGTTTTTTTTCCACTAGATGGCAGTATGTTGTTCTGTTCTGATCTAGCACCAAAAATAATGCAAATGAAACAATGATGGTGTGAAGGGTTGAAATATACAAAGCTGTAAACATGAAATCATATGGAATTTTTATGGAGGATATTGGAAAAAAAATTTTGTGATCCAAAAAAATATTTAATTTACATTTAAAGGGTTAAAAAAATTAACAATTATTGATATTGTATTTTTATTTACAGCTTAAATTGATGAAATAGAAAAAAAAGTAAAAGTTAAAAACAAACTATATGATTATTGTTTTTTTTTAGACATTATTCCATAAGTGGATATTTTCTACAAACTATTTTCTATTAACCTGCGGGTTCATAGAATAGTAGAAAAGGTGAAAAGGAAAACCACAAAACAACAACAATGTGCCTTAAATTCATTAGATTTTGGGTGTTTAAAATAATCTTGTGGTGCAGCACTTCATAATAAACTTGTGAGTATTTGTTTCCACACAACTGAATTAGTCATGAAACCAATTAACATCATCTTTAACCATGGATGTAAAATAACATATGGACCCTATGGACGTGTCCATACTAATATTTAAATAAGAAATAACATGACATTTAGGAAACTAAAGGTTAGTGTATTTTCTGGACTATAAGGTGACACTGAAAAAACTTTAATTTACTATAAAAACCACAGTGTGACTAATATATGGATTAACTCTGGTTGTGTTTAATGACTGGGAATTTAGACTTTTTATCTAATAATGTTGACTTGACTTAATGTTCTTTATAATCCACTTCACCTTATATATGAAGAATCTATAAAATAATCCATTCATTGACAGTGTGTCTTATAGTGACTAAATATTATCATTAATGAACCTTTATCATGTGACATAAACTAAACTAGACGTAAATGTGGGTCTAATGACGATAACTATAATTAAATATATAATGCAGTTATAGATGAACAATAAAAACTAGACAAAGTAAAAACATTCCTAAAATGTCTTTTAGTTTTTGTGACAAAAACAAAATGATATAACTTCTGTGTGTGTGTGTGTGTGTGTGTATGGGGGGGTGGGGTCATTCAAGCTCACTGAGTCCGTGCACAATGTAAACCCCCCCACGCCACCCCATGGTGCAGTCTATGAGTATCCAGCATATATCACCCTAACCACAGAAGAGCCAATCCAGATTCGATTACTGAGCCTGGAGAGAGTGCAATTTATATCCAAACTCTTAGGGTTAGAAGATGGACGAGGTCACATTACAGTTTGTAATTAACAGTTAACCCTCACTAACCTCTGACTCATGTTTTATAGTTGAACACAATCTTCCTGCTGGGATGGTAGGAGTTTCTGTAGGTTACCGTAGGCCTGTGTAATCCTTACTCACTGTATGACATCATTTCCACTGCACACACGTTAACACTTGGAAGTCATTAGATGCTTTATGGTTTCACTACGCCATATAAAATCAGGTCTGGAAATATACAGTGGTGGGGAAAAAAAATCATTTGTGATATACATACAGTCCTGGGCTGAAAATGTACTGTTACATTTAGTACAATAACTGCCGCCATTTTGCCAACAACAATAAATTCAGTATTTGAATAAAAAAGAAAATACAAGTGTTGTTTTGTCTATTTTGACTGTGTATGTATGTAGTTACATGACTCCACAGTCTGAACAGAAGGGACATAGACATCATAAAAGAGTAGACGCTGCATTGGCTGCTGGGGCGCCAGAAATGTGGCCGCCATCTTGGACCGCCCACCTGCTCCAATGTCATCTGTTTGACAGGCGCAGTGACGGGTGGCAGTAAAAATACTATTTAGCTTTTTTAATGAGATGAACAATTCATAAACTGTATGCAAATAAAAATCTAAACTACTAACAATTATATATATATATATATATATATTCTCTGTACATGCATACGCATTGACGTATTGAATAAATGAAACCCCTCTGTGGGGTTAAAAGATATAAATAAATAAATAAATAAATAAATACATGAATAAAATAAGTGAATGAATAGAAAAATAAAATAAAAAATAAGAGCAAAATGCAGACAACTTAGAAAAAGGAAAGAAAAAAAAGGGAAGAAAAAAAAGGGAAGAAAAAAAAGGGAAAAGAAGAAGAAGGAAGGAGGAAAAAAGAAAACAATAAACAACAAAAAAAACTCTATTTGTTACCTACTTTCCTATCTGCTCATTTGTTTTTAGTTGTTGTTTTTTTTGTTTTGTTTTTTGTATATATGTCTATGTTTAGTACTTCAGTTATTGATTATTGGTATTGTTATTATTGTTATTGTTATTATTTTATTTATCATCATTTTTGTACTATGCACTATATTACTATAAGATGAATTTAGGTTATTGGGGAAGTGAAGAAGGGGTAGAATTAAATAAACTTATGCTTCATCCTACTCCTTTTCGGACATGTCATTGTTATTATTATTATTATTGCTGTATTGATTATTGTTGCACTTTGCACATGTTTGAAATAAATCATTCAAATCAAATCAAATAAATAAATGAATGTTTCCTTTTGTCTTTTTTACCCTCAGGTTTTACTGGGACTTGACCATGTTACTGCTGATGGTGGGGAACCTCATCATCATCCCTGTGGGCATCACTTTCTTTAAGGACGAGCACACGCCCCCCTGGATCGTCTTCAACGTGGTGTCGGATACCTTCTTCCTCATGGACCTGGTTCTTAACTTCAGGACCGGTATTGTAAAGGAAGACAACACAGAGATCATCCTGGATCCGCAGCAGATCAAGATCAAGTACCTGCGGAGCTGGTTTGCGGTGGACTTCATCTCCTCCATCCCTGTGGACTACATCTTTCTCATTGTGGAGACGCGCATCGACTCAGATTTCTATAAGACGGCGCGTGCCTTGAGGATAGTTCGTTTCACCAAGATCCTCAGTTTGCTTCGACTCCTGCGTCTTTCCAGACTCATCCGCTACATTCACCAGTGGGAAGAGGTAAGATGCTGCTGTAGAGGTGAAGCTCAAACCCTCCTGAGACCCACGCAGGCATTATCTGCCCCTCTGCATGGGGCACTTTTATATAGTGATGACCCATACCATGGATTTCCTTTCCAGTTTAATACAGAGTAAAATCCAGGCTGGTATCAGTGATACTGAAACAGACACCGATATTTTATAGAACTACACCTATTGTCTTTCAAATAATTGAGTATTTCAAATCATAGCTTCCTTAAGAAAAGACAAAGTCCTTTATTTATTTGAAACTGAAGCATAATGAGGTAGACATGAGAATTTTCAGAGTTTACTGTATATTTTCTACTGCTTTTTAAGCTTTCAGTGTATTTTACTCTATTTTAGCACATTTATTTGGTCAATTTTAGTTTATTTTCAGTACATTTTACTCTGTTTTTAGTACATTTTATTTGACTCTTTAGAAAATAGAAATGGACAAAATATGTAAAAATAGTGTTTCCAACTCTGGGGAAAAAGGAAAATGAATACAATTCTAAAAATATTTAAATAAATTCTTGCTCATGTTCATGAGCGCCCCCTTGTGTTGTTGTGGTGAATAACATAGCACATGCCATCCACTCCCTGCGGTGGCATAAATTACAAATATCTGTGACATAGTAACAGCGATATTTTGCCATGAGGCCGTACACGGCTGTTTTATGGACGAGCAGGAAGTGGTCTGATCTTAGGGCAGCTCACATGAATATGGTGGAACAAAATGATTTAAACATTTATAAAACAAACAAGAAAAGCTTCAAATGGATTCTATAATGGACAGCTGTAGAGATGCTACAGTAGGATGAGGCTCTGATGGACGCCTGCGTCCACAGCCAACAGTCATGATAAAAGCATGAGTTAAAATGTCACCTCTGGATGACAGTCACCTTAGATATGGTGAAGCATTGACAAATAGTTTTGAAGCCGAATGGTTCCTGGTATCTGAGTAGAATCATGTAGTGGAGTAGACCACGATAACATGTTGTGGAAACTCAGCTTTAGAATCCAAATGTTATTCCCACCCTAAAGAGCTCCTGTAAATGTGTTCCAGTTTTGTACCTTCCTCTTTCCCCTGGGAAGTAACTATAGATAGACTTTTGACTGCTTCTGATTACATGCACCCTTGAATGAGTGAAGAGACTCTTTGCTGTACCCCAGTCACCAAGAACTTGATGAAGCGGGATGTTGATTAGCATTTGTGTGTGTGTGCCTATGGAGCGAACAGCGGGACCACAGGCCCCAGAGTGACACTGCTGCAAAACAAGGATGATTATAATTGTGACCGTAATCAGAATATTTTGGATGGCTCTCACTGGAAGGATGTTGTATTTTAGTGTCAGAGGTAAAAGGTGCAGCATGAAGCTTCAGAGTCAACAGGAAGAAACCTACTAGTTGACAATCATGGGGAAGGCAGCATTGTCCCCATAAGGATTCATGCTGTTTTTATGTGTGGGAAACAAGTGGGAGTTTAGATAAATGTGTTAATTCAGAAAAACTACATTTGGTTCTGTAAGGCTCCGACTGCCAAGGTTTTTGAAGACTTTGTAATAAACCACACTGCAGTCTTTTCCAATATCCTTATTAAAACATAAAGCCTCTTACATGCTTGTGTTTTTCAAAGTTATGGTAAGTGGGCGTTAAGTTTTAGTGCAGGGTTTACTGTACACATTTATTCATGTATTAGCCTGGTCCACAGCTGTCTGTACAAAAACACTCATTTACCAATAATTGTCCAAACATTGTCCATCCTGTCAGGGCTGGTAGACATTTAATGTGTCTTGTATAACATGTGATTAGTTTGTACGACAGCACGAACAGAAACATTGACTGGTCGACATGTCGACGCCCATAACAAGAGTTGACTTAAATTTGGAGGAGTGGACAAGTGGGCTGTTATTCCTTCTCTCCCTCCCTCTTATAAATTCTGTGCATCACAGTGTCATCGTGTTAGACAGCAGCCACACATTTTAGTCCAAATGTTTGGTCTGTTTACAGTAGTGCAGTTTTTGTACAAGTTAGAAGAAGTCATAATAAATGTGATGAATAATATACGCCTGTGACATGACAGTATTTTCATTGTCCATGGTTCCAAACTGTTAGTTTAAATAAAACAAGTACTCAGTGGAGAGAACAGGGTCAGTTCAAGGTTTGGTTTTGTGAGGACAGATGTCATTGTACAGTTTATAATGACAAAGTACTTTACCTTTATATTTGGTTTTATTTCATAGTTTAGTGATGTTCAAAGTAATGTAAAAACTGTGTGGTTATCCAATGGGGGTGTGACGAGATCTCGCAAAATGTAATTTGGCGACACCCACTTTCAAATGGTTTGTTTGGCAGCATTTGACAGCTCAGTATTCACTAACCTTTGACCTTTAACCCGAACCACAGCTCAGTATTCACTAACCTTTGACCTTTAACCCGAACCACAGCTCAGTATTCACTAACCTTTGACCTTTAACCCAAACCACAGCTCAGTACTCACTAACCTTTGACCTTTAACCCGAACCACAGCTCAGTATTCACTAACCTTTGACCTTTAACCCGAACCACAGCTCAGTATTCACTAACCTTTGACCTTTAACCCGAACCACAGCTCAGTATTCACTAACCTTTGACCTTTAACCCGAACCACAGCTCAGTATTCACTAACCTTTGACCTTTAACCCAAACCACAGCTCAGTACTCACTAACCTTTGACCTTTAACCCGAACCACAGCTCAGTATTCACTAACCTTTGACCTTTAACCCAAACCACAGCTCAGTACTCACTAACCTTTGACCTTTAACCCTAACCACAGCTCAGTATTCACTAACCTTTGACCTTTAACCCTAACCACAGCTCAGTATTCACTAACCTTTGACCTTTAACCCTAACCACAGCTCAGTACTCACTAACCTTTGACCTTTAACCCTAACCACAGCTCAGTATTCACTAACCTTTGACCTTTAACCCTAACCACAGCTCAGTACTCACTAACCTTTGACCTTTAACCCGAACCACAGCTCAGTACTCACTAACCTTTGACCTTTAACCCTAACCATACAACGCTGACAAACACATTCACACTTCGACTTCCACAGTCAAACACCAGAGAAATATATCATTTAATTAATTTGACCTTTTATGACATTGTATTTTAGTTTAAATTTGTAGAGGAAGTTAATTAAAAGTTAACTCTTAGTTATAATCCATGTGTAACTCAGTTAAATAAAAGTCTGTTGTCCATTCATATCATTTGTCATTTAGTTTGATTAAAATCTCATCTCCTGTCGATCTCATGAACCCACTTTCGTGTCTCGTCTCGTGAGCAGTGTCTCGTCACACCCCTATTATCCAATAATTAACTGTTTTCACAGTCTTTTTCAAAATGCACACCCACTCAGGTGGAACAGGGGGTGGGTTTTACTGTACATGGAGTTACAGTTTGAAAGGTTGAATAACAAGCTGATTTCCAATCAAACCACAATAACCTTCGACCTTCTCACAGGCATTCTGGAAAGTTCCTGCTTTTCAAATATTCAGCTGGTGCTGGGAGTAGAACAGTGTATATAAGTGTGGTGACATTAATCATGCAGGGCTTCTGTGATGCCATTTCAAAGAGAGGAAAAGTTCAAATGAATCACTGGGGGAGAATCCTTCACCAGCGTGTGCCTGTACGCACGCCTGCCATTGTACTTCTGAGCCCAGAGTGAAGGCCAGGATGTGTGCGCTTCGTGGGGACATTTATTTGAATAGAGCGGATGCAACGATAGCGAGCTGCCACATGTTCAGTCTGTGAAAAAGGATTTAAAGAGGAAGGAACAAAACAAGCAATACACAGCATAACAAACCCCGCCCCCCCAGGCATAACAAACCCCGCCCCCTCAGGAATAAAAACCCCACCCCCTCAGGCATAACAAACCCCACCCCCTCAGGCATAACAAACCCCACCCCCTCAGGCATAACAAACCCCACCCCCTCAGGAATAAAAACCCCACCCCCTCAGGCATAACAAACCCCACCCCCTCTTGCACACATTTTACCTGAATGGTCCCTTATCATTGTGAAAACAGATTTTTGGTGACTGTGACCTTTGACCTACATTCACCAAAATTTAATGGGATCTACCCTGGACCACCTCACACCTTTCCTGACATTTTCACAGACATTGGTCTGGTTATACAAAGACTCAACAGTAGGAGAAATATGATCAGATAGTCCTGCCAGGCCGCTAGGTGAAAGACCCGCCCACATGTCCTGTGAAAGACCCGCCCACATGTCCTGTGATAGACCCGCCCACATGTCCTGTGAAAGACCCGCCCACATGTCCTGTGATAGACCCGCCCACATGTCCTGTGATAGACCCGCCCACACGTCCTGTGATAGACCCGCCCACACGTCCTGTGATAGACCCGCCCACATGTCCTGTGAAAGACCCGCCCACATGTCCTGTGATAGACCCGCCCACATGTCCTGTGATAGACCCGCCCACACGTCCTGTGATAGACCCGCCCACATGTCCTGTGATAGACCCGCCCACACGTCCTGTGATAGACCCGCCCACACGTCCTGTGATAGACCCGCCCACACGTCCTGTGATAGACCACAACAGAACACTGTAACTACCCAATGGTTACTTTACCGATAAGTGTTGATTCCACACGTGGTCCTCATGAGACATGGAAAGCAGTATGTGTGTGCGCTCACAAAGGTTTGACCATTGTCTCCTTATATATTATGGCAACAAAATGACAATTAAAATAATTGAATGTATTTGAAGTCTTTCAAATTTGATTAAAAACTATTAAGTAAATTTAAACATAAATGTATTAGTTATTTTCAGCTGATATTATTTAAAAAGAAATTAGTCAAATGCAAATAATTAAAATGTCATGAACTCAACATAACAATATACCAAACTGTACAAAGTCTTTTTTTTTCATGTAGAGCTTAATAGAATGTATTTAGTTAATATTAATTAAAGCCAGTCAGAGTTTTTCAGTGTGCATGAGTATCCCTGCTGAATGCTAGTTAAGCAGACGGTGTGAAAGGCCAGCTTCGCCTCAGCACCACAGAAATGTCATCTGTCACTGCTGAATAACTTGTCGCCACCTGACTGACCTTTGGACTTTTCTATTGACAGCTACACTTTCTACCATGTGTCTGGATCTAACATGTGAATATATTCATACTGGCCTTCTGGAACCCTTTAAGATTCACCTTTAACACTAACACACTGGTACCTCTACGTACAAAATTAATTTGTTGCAGAAGTGTTTCATAAATTTTACAGTAAATTATCTGTTTGGTTCCAAGGTCCCAAATACTACCCCCTAAACCCTTTAAAAAATATTAAAAAATTTACCAATTTAGTATAAATGTGTTTTCAGTTTTATAAAGTATATTTTAGATGTCTTCACTGACTGAACATGAAACATTAAACCATTCAAATGAACCAGACATGTGGGTGATTTTTATCCCAGACATGTGGGTCATTTTAATACCAGACATGTGGGTCATTTTAATCCCAGACATGTGGGTGATTTTTATCCCAGACATGTGGGTAATTTTCATACCAGACATGTGGGTAATTTTTATCCCAGACATGTGGGTCATTTTCATACCAGACATGTGGGTCATTTTAATACCAGACATGTGGGTCACTTTCATACCAGACATGTGGGTCATTTTCATACCAGACATGTGGGTCATTTTCATCCCAGACATGTGGGTCATTTTCATCCCATTGGGTTTGTTTTGTCACTTTCACCTTCAGTGGTGTTTGTTGACAGACATTTGGTCAAATATTGATCCAAAGATTATTGACTTTGACCACTTTTCATAATCTTCCTAAAATGCACATGACGTACGTCATCAAAGTGGGCGATAGCACGACTCAACATTTTTTGGGGATGCTTTTTTTCTATGAATTCGTAAAGTTAATTAAATGTCATCATCATGTCTTTTATTGGTGTTGATGGAATGATGGCTCCTCCTCCTCTACATTCTGTTCCATTAACTCCTCATTCATTGTCTAGTGTTGCACCTCCTTCAGCTCCTCCGTTGACAGTTCATATCGATGCTCCTCCACCAACTGGTTAATGTCCATGTGGGAGAGTCTGTCACAGGACATGTGGGCGGGTCTGTCACAGTACCAAATAACCTGGCAGGACTATCCGATCGTATCAAATCGTATTCCTCCTGAATAAAGTCGTCTGAACGTGGATGAAAAACTGAATACGCCACTTTTGCATCTTCTGTTTTCATCGTCTCTGTATAAACGTAGCTTTATAGGACACCTTGTATATTCTGTTGCCTATAGAGCAGCTCCACATTTCCACAGAGAGGTACAGTTGCTTTGTTTCCAAACCCAGGTGCCGAGGAACAGGAGCAGATGTGAGGTGTTCTCGTTTTCACAGACTTTTCCAAGGATCCTTGTGATCCACGACACTGTGCAGTTTTTATCCACTGTAACATCACGTAACACCGCTCAGGGTTTCCTCCGACTCTAAATATGGTCCCAGTGATGAGATGCATGTTCCTGACGTGGCAGGAGGTGCAGGTGTCCCCATGTCCTCCGACAGGCAAAGCCCATTTTTTTAACTCGTATTTCAAAAGTGTCTGCCAAGCTATAAATAGTCCTGTGCAAATTAATTTGGTTTGTTATTGTATGAGTTTAATGTCCTGCTCAGTAAAGAGTCACACAGAGGACACTTCTTCTGGGAAGTGTTGAATACAGCTCAGTGAACTGTGCTGCACGCTTTAATGCCTCGTAGAGCGATACCGTTGGGAACTAATCTTAAAATTAGAATCTTTTTTTCCATGCACCCTTTGCAGTGAATAAAGCTTTTTAGGAATTCAAAGCAAGACAAAGGAATAGAACAATATCCAGGTAATCTGTAGCAGCTGACACCATGGTCTACAGGGTGATTGTACAAGCCTTGAAAGTCTTAAAAAGCATGGAGTTTTGAAACGCTGTTTTCCAGACCTTGAAAAGTCCTGAATTTGAGTGTCCTATTAAAGTATTGTGGCGGTAGTGGTGGTGGTGGGAGGGGGTAATGAATTATGTGAGTATTCATTTAATACTATAAAAATATTTTTTTCTAATAAACATGACTGCTACTATATCAACACATGAAGTAGAAAAGTACATGAAGTCAAGGTCTTGGGGGAAGGGGGGGGGGGGTGTAAATTTGGAAAAAGTCTGGAAAAACACCTTAATTATAAGTGAAGCCCAGATAAGATTCAGATTCACTTTATTAGAGAGGGGAATTGTGTGTTTGTCAGCAGGTTTACACAAAAACTATGAGACCAATTTTCCAATAAATATTTAGGAAAGGTGTGAGGTGGTCCAGAATACATCCTATAAAATGTTGATTAAAGGTGTCATTCCACTGAAAACCACTTTTGTCCTTTTGGAATCTGATGGCTCACCCAGAGTTACCATGGTGACGGATCACCCAGAGTTACCATGGTGACGGCTCACCCAGAGTTACCATGGTGACGGATCACCCAGAGTTACCGTGGTGACGGCTCACCCAGAGTTACCATGGTGACGGCTCACCCAGAGTTACCATGGTGACGGCTCACCCAGAGTTACCATGGTGACGGCTCACCCAGAGTTACCATGGTGACGGCTCACCCAGAGTTACCAACACATGCTGTGTTTGCTGCATGGTGTGTCCCCTCCACTGGATGGATTTACACAGAGAAACCAGACACTCAGAAAAAGTCTGTTCACTACACATCACCAGGACATTGGCCCCACCCACCTGGGGTTAAGTCCCTCCCCCATTGCAACCAATCTGAAGTACCATTAGCATTAGCATCTACTAGAGCAGACGGCGCCACAGTAGCTGCTGCACAAACTGTAAAAAACTGTTGGATCAAACTGGTTCATGTGTCTCTGTGGAAATAAAGACTGTTTTTTTACTGCACGTTTTCAAAACAAGTGACGTCACCAAACCTAGCTGGATGTTACTCTGGGATGGTAAACACACACAGAGCCAGAGGGGAGGGGGGAGTGTTCCTTCACACAAATCAAGACCCCGTCTGCACAGAAACGATTGTCTGTGAAACTGCAGTACTTTCTTAATGGATTGGCCTTTTGTCAAAATGGGACTGGTGTCATGGGTACAGACAGACAGACAGACAGACAGACAGACAGACAGACAGACAGACAGACAGACAGACAGACAGACAGACAGACAGACAGACAGACAGACAGACAGACAGAGATTCCACATAACTGATGTTGGTTTTGGCTGATTTTCTCTTGTTGGTCAGTCATTTTTCAGTCTTGTTAGACTCAGTCCAAACTGCTCAGTGTGTGTCAGGTTCTGTTGAAATTAGAAAATGTTGAGCTCTCCTACATTAACAGAACCTGTCATGTGACTATTGCGAACACGTTCATTGTGACGTCGATGCTCAAACATTATATTGTGCAGCTGTATGTTCAGATTCAACACATGTGTGTGTATTCGCTGCTACAGTATCAGACGTCCATTTCATTTAGCTGTAGGATGTGTAATGACAATTTAGTGAAAAAATAATGGGGCTCAGAGCTGAACTACAAACCTTTGTGTGGTCTTCTGGGATGCCTCGCTAAGGCAGGTTAGGAGAGGTCAAACACAATGCTCAAGGACACTTCAACAGTCTGTGGAGCACAAAATTATTCTTTTGTGGTTATGGAACAAAACAAGTAGAACAAAACAAACAAACTCTTATGTAAATGGACTTCTGGGTGATATAACTGGGGTGTTCAAATAATGAGGGGGGCCTCCACTGGGGGGCACCACAGGACTCCAGGGAAAACGCCACATGAGAAACAAATAAACCTGAATAAAAACAGAAATAAGCAGTGTCTGCCACAACAAACCCGCCCCCTTCCTTGACACATTTCACCTGATTGGCTCCTCTTATCGTGAAAACACATTTTTGATGACTGTGACCTTGACCTTTGACCTTTGACGTACATTCACCAAAACCTAATTGGATCTATTCAAGACAACTTCACACCTACATGAAAATGGGTTCAGTAGTTTTTGCGTAAACCTGCTGACAAACAAACAAATGAACAAATAAGTGTTGCACAACAAACCCCGCCCCCTTGCACACATTTTACCTAATTTGAACTTTTTCTGATTGTGAAAACACATTTTTAGTTACAGATCTTTACCTATTAAATGAGTAATTTATTAATGAGTTATTTATTAATATTAACTTTATTAAAAGAGTTTCTGAGTGTCTGGTTTCTCTGTTGTTTTCTATGAATGACGGTAAATCCATCCAGTAGAGGGGACACACCACGCAGACAGTGGAGGGGACACACCACGCAGACAGTGGAGGGGACACACCACGCAGACAGTGGAGGGGACACACCACGCAGACAGTGGAGGGGACACACCACGCAGACAGTGGAGGGGACACACCACGCAGACAGTGGAGGGGACACACCACGCAGACAGTGGAGGGGACACACCACGCAGACAGTGGAGGGGACACACCACGCAGACAGTGGAGGGGACACACCACGCAGACAGTAGAGGGGACACACCACGCAGACAGTAGAGGGGACACACCACGCAGACAGTGGAGGGGACACACCATGCAGACAGTGGAGGGGACACACCACGCAGACAGTGGAGGGGACACACCACGCAGACAGTGGAGGGGACACACCACGCAGACAGTAGAGGGGACACACCACGCAGACAGTAGAGGGGACACACCACGCAGACAGTGGAGGGGACACATCATGCAGACAGTGGAGGGGACACACCACACAGACAGTGGAGGGGACACACCACGCAGACAGTAGAGGGGACACACCACGCAGACAGTGGAGGGGACACACTACGCAGCAAACGCAGCATGTGTTGGTTACTCTGGGTGACTCATCACCATGGTAACTATAGGTGACTCATCACCACGGTAACTCTGGGTGACTCATCACCATGGTAACTCTGGGTGACTCATCACCATGGTAACTGTAGGTGACCCATCACCACGGTAACTCTGGGTGTCTCATCACTATGGTAACTCTGGGTGACTCATCAGATTCCCAAAGGACAAAAGTGGTTTTCAGTGGAATGACTCCTTTAAAGCTAATGATCTTCATTCAGGTTTATTATGAAATGTGTCACAGCGCAGTAACGCTCTCACAGCCTGTCACCCTTCAGGCTACAGGATAAATGAATGTTCTCAACACCGAATCTACAGGGAATTGACAAGTGCAGTATCTTTAGGGTATTATGGTATGGTGAAAGAAAACAATCCTCATCAGCACATACTGTATTCTGAAAAAAATGTTGTGAATTGTTTTGCCATAAATGCATCGATACAATTGTTTGAAGCTTCTTTTAAATATCTAGTATTTTTGCACTATGGCTCCACGATATTAGAAAAAATTGACATTGCAATTTATTTATTTTTTAGCCCAGCGATATGTACTGTGACATGAACAGCTGTGTGGTGTCAAACAGATTAACGGTTGACACAGTCCCTCTTACAGCTGAAATAATTAAATAAAAGTAAAATAAAAATAAATTAATGAAAATAAATAAAGACAAATAAATTTTAAAAATAAAATTAATAAAGAAAAATAAATTAATTAATAAAACAAATCTAAATAAATTAATATCAATAAATATTAACTAATAAAGTTAAATTAATTAATATTTTAAAATAGATAAATACATTAAAAATACATAAACATTATACAGAGAAATAATAAATCAAAATTCTTAAAGGAAAAAAGTGTGTACCTTGGCGGAGGTCTGCGCTCTGAGTGCTTTTCTAGTCTGTCTGTCTGTCAGGATTACGTAAAAACTTCAGAACGGATTTTGATGAATCTTTCAGGAATGATAGATAATGGGTCAAGGAAGAACCCATTAAATTTTGAGCAGTGAAGGTCAAAGGTCAAGGTCAACAGCTAAAACACATCAGTGGTAATATCTCAGGATTCAGACAAGATGGAATCTGGTGACTTTTTTTTCATTCATATGGTCTGACTTTCAGACATCAGATGGGTCAACATCTATAACCCTGACCTTTGACCCCTGACACTAACCTTCAGACATCAGATGGGTCAACATCTATAACCCTGACCTTTGACCCCTGACCCTAACCTTCAGACATCAGATGGGTCAACACCTATGGCTCCATCACGTCACTTTTTGACGTCATATGACGCCATATAAGCCTTGGCGGAGGTCTGCTGTCTGTGACTAGTTCTTATTGCATTTCTGTCAAAAGTTTTGTTCTTCTTGGAATAAATGTTTGAGGAAAACACATTTTGTTATTTTCGACCATATATTACTTCTGTTGGTTATTTTTTTCTGATGATAAATTCAGAACATTTTTCTTATGTGCCCCACTCTAGAACACCCCCACATTTTAAATGTGTAGTACCGTCCTATTGCATACCGAGGGATTTGAAAGACAACCCTTTAGCCCCGCCTCCTCTGACTATGAAGCGTTCCCAGACCTGTGCATGTAATTCATAGGGATATCGTGGCTAAGCTAACAATTGTTTACAATGAAAATAATTGTTTAATGTAAAAAAACCAGCTACCTTGGTGGAGGTCTGCGCTCTCAGAGGGCTCTTCCTTCTAGTTCTTTTTTTTAAACATTCTTTTTATTTCAATTCAGATTAGAAAATCCATTTGGAATACACATGTTTGGACAATAATTGCAATAACTTACACATAATTGCAAATACCAGGCCCCCCCTAATGAAAGAAGAATGATCAAACCGAGGAGGGTATTAGACAAACCCACAGGTACAGGACAAAAAACAATAACAAAAATCAGACCAACAAACAAACAAAACAAACAGCACAAAAAAGTCACTCAGGAAGGTTAATAATGTTAATATGACACATGTAATGTTCTAGCTCAATCTACGGTGAGTGTAGTGTGTGTCCAGAAAAGGTCCCCAGTCTTGGTGTAGGTGTTTTTTGATGTACGCTTCAGAGAATGAGGAAATCTAGAACCTCTTTAGTCCAGTGGGTTAGTGTTGGTGGTCTACAGTCTTTCCATTTGGTCAGAATCAGTGTCAGGGAGGCAACACTGTGATTGTGTCCCATTACACCCAAATGATCAGGTACCACCCCAAATATCTCCAAGACCTTCATTCTAACACCACTTCCACCATGAGTGTCCTTCTGCATAATCAAAGCCATGTCCCGATCCTCCAGCGGCGCACAAATCCTCAGCTGGAATGTCCTTTTTTCTTCACAGCTGTCATAAATGAGCTCCGATTGCTTCCTTTTCTTCATGAGACTCTTCAGATTTGAGGGTGTATTCACACTGCCATGTTGATCAAATGTTGTTTCCAAACAAGGCAGTTTTGGCATGGGTGTCTCTATGCTAGTGATGGCAGCGTCATGTGTAATGACATTCAACATGGTGCAGATATCCATCACACACCCACAGAGCAGACTGCTGTTCTGGCACCTCCCCTGTCTCCTTCTTGTCAGCTTCCTCTTGTCACTTTTCATCGGGATAAAAATAAGACTGTGACCGGATATTCTCCTCATTGGACTTGTCTCCTGTTGACGAACCAGTGACTTGGATGAGATTAGTCATCCTGTTAAATCAGATTCAAGTCAGTGCACTAATGACGAAGCTCACAGGGCTTCCTCCTCGTCTGCCTACAACAGCACCCACGCCATAATAGAACTGTTTAAGCTACACATAGAATGTTTGCACTGGTTCATTTTGCACTGACACTAATTATTGTTGTACTTCCATATTTCCACTTTATATTGTATAAAGTATATACATATATATATTGTATATATATGTGTATATAGCCACATACCTCTGTATTTAATTCTATAGATATATTTAACATTTCATGTCCTTGTTCTGATACGACACAAGCACAACCACCCAATGTCTCATCTTGTTTACCTCCCGCTTCACCTGGGTCAGAGGTCACAGGGGCAGCAGCCTCAATAAAGCAGCCCAGACTTCCCTCACCTTAGTCAGCTCCTCCAGGGGAATCCCGAGGCGTTCCCAGACCATTCCAGAGATAGAATCCCTCCAGCGTGTCCTGGGTCGACCCAGAGGTCTCCCCAGGGAGGTGTCCTGGAGGCATCCTCACGAGGTGCCCCACCCACCTCAGCTTACTCCTCAGGATGTGGAGGACCACCGGTTCTACTCCCAGTCACTCCTGAATGCCCCGCCCACCCTGCGAAGGAAACTCATTTCGGCTGCTTGTGCCCGTGACCTCATTCTTTCGGTCATGACCCAAAGCTCATAACCGTAGATAAGGGTCAGGACGTAGATCGACCGGTAAATCGAGAACTTCGCCTTCTGGTTTAGCTCCTTCTTCACCACAATGGATCAGTTTAGCACCCGCCGTCCCAGTCCGCCTGTCGACCTCACGCTCCATCCTTCTGTCACTTGTGAATAAGATCCCGAGGTACTTAAACTCCTCCACCTGAGAAGTAACTGTTTCGTGATGAGCATAGGGGGAAAAACTGCATTCTATGTAAATATATTTTTAAAAAGAAAAACAAGGCGTGTAAAAAACACACTGAGACTGAAACAAACACACACAAAAAAAGACAGGAAGCAGAAAGGGCAGTACGGTGGTGCAGTGGTTAACAGGGTGGTGCAGTGGTTAACAGGGTGATGCAGTGGTTAACAGGGTGGTGCAGTAGTTAACAGGGTGGTGCAGTAGTTAACAGGGTGATGCAGTGGTTAACAGGGTGATGCAGTGGTTAACAGGGTGATGCAGTGGTTAACAGGGTGGTGCAGTAGTTAACAGGGTGGTGCAGTAGTTAACAGGGTGATGCAGTGGTTAACAGGGTGGTGCAGTAGTTAATAGGGTGGTGCAGTAGTTAACAGGGTGGTGCAGTGGTTAACAGGGCGGTGCAGTGGTTAACAGGGTGGTGCAGTGGTTAACAGGGTGGTGCAGTAGTTAACAGGGTGGTGCAGTGGTTAACAGGGTGGTGCAGTAGTTAACAGGGTGGTGCAGTAGTTAACAGGGTGGTGCAGTGGTTAACAGGGTGGTGCAGTGGTTAACAGGGTGGTGCAGTGGTTAAAAGGGTGGTGCAGTAGTTAACAGGGTGGTGCAGTAGTTAACAGGGTGGTACAGTAGTTAACAGGGTGGTGCAGTGGTTAACAGGGTGGTGCAGTGGTTAACAGGGTGGTGCAGTGGTTAAAAGGGTGGTGCAGTAGTTAACAGGGTGGTGCAGTAGTTAACAGGGTGGTGCAGTGGTTAACAGGGTGGTGCAGTAGTTAACAGGGTGGTGCAGTGGTTAACAGGGTGGTGCAGTGGTTAACAGGGTGGTGCAGTAGTTAACAGGGGGGTGCAGTGGTTAATAGGGTGGTGCAGTAGTTAACAGGGTGATGCAGTGGTTAACAGGGTGGTGCAGTGGTTAACAGGGTGGTGCAGTGGATAACGGGGTGGTGTCTCACAGACAGAAGGTTGTTGGTTCTATTCCCACACCAGACCTTTCTGTGTGGAGTTTACATGTTCTCCTCGTGTCTGCGTGGGTTTTCTTCAGGTACTCTGGCTCCTCCCACCATCCAAACACATGCACTGATAGGTTAACTGGTTAACTAGTTAACTGGTTAATCTAAATCACCCATAGGTGTGAATGTGACAGTGATTGTTTGTTTATATATGTTCAGTCAATTCCAAATTTTCCTCTACGTTTTAGAGCAGACTCTCAAAGTCAAAGTCTTTAAAGGGTCACATTCAGCCTGATTTTATTTCCAGTGGACCAGTAAAATAATAGAATGTCTTCTAAATAACATTAACTCCAAACTTTTGTCTTTGATTTAGTGCAAAACACCTCCATTAATGTATGAATATATTTTTGCTTACAAACTATACAAACAAAAAAATTTGAATAACCAGAAAAAAAACAAAACCCAAATTTCCTTGGAAAACCAATGACAGACAAAGTAAAACAATGTTTACTTCAACATATAATTTTCATATGAAAAAGCAAAAATGTTTACATTTATTAAGTATATCTGATACAGTGGTTCCTCTACTGACCACAGACCCAGCTAATTAATAATCAAGTATCAAAAAACTTTACCTCAATTTTTCGTTTCTGAATACGAAAGAAAATGTTATTTATGAAAGGAAAATGAAACTCCCGAGACATAAAAATGTATATTACTCTATATACTGTACGTAACTACGTAATGTATATAAATAGGTCATGTAGGCTATGTACTGTACGTATCATCCCATTGGCTATGAGCGAGCTACCTATGATGCTTTTGGTGACCTTTGACCCTCGTTCATCCCAGAGTTACTGTTGTTTGGTGAGTTTTTCCCAGCGTGTTCAGTTAAACTTTATTACAGAACGTATTCATTATTGATCATGAGCCAAAAGAAAGTGATTTTGGCTCGAATAAAAAGAAGCCACTGCGTTATCAATAGAAGTGAAACAGGAGACGATAAAAAAATGTCACACGGTTGAGTGATACGACAAAGGAATATGTCATAAACCTGTCTACCATCGGTACAATATTGAAGCAGAAGGATGCATTAAAAGAAGCAAGTCCTTCCAAAGGCATCTGTGTGATATGTACAAAGAGGTCAGAGGTCATCACTGATCTGATGATGGAGGTCAGGGTGTCTTTTACTTTTAACATATTTAATACAAAACTACTAAAATTGTATAATTTTTAAAGGGTTTAGGGGTAGTATTGTGGGTTTAGGGGTAGTATTGTGGGTTTAGGGGTAGTATTGGGGGTTTAGGGGTAGTATTGTGCGTTCAGGGGGTAGTATTGTGGGTTCAGGGGTAGTATTGGGGGTTTAGGGGGTAGTACTGTGGGTTTAGGGGTAGTATTGTGGGTTTAGGGGTAGTATTGGGGGTTTAGCGGGTAGTATTGTGGGTTTAGGGGTACTATTGGGGGTTTAGGGGGTAGTATTGGGGGTTTAGGGGGTAGTATTGGGGGTTTAGGGGGTAGTATTGGGGGTTTGGGGGTAGTATTGTGGGTTTAGGGGGTAGTATTGGGGGTTTAGGGGGTAGTATTGGGGGTTTAGGGGGTAGTATTGGGGGTTTGGGGGTAGTATTGTGGGTTTAGGGGTAGTATTGGGGGTTTAGGGGGTAGTATTGGGGGTTTGGGGGTAGTATTGTGCATTTAGGGGGTAGTATTGTGCGTTTAGGGGTACTATTGGGGGTTTAGGGGGTAGTATTGTGGGTTTAGGGGGTAGTATTGTGCGTTTAGGGGCAGTATTGGGGGTTTAGGGGGTAGCATTGGGGGTTTAGGGGGTAGTATTGGGGTTTAGGGTTAGTATTGGGGGTATAGGGTTAGTATTGGGGGTAGTATTGGGGTTTGGGGGTTTAGGGGGTAGTATTGGGGGTATAGGGGGTTTAGGGGGTAGTATTGGGGGTCTTGGAACGAATCAGATCTTTTAGATAAAATCTGTGACTATGAAAGATTCATGGTATGAAAACATTTCGTAAGTAGAAGTACCACTGTATATACATACATATAAACCATAAACAGAAATAAATACAGAAATAATAACAATACTCAATAATTATAGAAGTACTTTATTGACATGTTTGTGGAAAAACAAATGGAAAGCAGAAACAAAAATAAACCAAAATGAAAACAAAAGGGATATTTATTTATTTATTTATTTCCTGATGAGGTGAGGTTGACTTCAGATGTAAAGAGTGTGTTTGTTTATCACATAGTCTCTTTGATTGTTAAGATCTGTGACTGTGTCGCCAACTGTCTGTGCTGCACTTAGGGAGAAACCAAACTATTGTTCAGTACAAACGTGCTTTGTTAGAAGTCAGCCATGTGGTCGCCCCACAGGTCCCGAAAAGTAAGAGAGGATGCCTTTTATTTCCACCCAGTGAATCTATACAAAATATTTAAATATGCTAAAGCAGCTAATAAGTGCTCCACTCACTGACCCAATACAGTGGCCAAGGATGGTCTTCCATAGATAAGAAAAGCAAGAATAATAGATTTATTAGGTTATTATTGAGCGCACAATGAGGCATGCCAGCAACAGTGACAGGTCCTCAAAAACTCTGAATAAGCCTTGTGTGATATGAATACCCACAATGCTTTGGCTTAAATACTATTACATTTAAATATGTAATCCTGCACAAACCCAATGCTTCATCTTAGTCGGAGGAAGAGTGTGTGTTTTTTTGTGATTGGAGCCCTCCAGGTCTGTTTAGACAGATGATGGAAAGGTGTTCCCTGTGGTCCACTCTCAGTCCTACTTCTCATTCTCCACATGTGCTTTGTCCACCATGACAGCAGGCATGAGCGTGACATTTCTGTGCAGGCATTTATAGTGAGAAAGTTAACCCCTGCCTACTGTCTGCTACCAGAATATCCCATCATGTGTAATTATTAACAGTACAATGAGATGCATGGACTGATCTGGATAATAAAGCACATTATTAATATGATAATGTTCTGCTTTGTCACAGAAGAAGATGAACTAATGGAAATGACCACAATGGTTTTACAGCATAAAACACATAAAGTATGTAGTCAATAATTGTCCAATGAAACTACTTATCAATCATAAATTAACCAATACAAAAATATGTATTTATTTATTCATAGTAGAGTTACACAATATACTGTTTGAGCATCGACGCCGCAATGCATTTGTGAGCCATGGTCGTAAAATAACATATTTAAATAAGAAATAACATGACATTTAGGAAACTAAAGGTTAGTGTATTTTCTGGACTATAAGGTGACACTGAAAAAACTTTAATTTACTATAAAAACCACAGTGTGACTAATATATGGATTAACTCTGGTTGTGTTTAATGACTGGGAATTTAGAATTTTATTTCATAATTTTGACTTTTTATCGAATAATTTACTTTTTATCTAATAATTTAGACTTTTTATCTAATAATTTAGACTTTTTATGTAATAATTTAGACTTTTTATCTAATAATTTAGACTTTTTATCTAATAATTTAGACTTTTTATGTAATAATTTAGACTTTTTATCTAATAATTTAGACTTTTTATGTAATAATGTTGACTTGACTTAATGTTCTTTATAATCCACTTCACCTTATATATGAAGAATCTATAAAATAATCCATTCATTGACAGTGTGTCTTATAGTGACTAAATATTGTCATTAATGAACCTTTATCATGTGACATAAACTAAACTAGACGTAAATGTGGGTCTAATGACGATAACTATAATTAAATATATAATGTAGTTATAGATGAACAATAAAAACTAGACAAAGTAAAAACATTCCTAAAATGTTTTTTAGTTTTTGTGACAAAAACAAAATGAGACGTTATTTTAATTCTTTTAGCCATTTCTTATTTATTTATTTATTTGTTGCTGTCTCTCGTGAGGAAGTTGTCAAATTTATGTCCCCACTAATTTCAACATCATGATTAACCTCCATGGTGTGCACAATTAGTCACATGGTAGATCCTGCAATTATTAATCTCACTCAACATTGGTTAGGTTAGTGTGTGTGTGTGTGTGTGTGTGTGTGTGTGTGTGTGTGTGTGTGTGTGTGTGTGTGTGTGTGTGTGTGTGTGTATGTGTATGTGTATGTGTGTGTGTGTGTGTGTGTGTGTGTGTGTGTATGTGTATGTGTATGTGTATGTGTATGTGTATGTGTATGTGTATGTGTGTGTGTGTGTGTGTGTGTGTCCACACAGACATATCATGCTATAACTCAATGAATACTGTAGATATCACCATGAAATTACGTGGACATATACATCGTAGGGTTTTTGTCAGTTTTGTCTAATATCGTGCAGACCTACTTCATAAAAACATCGATATTAGATTTTAAAGTAAAAGTCATATACTCTTATATAAAGTTTTGTATTGAACAGCTATTTTTATGGATCAAAAACATTCTATTCATTAATTTGATGTCTGTTCACAGTCCACTCGTTAACTAACCTCCTAATCCTACAATTTTAGCAGTTTGTTATTTTAAATAAACTCTTCTTATTTTCTCTCTGCCCCTCTTTTGTTTGTGATACAGACAAAATGCATTAATTTTATTTACAAAATACAATAAATATGCAGAGACATTTTTATTTAGAGGTGCAATAATTATCTATTTATCTACCTGTAGTATAGTAGTACATTAGTTTATATCAGTATTTTCATATTTCTTTAATCTGTTCATGTTGACTGTGCATTGATATTTCATTTGTGCATCAATGATGTTTTGTGTGAAATTACAATAAATGATTATGGGTGAAGTGGGCGCAGTGGTTGTAGTGGGTGCAGTGGTTGTAGTGGGTGCAGTGATTGTAATGGGTGCAGTGATTGTAGTGGGTGCAGTAGTTGCAGTGGATGCAGAGGTTGCAGTGGTTGTAGTGGGCGCAGTGGTTGTAGTGGGTGCAGTGGTTGTAGTAGGCGCAGTGGTTGTAGTAGGCGCAGTGGTTGCAGTGGGCGCAGTGGTTGTAGTAGGCGCAGTGGTTGTAGTGGGCGCAGTGGTTGTAGTAGGCGCAGTGGTTGTAGTAGGCGCAGTGGTTGTAGTGGGCGCAGTGGTTGTAGTAGGCGCAGTGGTTGTAGTAGGCGCAGTGGTTGCAGTGGGCGCAGTGGTTGTAGTAGGCGCAGTGGTTGTAGTGGGCGCAGTGGTTGTAGTAGGCGCAGTGGTTGCAGTGGGCGCAGTGGTTGTAGTGGGTGCAGTGGTTGTAGTAGGCGCAGTGGTTGTAGTAGGTGCAGTGGTTGCAGTGGGCGCAGTGGTTGTAGTAGGCGCAGTGGTTGTAGTGGGCGCAGTGGTTGTAGTAGGCGCAGTGGTTGTAGTAGGCGCAGTGGTTGTAGTAGGCGCAGTGGTTGCAGTGGGCGCAGTGGTTGTAGTGGGCGCAGTGGTTGTAGTGGGCGCAGTGGGCGCAGTGGTTGTAGTAGGCGCAGTGGTTGTAGTAGGCGCAGTGGTTGCAGTGGTTGCAGTGGGCGCAGTGGTTGTAGTAGGCGCAGTGGTTGTAGTGGGCGCAGTGGTTGTAGTGGGCGCAGTGGTTGTAGTAGGCGCAATGGTTGCAGTGGGCGCAGTGGTTGTAGTAGGCGCAGTGGTTGTAGTGGGCGCAGTGGTTGTAGTAGGCGCAGTGGTTGCAGTGGGCGCAGTGGTTGCAGTGGGCGCAGTGGTTGCAGTGGGCGCAGTGGTTGTAGTAGGCGCAGTGGTTGTAGTGGTTGTAGTAGGCGTAGTGGTTGCAGTGGGCGCAGTGGATGCAGTGGTGGCAGTGCTACACTGTCTGTGGAGCATCACCAGCATTGTGGAACATATGTGTTTATTCTCTCACCTGGATCGCACTTCTCACTCCATCTGTCTTTCTGTGTCTGTTTGTCTGTCTGTCTGGTGTCTGTCTTTCCGTCTTTGTCTCTCTGTCGGTGTCTGTCTCTCTGTGTCTGTTTGTCTGTCTGTCTGTGTCTGTCTTTCTGTCTTTGTCTGCCCGTGTCTGTCTGTGTCAGTCTGTCTGTGTTTGTGTCTGTCTGTGTCTGTGTCTGTCTGTGTCTCTCTGTCTGTCTGTCTGTGTCTCTGTCTGTCTTTCTGTCTGTCTGCGTCTCTCTGTCTGTGTCAGTCTGTCTGTCTGTGTCTGTGTTGTGTGTCTGTCTGTGTCTGCCTGTCTGTCTGCCTGTCTGTCTGTCTGTCTTTCGGTCTGTCTGTGTCTGTCTGTCTGCCCGTGTCTGTCTGTCTGTCTGTGTCAGTCTGTCTGTGTTTGTCTCTGTCTGTCTGTGTCTCTCTGTTTGTCTGTCTGTGTCTCTGTCTGTCTGTCTGTGTCTGTCTGTCTGTCTGTCTGTGTCTGTCTGTCTGTCTGTGTCTCTCTGTGTCTGTCTGTCTGTCTGTCTTTCGGTCTGTCTGTGTCTGTCTGTGTCTGTCTGCCCGTGTCTGTCTGTGTCTGTCTGTCTGTCTGTCTGTCTGTCTTTCGGTCTGTCTGTGTCTGTCTGTCTGCCCGTGTCTGTCTGTCTGTCTGTGTCAGTCTGTCTGTGTTTGTCTCTGTCTGTCTGTGTCTCTCTGTTTGTCTGTCTGTGTCTCTGTCTGTCTGTCTGTGTCTGTCTGTCTGTCTGTGTCTGTGTCTGTGTCTGTGTCTGTCTGTCTGTCTGTGTCTCTCTGTGTCTGTCTTTGTCTGCCTGTTTTTCTGTCTGTCTGTCTGTATCCGCCTGTCTGTGTCTGTCTGTCTGTCTGTGTCTGTCTGTCTGTCTGTGTCTGTCTGTCTGTGTCTGTCTGTCTGTCTGTGTCTGTCTGTCTGTGTCTGTCTGTCTGTCTGTGTCTGTCTGTCTGTGTCTGTCTGTCTGTCTGTCTGTCTGTGTCTGTCTGTCTGTGTCTGTCTGTGTCTGTCTGTCTGTCTGTGTCTGTCTGTGTCTGTCTGTCTGTGTCTGTCTGTGTCTGTCTGTCTGTCTGTGTCTGTCTGTCTGTGTCTGTCTGTGTCTGTCTGTCTGTCTGTGTCTGTCTGTGTCTGTCTGTCTGTGTCTGTCTGTGTCTGTCTGTCTGTGTCTGTCTGTCTGTCTGTCTATGTAATCAGGACACAGATTCATTAATGACTTGAGCCTCATTTAATCTTCATTCATTTCTTTTCATTCGTGGTTTAGTTGTGAACCTGTTGTTTCTTCTCCTGCTCTTTTTCCACAGGTGTTAAAACTATTCATTCATTACTCAGACAGAAGGAACATTTATTTTTAGAGCACATTTTGGGTTCATGTTATTTCTATATTTTTATATTTGACCTATTGAAGAATTTTTAAGTTGATTTGAATGTTTGACTTTTTTCAGTTTATAAAACAAGTCAAAAGTTTTACATAAAACATGTGAGAACGGTCAAATGAAAAACATGAAAATACTTTAAAAGACAATTAAAATAAGAGACATAAAACAGAAAAGACAAACATTTCTGTCAAAGCTCCAGTGAACTGTCATGTTTTCAGACAGTTTTTCCCAGACATCAGCTGTTCAGGTAGTTTTCAGTCGAAGGTAAAAAAGAGACGTTGATGTATACAGCTGCTGATGATTTAAACATTTTATTCCTGGAATTTCTTCCTTCCAGACGTTTAAGACCACCGTGAACACTGAAATAAACCACGCTGACAAACACATCAGTACAACTGTCATATAAATTCCTTAGCTTAAAAGCTAGCTTGAAATATGAATGTTCTCCAAACAAAAACACAATTTAAACACAAGAATATTTCACTAAATATGTCCATACCGTGTGCGCCTCCAACCAGGTCAGGAGCCACTGGAAGTCCAACTTTCTATTCCTTTTAGTCCGTTTTCTTTGCACCTCGCTTGAACAAGTCAAAAATGAAACTTAGTGATCTATATCACATGGATCACATGACCAAGTGATTAACCAACTACTGACGTGGACAGGTGATGATGTCATTACTCTTCCCCAAAGTATGTACAATAATAAAAATTATACAAAATATACAACAAATATTAAACAAAAATAAATAAATAAACAAACTCTCACACACACAGAAAATACCAATGTTTCTGGATTTGTTACAATGCAGCTCTTTAACAGCATTTCTACTCAGTTGTGGCTTTTATGTGGATGAGGTGTAACCGTGGTCATTCAAGCAGCACAAGCCTTATTATAAGTGCTTTACTTTTGTACTTATTTATTTATTGCTCTGGTAAGATTGAATGTCATGCAAATGCTTTCAACTTAAGTATTGTTTAATACAACAAAGTGCTCGCATCCATGTAATTGCCATTTCGTTATTTTCAGTTATGAAACCACTAAATTAAGTTGACTTACTATAGATGACATGAACCGACCCGTGTTTTTGATGGAAAAAAAAGAAGTGGATGTCAACACAGCCCCCCACCCCCCACCCCCCTAATGAGGGTAGTGTGCGTAACAAGTCCTGGAAGAAAGTGTCGTCCAGTCTCTCCGTGGCCTCATCAATCAAAGCTCCGTTGTTTATGTTGATACTAACACTGTGTCCTCATCAATTAAGACAAAGTGCTCAGTAATCCATCATTTTCTATATAATGTGACATGTGTGAAGTGCTGCGTTTGTGCACGAAAAACATATGTGTTAATGAGACAAATGTTCAAATGAAAGGAGAGCGAGGGATGCACGGAGAAACAGGCTGTGTTTGAAATACAATATATACGTGTGAGTAATAGTCACATGACAGGTCCTGCAATTATTTTTATTTATTCATATACAGTGGTACCTCTGCTTACGAAAGACGCAGCTAACGAATAATTCAAGTTATGAAAAACGTTTGCCTCAATTTTTCATCTCTGAATGCGAAAGAAAATTCTATTTACAAAAGGAAACTGAAACCTCTAGATATAAATACACTACTGTATGTACAGTACTATAGTACATATAAATACACTACTGTATGTACAGTACTATAGTACATATAAATACACTACTGTATGTACAGTACTATAGTACATATAAATACACTACTGTATGTACAGTACTATAGTACATATAAATACAGTACTGTATGTACAGTACTATAGTACATATAAATACAGTACTGTATGTACAGTACTATAGTACATATAAATACAGTACTGTATGTACAGTACTATAGTACATATAAATACACTACTGTATGTACAGTACTATAGTACATATAAATACACTACTGTATGTACAGTACTATAGTACATATAAATACACTACTGTATGTACAGTACTATAGTACATATAAATACACTACTGTATGTACAGTACTATAGTACATATAAATACACTACTGTATGTACAGTACTATAGTACATATAAATACACTACTGTATGTACAGTACTATAGTACATATAAATACACTACTGTATGTACAGTACTATAGTACATATAAATACACTACTGTATGTACAGTACTATAGTACATATAAATACACTACTGTATGTACAGTACTATAGTACATATAAATACACTACTGTATGTACAGTACTATAGTACATATAAATACACTACTGTATGTACAGTACTATAGTACATATAAATACAGTACTGTATGTACAGTACTATAGTACATATAAATACAGTACTGTATGTACAGTACTATAGTACATATAAATACACTACTGTATGTACAGTACTATAGTACATATAAATACACTACTGTATGTACAGTACTATAGTACATATAAATACACTACTGTATGTACAGTACTATAGTACATATAAATACACTACTGTATGTACAGTACTATAGTACATATAAATACACTACTGTATGTACAGTACTATAGTACATATAAATACACTACTGTATGTACAGTACTATAGTACATATAAATACACTACTGTATGTACAGTACTATAGTACATATAAATACACTACTGTATGTACAGTACTATAGTACATATAAATACAGTACTGTATGTACAGTACTATAGTACATATAAATACAGTACTGTATGTACAGTACTATAGTACATATAAATACAGTACTGTATGTACAGTACTATAGTACATATAAATACACTACTGTATGTACAGTACTATAGTACATATAAATACACTACTGTATGTACAGTACTATAGTACATATAAATACACTACTGTATGTACAGTACTATAGTACATATAAATACACTACTGTATGTACAGTACTATAGTACATATAAATACACTACTGTATGTACAGTACTATAGTACATATAAATACACTACTGTATGTACAGTACTATAGTACATATAAATACACTACTGTATGTACAGTACTATAGTACATATAAATACACTACTGTATGTACAGTACTATAGTACATATAAATACACTACTGTATGTACAGTACTATAGTACATATAAATACACTACTGTATGTACAGTACTATAGTACATATAAATACACTACTGTATGTACAGTACTATAGTCCAAACTTGGGACTCCTCCAACCCGTAGACGTGGACCGTTCTACAGAACCCGGGTCTGCCACGCCGCTCAGATCCAGCGTCCTACAGCGGAGTCTTCTCCCACAGAGGCTCCACCTCCAGAGACATCAGAGGCGGAGCCAGAGGAAGTAGAAGTGTGTCACTGCTTCCATCAGTCCTGCTCGCCAACGTACGCTCAGTGGAAAACAAAGTGGACTACCTGAAGATTTAAACCCAAACATGATCCACCAGACTGATGCATCCTCATTCTGACCCAGACCTGGATCAACTCTTCTGAATATTGATTTATATGTTGTTGACTTTACTAATAAAATAGAATTAATTTCTACTCAGCTGATATTATTCAAAGAAAAATAAGTCAAATTAAAATGTCATTAAGTCAAAATAATAATATACTAACGCGTACAAAGTGTTTTTTCATGTAGAGTTAAATCAAATGTATTTTGTTGGTATTAATGAAGCTCAGTCAGTCTTTTCAGAGTGTACACTATCCAGTTTTTACACTAATAATCCTTCAGCCTTCTAATGCAACCAGTCTCATTAACAGGTTTTCCTTATTACACATTCTGTCCTTGCTTGACATGAATTGTATTTGAATTGATTGTATGTTTGAAGGCA
>CM035785.1:59723416-59750916 GCA_020466265.1 Siphamia tubifer | reverse complement strand
GCAGCCACCTCTGCTGTTGGACCATTATTGCATTAGTCTGAGTGGCTGCTGATAAGAGCGGTTCAGCAACAAGGGAGACAAAGCACCGGTCCCCATCTGCTGACCAATCCCAGTGGGTAGTTTTCCTCTGCATGTACCAGCCCATCTGTGTGTGATGTGAGCACTTATGGTTTTGACTCCTTTTCTACGGAACAAATGATCATGCACTTCCTATCACACACACGCAATCAAACAGAACCGCAATTCAGTCAGAGAAAAGTAACTCTTCCCTCAGGTTGTGAAAGTTTTGCAATTTACACAGATTTCACACATGTGCCAATTTGATTAGATTTTTGATTTATTTGTTAGAATTTTAAAAAATGGAAAATGTCAATTGGATTTTCAGTTATGAAAGTAACTGGGTCAAGTGTGTGACAATGATGATGACATTGATGGGGACATAATAAATACACATTTATACATAGTATATATTATATACTATATTATATACTATATATATATATATATATATATATATATATATATATATATATATATATATATACTATATATATTATATAGTTTAAACATCCAAGGGTCCACATATAGACTGAAGTAGTCGCTCATAAATATTAAACCAAACCTGTCCCAAATGTCACATGACCTAATATAGTTTGACACAGATCATCACACATCATTAGATTTAAACACAATATCCACAACAGCTACAATCAGTCATTTGTTGAAAATACAAATGATGTGAACCTTTATGTGTCAGAATTATCCACAGAGGAACCATATTCTAACAAACACAGTCATAGTCCAACAAAAACATCTAAAACTAACTCAATAATTATCCATATGTCGTCCCAAACATCCATAAATATCCACAAATGTTTTATCTGTTGCATCAGTTAACAGGACCTGCCTCTAATATCCCAGTTTATCTGAATATTTTCATTTATAATATAATCAAACAACAACTGCATGATATTAAAATGGTTCAACAACAACATTTAATTTAACTTCATTAAGAAATGTAGGTGAAATGAAGTGAACATTTAAAGGGTTAAACTAACTCCACTCATAACACAGTTTATACTGTAGGCACTAGGCATGATGGGTAATCACTTCATCCTCCTCTTCCTCACTGTGATGCATCCATCACTCTGGAACAGAGTCAATCTGGACTCATCAGACAAAATGACCTTTAACCTTCACGGTTCCAAAGGCTAAATGATTTCCTGTGTGTACATATTCTGTTTATCTTCAAAGTGTTTCCCTCTGAATTGATCACCAAACCTTTCAACCAGTCACATATTTTCTGCTTCACATCAGATCTTCCACATGACCTATGACCTGGCCAGTGCCATGGTGAGGATAGTCAACCTGATCGGCATGATGCTGCTGCTGTGTCACTGGGACGGCTGCCTGCAGTTCCTGGTACCGATGCTGCAGGACTTCCCTGCCGACTGCTGGGTGTCCAAAAATAAGATGGTGGTAAGTGCAGCGTCTTCGTCCCTGTTCACATCAGATTATGCTTCGTCTTATCCATCCATCAGTTTCAGTCATTCCTCTAGTGAAACCTTTAGCATGATGGGAAACACTGTGTTTTATATCTGTCATTTTAAGTCCAAAGTCAAACATTATTGTTGATTTTTTAATTTAATTAAATTTTTTTTTTTGCATGGAGTGATTTTGGGGACAAGATTAAGCGTATTCACAGAAAAGTCATCTTTGCATATTTAGGATATGCATGTGTCTTTGGTTGTAGTTGAGAATAAAATAAATATTTGCAAACTCTAAAATGAGTCCATTTGTTCTGATAATGTGTTGTGTGTTTGATGTTTGTCAGAATATAAATGAAAAGTTATGAGCATGGGTGGTTTGTCTATAAGGGTGATTGGGCGACGCACTGCCACACCATAGCAAACTGACGTTTTAAAAAAGTCTATTTCCCTCCTTCCTTATTTTAGGGGAGCTGACTCACCTCATCTGTCTCTCTGTACAGCACAGCACAGTACAGTACAGTACAGCACAGCACAGCACAGCACAGCACAGCACAGTACAGTACAGTACAGTACAGCACAGCACAGTACAGCACAGTACAGTACAGCACAGTACAGTACAGTACAGCACAGTACAGTACAGTACAGCACAGCACAGTACAGTACAGTACAGTACAGCACAGTACAGCACAGCACAGTACAGTACAGTACAGTACAGCACAGCACAGTACAGCACAGTACAGTACAGCACAGTACAGTACAGTACAGCACAGCACAGTACAGCACAGTACAGCACAGCACAGTACAGTACAGCACAGCACAGTACAGTACAGCACAGCACAGCACAGTACAGTACAGCACAGCACAGTACAGTACAGCACAGCACAGCACAGTACAGTACAGTACAGCACAGCACAGCACAGCACAGTACAGTACAGCACAGCACAGTACAGTACAGCACAGTACAGCACAGCACAGCACAGTACAGCACAGCACAGTACAGTACAGCACAGCACAGCACAGTACAGTACAGCACAGCACAGTACAGTACAGCACAGCACAGCACAGTACAGTACAGTACAGCACAGCACAGCACAGCACAGCACAGCACAGCACAGTACAGTACAGCACAGCACAGTACAGTACAGCACAGCACAGTACAGTACAGTACAGTACAGCACAGCACAGTACAGCACAGTACAGTACAGTACAGCACAGCACAGTACAGTACAGCACAGCACAGCACAGCACAGTACAGTACAGCACAGTACAGCACAGTACAGTACAGCACAGTACAGTACAGTACAGCACAGCACAGTACAGTACAGCACAGCACAGCACAGCACAGCACAGCACAGCACAGTACAGCACAGCACAGCACAGCACAGTACAGTACAGTACAGCACAGCACAGCACAGCACAGCACAGCACAGCACAGCACAGTACAGTACAGCACAGCACAGTACAGCACAGTACAGCACAGCACAGTACAGTACAGCACAGCACAGCACAGTACAGTACAGTACAGTACAGCACAGCACAGCACAGCACAGCACAGCACAGCACAGCACAGTACAGCACAGTACAGTACAGTACAGCACAGTACAGTACAGCACAGTACAGTACAGCACAGCACAGTACAGTACAGCACAGTACAGCACAGTACAGTACAGTACAGTACAGCACAGTACAGTACAGCACAGCACAGTACAGCACAGTACAGCACAGTACAGTACAGCACAGTACAGCACAGTACAGTACAGTACAGTACAGCACAGCACAGTACAGTACAGTACAGTACAGTACAGCACAGTACAGTACAGTACAGTACAGTACAGCACAGCACAGTACAGTACAGTACAGTACAGCACAGTACAGTACAGCACAGTACAGCACAGCACAGCACAGCACAGTACAGTACAGCACAGTACAGTACAGTACAGCACAGCACAGTACAGTACAGTACAGCACAGCTGTAAAATGCTATATAGTTACACACACGTATGTTTGTATGCACATACGCCTGTACATATATATATATATACTGTATATATATATATATATATATATATATATATATATATATATATATTTACACATCAACTTTTTTTGCCAGTAAAGTATGATGTTTCTTTTCAGTGACGAAAAAGAATAAAATATATTTTCTATTAATATTTGAATATTTCAAGATCACAATAATCTTCCAGTTTAGAACTAAACTAATAAAAAAAAGGAGAAAAGAGCTGCAGGTTACCCAGCCTTGTCTTTAGCCTCACATAAACGTAGCACGTTACAAAAGAACTCACCTGCAGCTTATTTTCCATGTGTTGTGACAGTGCTTTTAAAACTCACTGCCCTCAACAGGAATCGATGTGACACCACTAAATACTTGTTCTCAGTAATAATGTGCCAATAAATCAACACATATTCAAGCCTTAAAGACTTCAGCCAGGGACGGACTGTTCCCAACAGTCAATATGCATGAGCAGGAACAGCTGATGAGGGACTGAATGACTCCAAAGTGACCACATTTAAACCAAAAAGATTTGATTTGATCAATTTAATGAATTCATTCGACACAGATTTCCAGGAACTAATCTGACCTGAATTGACGTGCATGTTCAGTAGTTATGGGTCAGTTATGAATATTCTAACAGAATATTCTTCTCATATTTACTCATCTGTCCTTGGAGATGTTTCCCATTTTTTTTGCCTGATTTCTACAGGTTGGCTCATAAGTTTACATACCCCCGCTGAATTTATGTTTTTTTTTTTTAGACAATATCAATCTGTCTGTCTGTCTGTCTGTCTGTCTGTCTGTCCTTTATCATCAGTGTCTTCAGTAGTTATGGATCAAACACTTTATTTTCTCAGATTGTAAAGCTCATCATTGTTTTTGGAAAAACACCTTCAGTTCCTTTAAGATGTTGGATTTTCTTACATTTTTTTTGCATCACTGTCATGTTTTAGAACATCCAAGACTGTCTCATGGACATTCAATCAGACTGTGTCAAATTATGAGCACAACTCTACCTGGATGTGATGGTCCTGCTCTTTACTTTTAAATACTAGTTAGCGTTGTTACCACAGTATAAGAGCAGTTTAATGTGCATAGAGTCACGTTACAGTCGGATTATGTTATGTTACATAAGGATGAACTGTCAGACAACATAATGTAAAATATGCTTCATTATTAAGGTACAGTATTTATGGACTAGGATTAGATTTGATGTCTTATTTTGTAGCTTTACAGATCAGTATGAGGTGTGGCTGTTTAAAAGACTTGGTTTATACGAGTTAAACGACAATGTTTGTGATGGGAAAGAGTATTGATATCCCCCTTCAACAGAAAAGCCTAACCCTAACACTTTTCTGTCTCCAAGTCCTTTGATTTAATACGATCGACCAAAACCGAAGTTTGACCATTGTTTGCTTAAATACATTTTGGCAACAAAGTGATGATTAAAATAAATGGATAGATTTTAAGTATTTCAACTTTGATTAAAAAATATTGACTATATTAATTAAATTTAAACATTATAATTACATCCAAAATAATGAAAATATTAGTTGAATTATTTTGGATTTACTTAAGATTTAGCACATGTTGAGTAAATCAAAATCAATTTTAGGATGAAAACACACTATGTACTAGTTACCTGAAAATACTAATTCAGATTTACCAAATATCTGCAACTATTAATTAATTCCATCTTACTAAGATGGAATTAATTAATATTCCTAAATATCTGGATGATATTGATTTATACATTGTTGACTTTACTGATAAAATATGATTAATTTCTACACTGAAAAAAGTAAAACATTGAATCAACTTAAACATTCTAGGTCAATAGGTCACACATAAAAACATCTAGTTCAGTGAATGAAATGAAATGAAATGAAATTAAAATAAAATAACCCTAACTCTATGCAATTTAATTTGGTTGACTCAACTAGATTTGTTTGAGTGTGACCATAAAAATGATCAAACGTGAAAATCATGAAATAAAAAGTCAAAATTGAAGTAGAATTTTCAAGTTGATTCAATGTTTGATGTTTTTCAGGGTACCTCATGCATTCAGTATTTTAGTAAGATACACCTGGAAAATACAACTATACTGCATAATCTGCAAAGCCCCAAGAAACATAGGATGACATAATGGTCTATTAAAGCATGATGAGACATTTGTCTTAATTAGTTAAAAAAAAAAGGTCCTAAAAAGTTTCCATATGAGTTTAACTCATAACGTACAGTAAGAGACTTCTGTTGGATAATTAGAGCATAACGATTAGAATGTGGATCAATATAGAAAGGTTATGTGGTCTAATGAGTCCAGATGTAACTAGTTCCTTAATGATGAGCGCATCAGTGCATACAGCGAGGGTCTCAAACATGTGGCCAATGTGGCCCACCAAGGATTCCAGAGACAGTTACATACGTCAAAAACAGAAGAGGACACACCCACCCTGGCAGGACTATCCAATCATGTTTCTCCTACTGTTGTGTATTCGTATAAACACTCGTCTAAACGGCGATGAAAAACTGAAGACGAGACCATACTTTTGCGTCTTCTGTCTTCATCGTCTCCGTATAAACGGAGCCTTAGACAGATTTTAGTTCTGCAAAATTATGTTCCCAAAAAATGATATTAAAAAAAGGGTTGTAACATTGAGACCCAGTAATGCATCTTTGTTTTTTTGTTAAAGCTTTACTCTTCATATTCCTCAGAGTCCCTTGTATCAAAAATAAATCCACGAGTCCACTTTGAAAACATAAACAACATTACAAACACTTATAAGACGCCCACGATTACAAGGCTTTCGAAATCAAACAGAAGCCTGAGGAGAGACGTCCAAAAACTATTGGGCTCCAATCTCCTTTCTGATTCCTACTGACCCCGCCCCCATGGCAAACAAATTAAATCACCCCACTGATGGGTTTTTAAATGTCACAATAAAACCCCCATGTTACTCATACACTTTAAATAACGGCTCTCAAACTCATTTTGTTTCAAGGGTCACATTCAACCAGTGGATGGACCAATAAAATAATACAATAACATGTAAATAATAATAAACACCTCCATTAAATTATGAAAACACGAACTATACAAACAAAATGATGGGGATAACAACAAGGGACGCTCACATTTCCGAGGAAAAATAATTTCAAAATGAAGCGTGATTAAAGGGGGGGGGGGCTATGTCATATACTGAGCAGTTAGCGCTCTTGCCTCACAACTAGACGGCCCAGGTCCGATTCCCGGACCGTGCAGTCCTTTCTGTGTGGAGTTTGCATGTGTCTCTCGCCGTGTCTGGATGAGTTTCCTCTGGGTGCTCCGGTTTACCCCATCACCCAAAAATATGTTTGTTAGGGCAAAATCCTCCAGCCAGTCTGGTTCTACAGCTGGACATGGGTCCCCATTAGTCTGGTTCTACAGCTGGACATGGGTCCCCATTAGTCTGGTTCTACAGCTGGAGATGGGTCCCCATTAGTCTGGTTCTACAGCTGGACATGGGTCCCCAGTAGTCTGGTTCTACAGCTGGACATGGGTCCCCATTAGTCTGGTTCTACAGCTGGACATGGGTCCCCATTAGTCTGCTTCTACAGCTGGACATGGGTCCCCATTAGTCTGGTTCTACAGCTGGAGATGGGTCCCCATTAGTCTGGTTCTACAGCTGGACATGGGTCCCCATTAGTCTGGTTCTACAGCTGGAGATGGGTCCCCATTAGTCTGATTCTACAGCTGGACATGGGTCCCCATTAGTCTGGTTCTACAGCTGGAGATGGGTCCCCATTAGTCTGGTTCTACAGCTGGAGATGGGTCCCCATTAGTCTGGTTCTACAGCTGGACATGGGTCCCCATTAGTCTGGTTCTACAGCTGGAGATGGGTCCCCATTAGTCTGGTTCTACAGCTGGACATGAGTCCCCATTAGTCTGGTTCTACAGCTGGAGATGGGTCCCCATTAGTCTGGTTCTACAGCTGGAGATGGGTCCCCATTAGTCTGGTTCTACAGCTGGACATGGGTCCCCATTAGTTTGATTCTACAGCTGGACATGGGTCCCCATTAGTCTGGTTCTACAGCTGGAGATGGGTCCCCATTAGTCTGGTTCTACAGCTGGAGATGGGTCCCCATTAGTCTGGTTCTACAGCTGGACATGGGTCCCCATTAGTCTGATTCTACAGCTGGACATGGGTCCCCATTAGTCTGATTCTACAGCTGGACATGGGTCCCCATTAGTCTGGTTCTACAGCTGGAGATGGGTCCCCATTAGTCTGGTTCTACAGCTGGACATGGGTCCCCGGGCGCCACCCATGGGGATGGGTTAAATACAGAAGACACATTTCATTGTACCTTGTATAATGACAAATAAAGTACTTTAAAATGCAAGTTTAACAATGTTTTACTTCAACATATGTTTTTTACGTGAATAATTTTTTTTTTTAAATTGTACTGAATTTTCTTTAGATATTTCATGTTGTTCATACTTGTTCAGGTTTTTCACATTTTATTCTTACATTATAATTTGTATTTCCATATTGTCTTTTTTTCTTTTTTTTTTTTTTTTTACTAAAACAAAGATAAAAAAAATTTGAAGTTGTCATTATCAACATAATGTAAAATGTTTTTCACATCAAACCCAGAAGAAAATATGGATTTATTTGATTCTTCTTGGAATAAATGTTTAATTGAGGAAAAACCCACTTTTGTTTTTATTTTCAGCCATATATTCCTTTTTTATATAAAAATGTAACCATTAATGAATAATTGTCGGTTAATTTTTTTTCAATGATAGATTCAGAAAATGTTGCTTATGTGCCCCACCCTAGAACACCCCCACATTTTAAATGACTGTGACGCCTCTGTGTAGTAGTTTCCTATTACATACAAAGGGATTTAAAAAAACAACCTTTTAGCCCCGCCTCCCCTGACTATGAAGCGTTCCCAGACCTATACATGTAATGCATAGGGATATCGCAGCTAGGCTAACCATTGTTTACAATCAAAAGAATTGTTTAATGTAAAAAAAAAAAAAAAAGCTATACATTTGACTTCCTTGGGTGTCAGGAGGTGAAGCACAGTGAATCCATCCTAGAATAATAATAAGCTAAAGGTGGTTCAGGTAAATATGAGGCCAGGTTGTGTAATAGTTGCAGAGGTCCGGCTTCGTAAATGTTTCTGGAAGCTTCTTCCTCGGCTCTCCACATGAGATGTGAGCACTCCTAATATAGTGAGTTTAAAACTGTGTGAGGAATGTAGCCTCTCATTAATATCAAAATGGAGTTTGTTTTCTTTCTCTGAGTAAACACTGTCTAATTAATTGCATCACTTAGAAGAATGATTGTCAGTATGACAGAATAACAAATCTATCTTTCTGAATTAATTCAGGCCCTGGGGCAGGTACCTCTGTGACAGAAGGCGTCTCATATTTACATCACATTACCTGCTCCACAAAGACGTTGTTAGCGTTGATAGACTCAGTCACGCTTGGATTGGCTCTGATTGGAATCATTGGAGTATTTTGCTTTTTCTTTTACAGTAGCCGTCCCATTATCTTGGCAGGTCGTCATCACTCCTCACCTTTTCAGGACGCCACTAATAAAATCACTATCTCTCCGGCTTTTCTTCTGTGAAAATGAGTTTGGAAGCAATTTGGACTTGTGGACCCTAGGAGAGAGTCGATATTGATTTGGTATGAACGACCACCAGGATCTAAAGGAAAGAGGAAATGGATCTAGAAATGTGAAAACACATTTTTCTAAATAGCTGACCTACTTTCTGTCATGCAAGCCTCTAGTGTCTCACGCTTCATATTCTACACGTTCTCAGGGCTCAGTTTTAGGCTGTTGTCCAAATGTCTGCTTGCTCCAAATGTTTGTACGTTGAACAGTATGTTTCCCTCTGCCAAGCGCTCGCTATTCAACAAAGATGGTTTAAGGCGGACATCTGTTCTGGTTCGGGTTATTCTGTCAGGTGAAGTCTTACCTTTACCTGCTTACTAGTGATGCGCGGTTAGGGGGTTTTACAGAAACCCGCCCCGCCCAAACCCAAGACGTGGCTAGGCCCGCCCCGCCCAACCCGCATGATGTCACGTATGGATAAACCCAACCCGCCCGCTATCAACCCGCGAGCTTAAATTTGTCTCTAAACTCACATAGTACATTCGCAGCATCTTTACCTTGTGCTTCTAATGTTAAAAGTCATGAAGCATCATTTTTGCCTCCTTTCTAACGTCTCAATATGCACTCCAGCACATAAAATAGACTCCACCCACATCATCACTCTATAAAGACAACACATACAACGTTTCCGTACAACCTTCGCATCGCCTGTTTTAATCTTCTCCCTGATCAAGTCCCACATTTTCACTCTTATCTCTGAGTGTTCAGGGAGATTTGGCGCTAATAACAAATAACAAAAAGTTGGGATAAAAAAGCATTCAAAACAGGAAGTGACGGGCTTGCACATGCACGAGCCGAGCACACACACACACACACACACACACACACACACACACACACACACACACACACACACACACACACACACACCTCAGCGGGTATTGATCGTCCCTGACCCGCCCCACCCGCATCCGCAATATGTATTAATACTGCGACCCAGCCCGCCCGACTCACGGGTCACCCGCGGATATCCGCTGGCCAGTGGGTAGCCCGCACAACACTACTGCTTTACTTCCTGTTGCCTTCATCAGAAGCATCACATGATGTTTGTCCAAAAACACAACTCCAAAAAATAAACCAAAGTTTAATATCAAAGTTCAAATCCAAACAATACAAATTAAATTCACTCTCCTGGAGAATAAAACTGTTAATAGACAAAGAATCAAAGGAAAAGACAAAACTAGACAAAAGACAAGGCATCAAAAGTGTTCTTAATAAGACTATGACAGGACGAACTAGCAAAGGACAAGAGAAAACAAACAAACAAAAAATATTTATATAGAATTATAACCCTGTATTAAAAAGGATCTAATTTAAGTTACATATGACAGTTGGTTTCATCTTCAGTAATCGTGTACATACGTGCAGCTGCTCATTGACCTTTTTACCTTCTCTCAACATCCAATCAAACGCACCCTTCCTGCTACGCTCACCTTAAATCACCCATCTTCTCTTTTTCGCCTCTTGTCCAGAATGACACATGGGGACAGCAGTATTCCTACGCACTTTTCAAAGCTATGAGCCACATGCTATGTATTGGGTACGGCATGTACCCCCCGGTGGGCATGACGGACGTGTGGCTGACCATCCTCAGCATGATCGTGGGTGCGACCTGCTATGCCATGTTCGTGGGCCACGCCACCGCGCTGATCCAGTCTCTAGACTCATCTCGACGGCAGTACCAGGAGAAGGTGAGTAAAGACGATGTGTAGCTGATGGTCGTGTGTAACATGATTTATACCAGTGGTTTGGAAATGTGGGCTAATGAGCCTGCCCTAAAAAACTGAAGAGTAGCCGTTGGTTAAAGGAAGCAGCTGAAACACATTAATAATTATCATTTATTATCAGCTACAACATGTGTGTGATTCAGGTCACATGACAAACCTGCTACCATTTAACAGTTTATTTACCATTGAATACCATTCATTCATTTTTTGATATCAGGCCCCATGAGCCTCTGGAAGGGGCGGAGCCTTAAGGTCCCCATTGGTTTTGAGTCGGTTTGTGCTTTTGTTGGTCTGTCTGTTTTGTTTGTTTGTTTGTTTGTTTGTCCGCAGGTTTAAATCAAACTACTGGACTAATGTCTCTGAAAGTGTCAGGAAAGTTGTGAGCATGTCCAGAGTAGATCCCAATGAATTTTGGTGAATGTAGGTCAAAGGTCACAGTCGTGAAAAATGTCTTTTCAGAATGATAAGAAATTGGACAAATCAGGGAAAATGTTTACAAAAGGGGCGGGGTTTGTTGTGCTGGACACCACTTGTCTTATTTTTTTTATAGATATATTATTTATTAAAAGTGTGTGTGTGTGTGTGTGTGTGTTTAACATTTAAACCTCTTCATCTTGATCTCTATTTTGCTTAAATATTTTGAATACATTTTGTGTTCAAAACTTTGTGTTTTTTTAATCTTTTAAAACAGCTTTTGAGGGTGTGTGTGTGTGAGTGTGTGTGTGTGTGCGTTTTAACATCTTAAAACATCATTTTCATACCAGACATGTGGGTAATTTTCATACCAGACATGTGGGTCATTTTCATCCCAGACATGTGGGTCATTTTCATACCAGACATGTGGGTCATTTTCATACCAGGCATGTGGGTCATTTTTATACCAGACATGTGGGTCATGTTCATACCAGGCATGTGGGTCATTTTCATACCAGACATGTGGGTCATTTTCATACCAGACATGTGGGTCATTTTCATCCCAGACATGTGGGTCATTTCCATCCCAGACATGTGGGTCATTTTCATCCCAGACATGTGGGTCATGGTCATACCAGGCATGTGGGTCATTTTCATACCAGACATGTGGGTCATTTTCATCCCAGACATGTGGGTCATTTTCATACCGGACATGTAGGTCATTTTCATCCCAGACATGTGGGTCCTTTTCATACCAGACATGTGGGTCATTTTCATCCCAGACATGTGGGTCATTTTCATCCCAGACATGTGGGTCATTTTCATAACAGACATGTGGGTCATTTTCATACCAGGCATGTGGATCATTTTCATCCCAGACATGTGGGTCATTTTCATACCAGACATGTGGGTCATTTTCATACCAGACATGTGGGTCATTTTCATACCGGACACGTGGGTCATTTTCATCCCAGACACGTGGGTCACTTTTATACCAGACATGTGGGTCATTTTCATACCGGACATGTGGGTCATTTTCATCCCAGACATGTGGGTCATTTTCATAACAGACATGTGGGTCATGTTCATACCAGACATGTGGGTCATTTTCATACCAGGCATGTGGATCATTTTCATCCCAGACATGTGGGTCATTTTCATCCCAGACATGTGGGTCATTTTCATAACAGACATGTGGGTCATTTTCATCCCAGACATGTGGGTCATTTTCATACCGGACATGTAGGTCATTTTCATCCCAGACATGTGGGTCCTTTTCATACCAGACATGTGGGTCATTTTCATCCCAGACATGTGGGTCATTTTCATCCCAGACATGTGGGTCATTTTCATAACAGACATGTGGGTCATTTTCATACCAGGCATGTGGATCATTTTCATCCCAGACATGTGGGTCATTTTCATACCAGACATGTGGGTCATTTTCATACCAGACATGTGGGTCATTTTCATACCGGACACGTGGGTCATTTTCATCCCAGACACGTGGGTCACTTTTATACCAGACATGTGGGTCATTTTCATACCGGACATGTGGGTCATTTTCATCCCAGACATGTGGGTCATTTTCATAACAGACATGTGGGTCATGTTCATACCAGACATGTGGGTCATTTTCATACCAGGCATGTGGATCATTTTCATCCCAGACATGTGGGTCATTTTCATCCCAGACATGTGGGTCATTTTCATAACAGACATGTGGGTCATGTTCATACCAGACATGTGGGTCATTTTCATACCAGGCATGTGGATCATTTTCATCCCAGACATGTGGGTCATTTTCATACCAGACATGTGGGTCATTTTCATACCAGACATGTGGGTCATTTTCATACCGGACACGTGGGTCATTTTCATCCCAGACACGTGGGTCACTTTTATACCAGACATGTGGGTCATTTTCATACCGGACATGTGGGTCATTTTCATACCAGACATGTGGGTCATTTTCATACCATTGGGTTTGTTTTGTCACTTACACATTCAGTGGTGTTTGTTGACAGACATTTGGTCAAATATTGATCCAAAGATTATTGACTTTGACAACTTTTCATAATCTTCCTAAAATGCACATGACGTACGTCATCAAAGTGGGCGATAGCACGACTTGTCTCCTATTTCACTTCTATTAATAACTCCTTCTTCTTCTTTTCATTTTCATCAGAATCACTTTCTTTGGGCTCATGATCAATAATGATTTATATATATATATATATATATATATATATATATATATATATATATATATATATGAAACTTGTTTATTTTTTAATATTTTTATTTAATTATATTGACTAGAATAAGGATGTCACTGAAACATATGTCCTATGTTGACAACAGAACATACGTTGTTTGTGTCGTCACCAAACAGCTGTTATTTACTGTTATTTATTTATTTTTAAATATGATAATAATATATATTGCAGGGTTAAAAATGTCAGTGTTAGTTTTCCTCATATGTTGCAGACTATCCCCACTCCTTCTTCCTGCTCTCAGTTCTTACAGACATGAAGCTGTTTTCTTATTGGCTCTTGCATTAATTGATGTGTTAGAAGAGTCCGAACATTCTTTCTAAACGGTTCTGTTCATCTTTTAAAGAATCAATATGCACTAGTTTCCACTACACAGTTGAAATGAAACAATCGTAGCCCAGTTCAGGCTCTTCCGTGCTAGCCGACATGTTTTCAATGTTACTGTGGAGAGTCTTCTTTACGTCATAACTGTTCAAATCAGAACCACACCAGGGTCGACCCGAGGCAGACGAACCATCGCCATCTTGGTTTTCAAAAGAGCCGCTGAAGCTGCTCATTCTTCCAGACATTGGGAATTATTTAGGAACATAAACTGAATTGGGTTAAGTATTGGTAGAACTATTTGTAAACTAGTTCTTTGGATGGTTCCGCCATGACCCTCCTTCCCTTCTGTTGACCCTCGAGGAACGCTGTCCTGCATGTTTCAGATGTTTCTCTCTCCAAACACACCTGATTAAAATGATCATCTTATCATCGAGCTCTGCAGAAGAATGATGATGAGTGTCAGGTTTGTTCAAAGAGGGAACCCTCGAACACATGCACGACACTGTTCCTCCAACACTGACACAAACATCACATTTTCAGTGAGATATAAAAATCTTATTTCTAGAAATCTGACCGAGATCATTTTCACTTGTTCCATTGGCACTCATGCACATGCACACACACACACACACATGCAAGCACGCACACACACACACACACACACACACACACACACACACACACACACACACACACACACATACATACACATACACATACACGCACACACACACACACACACACACATACATACACATACACGCACACACACGCACAAGCACGCACACACACACACACACACACACACACATACATACACATACACACGCACACGCACACACACACACACATACACATACACACACACACACGCACAAGCACGCGCACACACACACACACATGCACACACATACATACACATACACACACACACACACACGCACACACACACACATGCACACACATACATACACATACACACACACACACGCACAAGCACGCGCACACACACGCACACACACACATGCACACACACACACACACACACACACACACACACTCATCACAGTTTAGTTATTGTCAGGTTCAAAGTGTAAGACAAAACACAGAGACACGAGAGAGAATATGTCTTTCTCGTGAGGACAGTAAAATTGTAAAGAACAAACTGTCCACCTTACTCTGCAATTTGTCTTTTGTCTGCAAAACCCATTTTTATTGAAAAAAGGGTGTTCCCTAATTCACATGGGTTCACTTTAGACTTTAGTCACGTTTATACGGAGACGATGAAAACAGAAGACGCATAAGTGTCGTCTCGTCTTCAGTTTTTCATCTGCATTTAGACGAGTGTATTCAGGAGGACACCCTTGTTTATACGAATACGCAACAGTAGAGAAATATGATTGGTTAGTCCTGTGATAGACCCGCCCACATGTCCTGTGATAGACCCGCCCAACATGTCCTTTGATAAACCCGCCCACATGTCCTTTGATAGACCCGCCCACATGTCCTGTGATAGGCCCGCCCACATGTCCTGTGATAGACCCGCCCAACATGTCCTTTGATAGACCCGCCCACATGTCCTTTGATAGACCCGCCCACATGTCCTGTGATAGGCCCGCCCACATGTCCTTTGATAGACCCGCCCACATGTCCTGTGATAGGCCCACCCACATGTCCTGTGATAGGCCCACCCACATGTCCTTTTCTGTTTTTGACGTCTGTTTTTGTCCACCCGTCTCTGTTCGTCTATGGTATGTGTGTAATGTCCGTACAATAACTGAAACCCCTACTGTACATTTACTAGAGCTGGTAGTGCTAATGCTAATGCTAATGCTAATGCACATATTTGTTGTTTTGCCTGCTCTGTTAGGATGTAGCCTCACATGTTGTAATTATTTTTAGCAAATGTACCAAGGCAGCGTAATTATTAGAGTACAGACAAACAAAAAGGGTCTTTAACAAATGGAATTTATCCGATTACTCGATGAAAAAAATTACCAGAGTACTCGATTACAAAAATATAGATGTAACTATCATATAGTTTAATCTAAGGCTGTAATTATCTCTACCTAGATGAAAGGTACGGGCATTTAAAATTCCTTCCATGATCGGCAATTGGCAGATCAAGTTTTTTGGTCATCGTATTGGTGATCAGGCCAAAATATGCTAATGGGTGCATCACTAATCATTACATATTACTTTAACAAGAATTTATAAAATTAAAAAAAGCCTCTATTTTGAGCCAGGCATTAAGAGCAGCACATGAATCTGCTTCCTAATGTTTGTGGTGCGACACAGGCTGTAAAAAGTAGAGCACGGAGCTGCGACACACATGGCGTTAAGGCTTAAGATAAGAGGCCATCTGTCCAGTTGACATGGAGAGGTGATATCCAGGTAACAGTAAAAGTGTGATGGCAAACAAATCAGAAAAACCCCTCTGGGAAAATGTGATGAAGAAACGCTGTCAAGCTCCTTCTTAAATTTTTAGTGCAGGTCAGTCCCTTGCTTGAAAAGGGGTCAACTTTCAAATCAGAGAAAACTGGATTCCACTCTTTTCTTCAAGAATGTCTTTATTTAATCTTGCTTAAGTCATTCCAGTCAATATTCTTGGCAATATTTCAGCTAATATTTCCAGCCAATGTTTAGGTGAAAAACCTTGAAATAAACAAACAAATATTGCACAAGCATAAGTACAAATACAAACACAAACATTTATTGAATTTAACTAATTCATATATTTAATATTTGATGTTTTAAATAATGTTTTAAGAATTTTAGCAGCATTCAAAATAAACTATAAAGATCATTGTCAAACATTTCATTCTTAAATCAATGTTCCACAGTTTTAATTCATTTTAGTTTAACCAGTTTTTTATACTTCACAAGTTTTAATTCATTTAAACAACTTAAACAATGTTTATACTTTTTAATACTTAACTTAATACAAATAACTTATCAAATAATCGGCATTCAGCCCGACTCATTTTTAGTTAAATCAATCAATGAATAAATAATAAATACTCCGCATGGGATCAATCAAACGATCGTCAATCACAGTTCATGACTCAGAAATGTTGGTTTGTCCTCTTACCGGGAGCCTTCTCTAAGTTTTCTTTGAAAGTGGATCTGCACAGTCCTGCGTTCAGTGTCCTTTTGTTTTCTGCGCGGTGATCTGTGATTCTTTTGTCCTGTTCCTCTTCCGATCACCTGTTTCCAAACAGCTGATCGCTAACAGCTGATCGCTAACAGCTGAGGTGCGTCTTTGCTTCCGGTAAACGATTTTGGTCCACCACATTTTATTTAATAAAAATGATGATCGTTTTAATGATGAAGTAAAATAATAATAATCATTCCAGTTTGGCGTCACAAACGCAATCTGTGAAGGAATCTCTGAAGACGAGAACGGAGGAAAGAAGCTCTGCTCTCAAACATGGTGACACTATCATCAGAACGCCAGCGTAGAATCTGCTCTGAAGAGAATTCTATTAGAATGTGGCACCATGTGATTAATGCCTGGGCTGTCAGAAGCTAGCCAGACTTAAATGAGCTCTTAAACAGGAATCAGAGCCTGTTAACTGTTACACAAAGTGGGGAGCTCCACAATCAGACTAAATACTAAAGTTAGAAGAGTGGCCCCGCTGAGATGAAACCTGCTTCATTAGAGTCACTTTCACTTTTCAAATGACACATCTGATGCAACTCTTTGACTGTGTGTAAACACAGCCTTTAGAAACAGAAGAATAGAGCATGTGCAACTTCTTTGGTCAAAATAAAAGTGAAGCAGACTGGACATAGAAGCGTGCTGTCCTCCTGCTGCTCTGTTAGAGCCAGGGGAACCTCATCTCATTTTAGACGACCACAACATTTCGCTCAGCGGAGCAATGACAGCTGTATCTATTTATTTAATTACACATAAGAATGGACTGTATTCACATAACCGTATTTGTTAAAAACTTCAGTCTAAGAACGTCACTATAGCAACACTCTCCCTCATGAAACAAAAATATATCACAATATATTGAAAAATATAATGCATTATATTCAAAGATATATGTAATTTAAGTATAAGCAATATGAGTAGTGCGTATATTATCCAATATACTCTAATATATGATTCAATCATATATTGACAAATATAAACCTGCCTTATATTTTTGCAGATAGTTTTATTGAAATCTTTCCACATATATAGTGAAGTGTGTTACTAAATATATAATTATTATTATTATTAATAATTATAATTAATGAAATTGTTAATTAAAATGTAAAAAGCCTTTATTACATTGGCTTGGTTACAAAAACCTATAAAAGACCCCAATGTATTTCGGCATCAAAGCCTTAATCAGGGAGTCAAAGAGCACCTCGAATTATTACTTATTGTGAGTCCAGGTAGTGTTTTTGGATATAATTACCTATATTTAATAACAAAAATATATGCATATATGTGTGCATGCGCGCATATTAATAAGTGTATTACTAAATACATATTAACATATATGAGTACATATATTGTCATATATGGAAAGTAGTAATTCCTTATGTATTTTTTATTGTATTTTAATATATTGACAAAATATATATTTTCTTTATATTATACGTATATTTTATGTTCAGCAGTATATTGATAGTCAATATATGGAGAAATATTTATTTCATAAGGGATTATAGTATTTAACATTTTCATGTGATTCATTAGCCTAGTTGAGCTAGACTTCTAGCATCAGTAAATCTAATGTTCTATCGTAGTAGCCTAGCCACACTAGCTCCTCCTAGCATCAGTAAATCTAATGTTCTATCGTAGTAGCCTAGCCACACTAGCTCCTCCTAGCATCAGTAAATCTAATGTTCTATCGTAGTAGCCTAGCCACACTAGCTCCTCCTAGCATCAGTAAATCTAATGTTCTATCGTAGTAGGCTAGCCACACTAGCTCCTCCTAGCATCAGTAAATCTAATGTTCTATTGTAGTAGCCTAGCCACACTAGCTCCTCCTAGCATCAGTAAATCTAATGTTCTATCGTAGTAGCCTAGCCACACTAGCTCCTCCTAGCATCAGTAAATCTAATGTTCTATTGTAGTAGCCTAGCCACACTAGCTCCTCCTAGCATCAGTAAATCTAATGTTCTATCGTAGTAGCCTAGCCACACTAGCTCCTCCTAGCATCAGTAAATCTAATGTTCTATCGTAGTAGCCTAGCCACACTAGCTCCTCCTAGCATCAGTAAATCTAATGTTCTATCGTAGTAGCCTAGCCACACTAGCTCCTCCTAGCATCAGTAAATCTAATGTTCTATCGTAGTAGCCTAGCCACACTAGCTCCTCCTAGCATCAGTAAATCTAATGTTCTATCGTAGTAGCCTAGCCACACTAGCTCCTCCTAGCATCAGTAAATCTAATGTTCTATCGTAGTAGCCTAGCCACACTAGCTCCTCCTAGCATCAGTAAATCTAATGTTCTATCGTAGTAGCCTAGCCACACTAGCTCCTCCTAGCATCAGTAAATCTAATGTTCTATCGTAGTAGCCTAGCCACACTAGCTCCTCCTAGCATCAGTAAATATAATGTTATATCGTAGTAGCCTAGCCACACTAGCTCCTCCTAGCATCAGTAAATCTAATGTTCTATCGTAGTAGCCTAGCCACACTAGCTCCTCCTAGCATCAGTAAATATAATGTTCTATCGTAGTAGCCTAGCCACACTAGCTCCGCCTAGCATCAGTAAATCTAATGTTCTATCGTAGTAGCCTAGCCACACTAGCTCCTCCTAGCATCAGTAAATCTAATGTTCTATCGTAGTAGCCTAGCCACACTAGCTCCTCCTAGCATCAGTAAATATAATGTTCTATCGTAGTAGCCTAGCCACACTAGCTCCTCCTAGCATCAGTAAATATAATGTTCTATCGTAGTAGTCTAGTTTCACTCAATGTAACTTTTGTCTAGATTTCCCTGAAACTGGTCGACCAATCACAGTGAAGTATAGAGTCAGAGGGCGGGACTAACAAAGTGACACTGAGGCGATTGGTAGAGAAACGAGTGTAAACAACCATAGAAGAAGAACAACAACAGGTGTAGATTTCCTTTTATCACAGATGAGTGAAGAATGTGAGAAAACGTCAACAATCTTTAAATTCTTTTTACAGAAGCGACAACAGTCGTTCAGCTCCATAATCCACCATTTTGTTTAGTCATTCCTAACTTTCTCCAGACTCCTCCGTCAACTTTCAGGCGCTCTAACTACGTCATCCTAAAGATTACACTCATTGTTTGTAGACAACCTTTTAGCCCCGCCTCCCCTGACTATGACGCACCACTAGACCTATACATGGAATGAATAGAGATAGCACTGCTAGGCTAGGCTAGGCTAGGCTAGGCTAGTGATTCATGGTTTTACTTAAACGTACATAACCTGGCTAAAAAAAGGACCATGATATAATATTTCACTGAAGCATCATTAACTTTAATGAAAACATAGTTTGGACTCATAATGTTATTTAATCTTGATCTAACTAACTAAATCAACTCCATTTATAACACAGTTTGTACTGTAGGCACTAGGCATGATGGGTAATCAGTTCATCCTCCTCTTCCATCACTGTGGAACAAAGTCGATCTGGACTCATGACCTTTGACCCGTCCTCCACAGTTCAGCTTCTATTGTCTTTATCCATCTGGTGGTTGATAAATAAAGTACTCACTGCATCACACTCACAAAAGTTTGACCATTGTCTACTTAAATAAATAAAGTGAAAAGTAAAATAATTCAATAGGTTTGAAGTATTTCAACCTTGATTAAAAACTATTGATTTTATTAAGTACATTTAAAGACAATAATTAAATCCAAAATCATTAAATTATTAGTTGAATTATTTTGAATCAATTTAAGATTTAGCACATGTTAAGTAAATCTAAATACATTTTAGGGGGAAAACTGGTCCAATATTTATTAGTTATCTGAAACATAATAATTCATATATACCAAATATCTACAAAAAATAATTCAGACTTATTAGGTGGAATTAATTCATATTCTTAAATACCTGGATGATGTTGTTTTTTGTTGACTTTACTGATAAAATATAATTAATTTCTACTCAGTGATTTTCAGCTGCTATGATTCAAATAAAAATTAGACAAATACAATTGATAAATAATTAAAATATCATGAACTCAACATAAAATATACTAAACTGTACAAAGTCTTTTTTTCATGTAAAGTTTCAGAGAATGTATTTGGTTCATATTAATTAAAGCCAGTCACACTTTATCCCATTGATTTAAAAGACTGAAGCATCATCTGCTGATCGTCCTGTATCCAGCACAAAACACTGTGAGCAGGAACGACTTCAGCTTCTGCCAAATTCCCTCAAGGATTCCTCCGTCTTGTCTCAGGCATGTCGAGAACCATTATCACACAAAGACAATTACACAAGATGGCTGCTCATGTGACTGTGCATACAGCGTCCAACGCTCTGTAAACTAACGGCTTAGCTTTAACTGACGTCTTCTGCCACGGAAATGGAACTGTCCACACACTGCCCACATGTGACAATGGCCACGCCCACATGTGAGGATGGCCACGCCCACAAACAGCACCGTAGTAATAGGTAACAAACTAACTGTGTTGTCTTACTTACGATATTAAAATGAACCGACGTTGGGATTTTTAAAAATGTGTTCATTATATATATATATTTATATATATATATATATATATATATATATATATATATATATATATATATATATATATATATATATACGTATATATACACACACATGCAATATAAAAAATGACTCAGGAGTATATACCATATAACAGTGGTGAATAAAATAAAGAAATATAAATGAATAAAAAAATGAACAAATAATAAAAATTGTATTACGTAAATAAATAAAAATGTTAAAAAAAATTATAAAAGACAAATAAAAAAGTACAAATAAATAAATAAAAATAAACACATTATAAAAATAAATGACATAGCCTAAATAAATAAATACAAATAATTAAAAAAAATAAAATAAAATAAATGAATTAATGAATAAATAAAAAGACAAATAAGTCATAAATAAATAAAAACTAATAAAACCAATCATATAGAAATTTAAAAATAAATAACAAAATTATAAAAAATAAATAATAATAAAAAATAAACTAAATAATTTCATGAAAAAATAAATAACAGAAAAATAAATAAATGAATGAATAAATAAATCAAAAAGACAAATAAATAAAAACTAAAAAAATCAAATAAATATATACATTTAAAAATAAAATAACTAACTAAATAAATACATAAAGAAATATTAAAAAAGACAAATAAATGAAAAAAACTATTTGCAGGTCTTGTGATGTGACGCACACGTACATTGTGATGTCGATGTTCAAACATTGTTTTGTATTGTGCAGCTGTTTTATTTACCATGTGGATAATAAAGAGTTTATTATCAATAATATTCAGTTGGGTTTTAACCAAGCACTGGTCTGTTTGTTGTAGTTTGACAAAAGAGGACATTCATGAGGGACTTGTATGAGCAGTGTGTTGTGACATGTCAGTCCCCAATGACTTTACAATAAAATGGCAGTGGGCTGTTAGAGCCCCTCCCCTTTAAAGCTCTAATTAGCACTTGGTAATTAAACATGGCTCTTTAGGGGATAGTTAATAAGAGGCCCAAAGCTGATTATTTGTGGGCGAAGACGCTCTAGAGTTCCTTTGTTCGCTCACTTCAGTCCCTGAATCCAAACTTTTGGAAACACAGTCGTCATTAGAAGGTGATGATGTTTGCACTTGAAAAATAAAACGATGCAGATTCACACTGTGCACGAACAATAGTTAACATCTGCAATTATAGGCTTTTTATTAGTTTGTTCCTTAATAATTAAAACAAGGTAACACTTTATATTATGGATCAATAATAAGGTGGTAGTTCGATGATAATAATGTCTTTTACAAATAATATCTACACTGAAAAAAATCAAACATTGAATCAACTTAAAATTTCTTCTTCAATAGGTCACACATAAAAACATAGTTGACTGAATTAAATTAAATGAAAATAACCCTAACCTTATGTAATTCAAATTGGTTCATTCAACTCAATTTTATATGTGTGACCATAAAAAGTCAAAATTTAACATTTTTAAGTTGATTCAATGTTTTACTTTTTTCAGTGCAGTTACTCTGCAGTGTGTCGGTAAAAGTGATGCAAACAACTTTCATTAATCCGGAAATTTCTGTCATTTCATGGTAAAAATCCTGGTAACACTTTGTAATACCTACACATAATTCATTATCTATAAACCATTTATTATCTATTTGTTAATGGTTTATTCATACACAATTGATCATAAACAAAGCGTTTTCTGCATCTTTTCTATGAACAAACCATTTTTAGCCGTGTGAACAAATGCTTTATGATAAATTGTATATAAGCAATACATTAATAAACCTTAACAAATAGGTAAGAAATGGTTAATACATAGTGGATTGTGTGAAGATATTATAAAGTGGTACCAAAATCTTTTGTGACCACTTATTTTAATGTAGTTTCCAGGCAATAAGCGAAATAACAAGTATAATAAAATGGTTTGTTTGATTATTTGAAATTAATCTGTAGTTAATGAAATGACGAGTCCAAAATGTACTTATTGCTTTTATTTAATTACCTGAAAAACAAGGAGGAAAGAATTAGTAAATTTTCCAGCTCTGATAGCATGTAATTTCCATTAAATGACTAAACTTGTTTCAGTGTGGTTACAAGAGCATCATATCTTTACCCTCTTACTACTGCACTGACTTCATTTGTTTGTTTCTTGGTAAAATCGAAGTAATTGGGTGGAAACAAGTGATAATGTATTTTATGGCCCTGATGCTGTGGATGTTTCTGGAAATGGTTTTTCCTTGTTTTTCAGGTAATTAAACAAGAACAATAAGTAAATCTTGGATTCATCTTTTCAATAACTACAGATGAATAATTGCACTGACTTTATATAAGCGGGTACAAAGGATTATTATTATTATTATTACTATGTCGCTTCCATTTCCCTGTGGACGCTCGTCCACACGTGACAAATAAAGAATTCTGATGAAATGACATAGAAATTTCTGCATGAATGAATGTTGTTTGCATCACTATTACCTAGAAAGTGCAGAATAATTACCCTGGAAACTGCATGAAAATGATGGTTACGAAGTTGGGGTGGGACATGATTTTCAAATATTGGTGACACGCTCACATATAGAATACTAATTCCTAATGCTGCATTACTTCTATTGTGTTTGACTTGGACAGAATGTCGTGTTGACTGTCATTGTACGGTGGTCAAACGCACCACATCGACAAAATGCTGCAAACACAAGAGTACGTACGTCTGTGTGCCGTCAGAGCGTGTGTTCTCTGCAATACGTGCACACGCCTCCACTATGAACATGTGGACACGTGCACACGCCTCCACTATGAACATGTGGACACGTGCACACGCCTCCACTATGAACATGTGGACACGTGCACACGCCTCCACTATGAACATGTGGACACGTGCACACGCCTCCACTATGAACATGTGGACACGTGCACACGCCTCCACTATGAACATGTGGACACGTGCACACGCCTCCACTATGAACATGTGGACACGTGCACACGCCTCCACTATGAACATGTGGACACGTGCACACGCCTCCACTATGAACATGAGGACACGTGCACACGCCTCCACTATGAACATGTGGACACGTGCACACGCCTCCACTATGAACATGTGGACACGTGCACACGCCTCCACTATGAACATGAGGACACGTGCACACGCCTCCACTATGAACATGTGGACACGTGCACACGCCTCCACTATGAACATGTGGACACGTGCACACGCCTCCACTATGAACATGTGGACACGTGCACACGCCTCCACTATGAACATGTGGACACGTGCACACGCCTCCACTATGAACATGAGGACACGTGCACACGCCTCCACTATGAACATGTGGACACGTGCACACGCCTCCACTATGAACATCTGGACACGTGCACACGCCTCCACTATGAACATGTGGACACGTGCACACGCCTCCACTATGAACATGTGGACACGTGCACACGCCTCCACTATGAACATGTGGACACGTGCACACGCCTCCACTATGAACATGTGGACACGTTAAATGTTTTAATAAAGACCTGGCATAGAGTCATGTGACTCTTGTTGTTAAATCTGTTCGACATTGTAGCTGAAATCAGCTGTTTCACCCAGTTCCTCCGAGACAGTTACATTAAATATAGAGTTGGTTGTGGTTATTGTGATTTTCAAAATAAAAGCCTTTTACTTGTTTCCTGCAGTAGATCAGATGAATCACTCAGAGAAGATCAACATGTTGTTGTTGTGTGATTTATAATATTCTTGTTTATTCAGTAAACGTTTGGTTTCCTCTTTTACCCTTTCTGTCATCAGGTGTGTGTTTGGGGGTGGGGGCACACATCAGCGGGGGAGGGGGGGTCGTGGAAACATGTTTAATTTTTGAATAGTATTCAAATAGTTTATAGTGAATTTTGAATAGTGTTTTGGACCAAAAGTCACATCCTTAAAACAAAGGCATTAATATTAGCATGAAACGACATCAACATGACCATAGAACTAGTAAGTATTAGTGATTTGTAAAGTGTTACTAAAAAGAATACTTGGTCATTTCTGTTTTGATTGATTAAAAAAAAAAAAAAAATTAATCTGGCGAGCAACCACACCGCTGTTGCTTTGACGACGTTAAGTGACAAAACAAACCCAATGGTATAAAAAATAATAATTTGTGTTAACTAGCCGCACTTATAAATCTGGTAACTTTCCCAGCAGACTGTAATAACCAAATATTTATTTTGAGTAAATGGTTGGTTCTTAACTTTTGTTTCCAGAGTTAAATGTTTCTGTGTGACCCTCATCAATAATATTCCTGAACCCCAGGTTCAACTAATAATGTTATAATTCACTAGTGAAGGTTCTACATTATTATCTGTACTGTCACTGGGGTGGGGCTGTTGTGCCCCCTCCCTGCCGCTGCGTGCCCCACAGCTACTGTGGCCCTCGGCTTGGTGCCCAGGTCAGAATTTGGCCCTTGATGAAATCTAACTGGGGACCCCTGGTTTAATATTTAATGTTCAGTCAGTCAAGACACATTTACCCACTGACAATAATACATTACATCTAAAATAAACTGTTTATAAAACTGAAAACACATATTTATACTAAATAGGTCAAGTTTTTTTTTTTTATTTTTTAAGGGTTTAGGGGGTAGTATTCAGAGCTTTTACATGTAAAGTGTGACTATTTACCAAAAATTCACAGGACAAAAACACTTCTGGTACAAATTAGTTCCGTAAGTAGAGGTACCACTGTTTACTTTGTCGATATTTTCAGAATATCGCTATTGTTTTGCAAAAAAGTGTCATGGAAACACAGCTAGTGACTGATTTAATTTAATCCAAGTAGAGCAGGAGGGCAGGGGTCAGAGGGGAGTGGTGGAGTTGAGGTTGACAGGAGGTGTTATAAACTGTGTTAGTCTAACGGGGGGGGGGGGGCTCCTGCAGTGATTAGAACAGGAAGTGTTTGAACGACGTGCGCCACACAAGCACTCATTATGTAAAAGCAATAAAACATTATTTTTCATTTGTTCATGACACTAATGCTTTCACTATCACATTATAACATGATGCGAAGCTCAGGTTAATGATGTCGACAGAAACCCTCCCCTCAATTTTTTTATGAATTAAAAAAATGACTGGTAGACATTGTGAAGGAGATGCTAATCCGTTCTTTTGAAACAGAGCGCCATGCTGTGGCATGTCTAATACTGGAGACATAAAGACATGAGACAAGGTTCCACCTGTCAGCTTCACCCTGGCGTCACACACACACCAGTCGTGTTCTTCAATCTGCTGCAGAAAAAACAACAGCAGTTTGTCTTGGTGGAACACTCTGTCTTTGTCATAAATGCTCAGTTTTATGCCAAGTATTATTGAGATAAAGATTTAAACCCTAAACCCTTTATTCATTTTCCCACAGAAACGACTCCTTTTTCAAACTTATCTTTCTTTAAGTTTGTAACTCACTTATGAACACACATACGTACATGTATTATCGACTAAAAGTACTTATTTACTGTACTTAAGTACATTTTTAGATATTGTACTTGAGTATTTATTTTTCTGCCAACTTTTTACTTTTCTTACGGAGCCCCTGAGGGGACGAAGAGAAAAAGCCCCCGGAGAAAATGTATGCTCTGGGGAAAAAGATGTTGAAAAAAAAGTAAAGGAAAACACACCAAACACCAACTGTAAGTTTCATACCGAAAAAAACAGAAAACTGTGACCTGATCAAATGCATTATTATTATTATGCATTAGAACCCTCAGGCTCCCAGGCCTCTGGTAGAGGACCCGAGCCTGAAGGAGACACCGCCCACGTGGGGCGAGAGGAACATTTATTTTTTTTTTTTTTTATATATGACACTTCTAACTATGAGTGTTTGTTAAATTCCTAGCGTAACTTCTTCAAATCATGTCTTTTTAGGAAGAACAACAACTGACTCTGACAG
>CM035785.1:59700916-59718416 GCA_020466265.1 Siphamia tubifer | reverse complement strand
AATATATGTACTTTATACTCTTTACATTTATATAAATATATGTACTTTATACTTTTTACATTTATATAAATATATGTACTTTATACTTTTTACATTTATATAAATATATGTACTTTATACTTTTTACATTTATATAAATATATGTACTTTATACTTTTTACATTTATATAAATATTTGTACTTTATACTCTTTACATTTATATAAATATTTGTACTTTATACTCTTTACATTTATATAAATATTTGTACTTTATACTTTTTACATTTATATAAATATTTGTACTTTATACTCTTTACATTTATATAAATATATGTACTTTATACTTTTTACATTTATATAAATATATGTACTTTATACTTTTTACATTTATATAAATATATGTACTTTATACTTTTTACATTTATATAAATATTTGTACTTTATACTCTTTACATTCTCAGTGACAGTAGAAATTTTACCTTAAATTTATGCATTTTTTATCTAATATATTTCATCCTGACTTTTTTATCTCCATTGTGACTGTAACTGTCACCTGATCAAACACAATTTCACTTTTAAAGGGTCTAATTTTAATACTTTTGAAACGTTTTTGATTTTACCGGATTAAATAAATATTATTTCATTCATGAAATGAAATGAAATGTAAATGTAAATGTAGTTTTACTTTTTTACTTTATTACTATTGAGACCATTTTTTTAACTTTTATTTAAGTAGAGGAGTTGAATCAGTACTTCTACTTTTACCAGAGTATTTTTCACATCAGTAGTTGTACTTGTACCTTCTATGAGCATTAGCAGGTGTACATAAAATGTCCAACTGTAAAACAAAGCATTAATGATAAATGTGAAAATCTAAACTAACATCCTATCTTGTAACAGTTCTTATATGTTGACATGGTTCACATTATTTACATACTTTTACTTTGTGGATTTATATTTACAGTTGCAGTCGTCAAGTGTATTTTACTTACTGCTATTTTGGATTTGTCTTTGTGTCACACAGGAAATCATCAATTTTAACTGTCGAAAGCTGGTGGCGTCCATGCCTCTGTTTGCAAACGCTGATCCAAACTTCGTTACATCTATGCTAACGAAGCTGAAGTTCGAAGTTTTCCAGCCGGGGGATTACATCATCAGGGAGGGTACGATCGGCAAGAAAATGTACTTCATACAGCACGGTGTCGTCAGCGTACTGACCAAAGGCAATAAAGAAACCAAGCTCTCAGACGGCTCGTACTTTGGGGGTAAGACAAACACATTCAAAGGTCACATGCACACACTATAAATATATGAATAATAACTACGTCCTTTGACACCTTGTGAAATTGCCCTGGGTTTGCATTTTCATTTGAGAGGCAACAGCTCTTGCTTGTGGTGAACTCGCTGCGGTACGTTGTGCAGAGCTCGTCACCTCACTTAAAATTCTGCCTCATGGTTTATGCAGGACTTTCCCTTCATTCATATCATGTCTGTTGAATATAGAGCAAAGTCAAATTAACCCTCTGGGACTAGTGTTGTCACGATACTAAAATTTCCAACTCGATACCGATACTAAGGATAATACTCGATACTCGATACTAATTTCGATACTGGAGATGTGAGGGATTCCTTTTAAAATGTCCTCCATGGACTGTTAAAAAAAGGTAGTGAGTGCGGGTGCAGAATAAATGCATGTCTATCTCTTGGTAAGTTAAGGTAGGTCTATCTTTTTGTTCAAGCCCTTCTGCAGTGCTAACTGTAAGACTCTTTATGGTCGAGCATTATGTGCGCGGGCGGCAGCGTATTGCATCATGTGACCACCGCGGACCCCTTGCAGGACTAGCAGCGCGCACGTCAAAAATGATAGGCTGACATGCTCACGGTGGCCTCCGTGGTGGTAACGTGATACTATGCGCTACCGCCTGGCTGCCGCCCGCGCGCATAAACGTTCGACTATATGGAGGCCTTTAAAAGCAAAGTTACATCGGATGGTCCAATCACAGACCTATAGAAATAGTGTATAGGTCTGTGGTCGCACTGGCGTCATCCCGTGTGCTGTCAGAGGCAGCTGGAGAAAAAAAGAGACTTTAACTTACACGCCGGCATTACGGCTGTGCCAGAGCTGACCGCGTTGATGCCTGTTTACAATTCTTAACGTTACCCGCTACAAAAAAGCGGCGACGCGCCATAAAAACAAAAATTGATTTTCCAGCAACTTAGTATCTAATTAGATACCAAGGGTCAATATCGATTTAGTATCTAAAATCGATTTTTTTGACAACCCTATGTGGGACGACATCATTTATGAATGACGCTTAAAAAGTAGCATTAAAAAAATAACAAGCCTTTGACCAATCATATTGTATCACCGAAAATCCTGTTGAACCAATAAAATCAAAAATGATTTAAAATCCTGATGTCGTCGACAAGGAAGGACAGAAGACGAGAGCATATGTTGGGTCACATGCACAAGTAGTGTCATGACAAGTCCATTTAAAAACTATAAAACACAATAAATCATCAATAAAAATATAACTAAATCACCTAAACTGTTGTTTGAACTATTTGATTCATTTCATATGAAGAAATCAACAAATCATTCTTTAAAACAGTTAAAAAGTCAAAAATCAAATCAAATCTACTTCACTCAGAAAATAATTAGACTTAATTGTGGTCTATAGGACATGTGGCCCCAGGGCCAAATGCAAAAAAAAAAACAATAACATGGAAATATGGACATTTAAAAACTATAATGTAAGAATAAAATATGAAAAACCTGAACAGGTTTGAACAACATGAAATGTCTAAAGAAAATTCAGCACAATTTTAACAATGTTTTACTTGTAAAATGTCAAATATGTTGAAGTAAAACATTGTTAAAATTGCATTTATTTTTCCTTAGAAATGTTAGTGTTTTTTTTCTGGTTATTCTCATCTTTCTTGTTTTTATATTGTGTAAAAGAAAATATTTTCATAATTTAATGGAGGTGTTTTGCACTAAATCAAAATCAAAAGTTTGGAGTCATTATTATTTATATGATGTTTTATTATTTTACTGATTCACTGGAAATCAAATCAGGCTGAATGTGTTTGAGAGCGTGCTCTGGGGTTTAGGAATGTGGGACAGTGTGGGACAGTGTGGGACAGTGTGGGACAGTGTGGGACAGTGTCCAGAATTTAACGAACTTTAGATTTGTGTGGAGGTTAAACCACATTTAAAACTTATGTTCAACCTTTTCAGAATTCATAACTAACAAGAATATTTTTCTTTATTTTTCATGATTTTCATTCTGAAATGAAATGTTCTATTTATAAATGACGGCACCAAAAATGAAGATTTAAACACAATTATATAATAATAATAATAATAATCAAAGGTCTTTTTTTAAAATGAATTTCCTTAATGGGTCCCATACACTCTAAAAAAGGTGACTGGGCTTAAATAATATTTAAAAAATACATTTTATTGAACTCTACATGAAAAAAAACTGTGTGTAATTTAGTATATTATGTTGACTTAATGACATTTTAATTATTTATCAATTACATTTTACTCATTTTTATTTGAATAATATCAGCTGAAATTCACTGAGGAGAAATTAATCATATTTTATCAGTAAAGACAAACGTATAAATCAATATCATTCACGAAAATTAATTAATTCCACCTTAGTCAGTTTGAATGATTTTTGATTTTGATATTTGCTAAATATGAATTCATATTTATATAAATTTATATTTATATTTTCCAGATAAGTAGTAAATATTGGACAGTTTTCCAAATTGATTTAGATTTACTCAACATGTGTTAAATCTTTAGTAAATCCAAAATAATTCAACTAATACTTTCATTATTTTAATTACGATGTTTAAATTTACTTAATAGAATCAATACAGCTGTTCCTCTACTGACCACAGACCCAAGTAACGAGTACTGAAAGAAAATTCTATTTACGAGAGGAAACTGAAACCTCTACTATAGTACTGTATGTACAGTACTATAGTAAATATACATATAGTACTGTATGTACAGTACTATAGTAAATATACATATAGTACTGTATGTACAGTACTATAGTAAATATACATATAGTACTGTATGTACAGTACTATAGTACACATACATACAGTACTGTATGTACAGTAGTATACGTAACTACAGAATGTATGTACTGTACGTAGTATCGGCCATCAAGGAGCTACCCATGATGCTTTTGGTGACCTTTGACCCTCATTCATCGATCCGTACCTGTGTCGTCCCAGTATCAGAACGACAGGACGTATTCGTTATCCACCACGAGTCCAAAGAAAGTGGAGGTGGTAAAAAAGGAGGCGGAGCCATCACTCCACCAGCACCAACAATAGACATGAGGGACAAAACCCCCCAGCCTTCTGAACCCACAGAAAAAAAAACACCCCGAAAAAAGTTATACTAACGTCCACGCTGACAACATATGCCCCGCCCACCCCAGGAAGGTCACGAAAACTCAAAGACCCCCAAACGTCTGTCAACACCACTGAAGGTGACAAAACAAACAATGGTATGAAAATGACCCACATGTCTGGTATGAAAATGACCCACATGTCTGGTATGAAAATGACCCACATGTCTGGTATGAAAATGACCCACATGTCTGGTATGAAAATGACCCACATGTCTGGTATGAAAATGACCCACATGTCTGGTATGAAAATGACCCACATGTTTGGAATGAAAATGACCCACATGTCTGGTATGAAAATCACCCACATGTCTGGTATGAAAATGACCCACATGTCTGGTATGAAAATGACCCACATGTTTGGAATGAAAATCACCCACATGTCTGGTATGAAAATGACCCACATGTCTGGTATGAAAATGACCCACATGTCTGGTATGAAAATGACCCACATGTCTGGTATGAAAATGACCCACATGTCTGGTATGAAAATGACCCACATGTTTGGAATGAAAATGACCCACATGTCTGGTATGAAAATCACCCACATGTCTGGTATGAAAATGACCCACATGTCTGGTATGAAAATCACCCACATGTCCGGTATGAAAATGACCCACATGTTTGGAATGAAAATCACCCACATGTCTGGTATGAAAATGACCCACATGTCTGGTATGAAAATGACCCACATGTCTGGTATGAAAATGACCCACATGTCTGGTATGAAAATGACCCACATGTCTGGTATGAAAATGACCCACATGTCTGGTATGAAAATGACCCACATGTTTGGAATGAAAATGACCCACATGTCTGGTATGAAAATCACCCACATGTCTGGTATGAAAATGACCCACATGTCTGGTATGAAAATCACCCACATGTCTGGTATGAAAATGACCCACATGTTTGGAATGAAAATGACCCACATATCTGGTATGAAAATGACCCACATGTTTGGAATGAAAATGACCCACATGTTTGGAATGAAAATGACCCACATATCTGGTATGAAAATGACCCACATGTTTGGAATGAAAATGACCCACATGTTTGGAATGAAAATGACCCACATATCTGTGTCATTTAATGGTTTAATGTTTAATGTTGAGTCAGTGACACATTTACCCACTGACATTAATACATTCCATCTAAAATATAAATCCACATTTTATTTTACATTTAACACATATTTCAAACAACATTGGTAATTTTTAAAATCAATTTAAAAGGGTTTAACAGGTAGTATTTGGAACCAATCAGACCTTTTAAATGTAAAATGTGACCATTTATGAAAACACTTCTGGAATGAATTATTTTTTTAAGTACAGGAACCACTGTACAATCAAACTGAAATCATGTGAGTAAATAATTATTTATTTTGTAATTGCATATGAAATCTGGGAAAAGGGTTCCAGTATGGGACCAATGAGGAGAGCATGAGGGAAGTGTGTGTGTGTGTTTTCTCCCAGAACACACACTCGGCAGTCTTCCACTCTTCCAGGTTTCCAGGTTTCCAGGTTTCCAGTCTTCCGGTCTTCCAGTCTTCCGGTCTTCCAGGTTTCCAGGTTTCCAGGTTTCCAGGTTTCCAGTCCTCCAGTCTTCCATGTGTCCCCTGGCATCGGTGCTGCAGTCACATTCTATTTCCTCTCTGCTCTGGACGGTCGTGTCCACTTTCGACACTGCTGAGTGTATATTAGTGTAAATAATTCAGGCTGAATATGAATGAAAGAGATGCTGCTGCTGCTGCTGCTGCTGCTGCTGCTGCTGCTGCTGCTGCTGCTGCTGCTGCTGCTGCTGCTGCTGCTGCTGCTGCTGCTGCTGCTGCTGCTGCTGCTGCTGCTGCTGCTGCTGCTGCTGCTGGGATAGTGATGAACCCACGCTGGAAGATGTTTGAGCATCAACACCAAAAGAGTCACAGGTCCTGCAATTATTTTTATTTTATTTTTATTAGTTTTTATTCATTTGTATGTATTTTTGTATTCATTTATTTGTATTTATTTATTTTTCATTTCTTATTTGTTTTTTTAATCATTCATTCATATTTTATTTTTTAATATTGATTTATTTTATTCATTTATTTATTATGTATTTATTTATTTTTAATTTGTCTATTTATTTATTTTCAATTTATTATTTTTTATTTGTCTTTATTATTTATTTATTTTATTCATTTATTTTATTTATTTTTCATTTCTTATTTGTCTATTTATTTCTTTATTTAATTTTTTTTACTTGTATCTATTATTTTTTATTTGTCTTTACCATTTATTTATTTTTATGAATAAATTTTAATCAATTTTTTTATTTATTTTTGTCTTTTTTCAAGTATATATCTTTATTTGTTTATTTATTTATCATTATTATTTTACTTAGTTGTTTCAGTTGAACATACATTCTGTCTTTTTAACCATTTGTGTCAGTGCTGCACTTTCGTTTTATTTACTCCTGAGTCATTTTTCACATCACAATATATATATCGCAGGGTTAAAAAAAGTCTTCAAGTCATTTTTTTTTATATCGTTCAGCTGCTCTTCATTCATACAGTCAAATAAATCTGCACGCTCACACATATGTGGAAATAATAGAGTCTGTGGTAAAGCTCTCTGTTATTATTATTATTACTGACCACCCTGGTCATTGGTTCTGACTTCCTGTTTGCTCAGACCCACATGTCCCACATACTCCCTGTGCTGATCCTGCACCAATTAAGTCATGTTTGATAACAAAGCCCCCCCCCCCCACACACACACACACACACTTTAAAAAAGTTGAATTGTGACATAAAAATAACAATTATGAAATAAAAAGTAAAAATTTGTATCAAAACTCATAATTATTATAAATAAAGTCATAGTTTTTTTCAACTGATTTTCTCTTTGAAGTGACTTATTTTTCTACTGTTACATCTGTTTAGTTTAAAAAAGTAATGAGTCTATTCTGAGAATGTAAAGAGTATAAAGTACAAATATTTATATAAATGTAAAGAGTATAAAGTACATATATTTATATAAATGTAAAGAGTATAAAGTACAAATATTTATATAAATGTAAAGAGTATAAAGTACATATATTTATATAAATGTAGAGTATAAAGTACATATATTTATATAAATGTAAAGAGTATAAAGTACAAATATTTATATAAATGTAAAGAGTATAAAGTACAAATATTTATTAACAAATTTACAGAGTAAAAGTAAAAAGTTGCCAGAAAAAGTAAGGTACTAAAGTACAGATACCTAATATGTACTTCATTACAGTAATAAAGTACTTTTACTTACTTCTGTGTACAAGTGTTCATCGGAAATAATGACGGATCCAAAGCTTAAGATGAAAGTGAGTGAGTGTGATTCTGGCTTTTGCACTTTTGTCACTGACACTGTGTTCAGACGACAGGGTGGACTGAGCGTAGCAGAATGTCCACCCTGTCACACACACTGTGTCATTACTCAGATACATGTGCTAGAAAAGCAGAGGCTGTGAGCGAACTGAACCTCTGACTGTCCACGGACCCATGGACCATGGACGCAACATTTTAGACAACGTGGCCCTAGAGGAAGCCGGGCCGTGTTGTCCAAAATGTTGATTAGTCTTGGCATGTGTACAGATAGACTGCCTGCCATCTTTTCATTATTTCTCTGGAACCCCCTGGAGAGAGGGCATGGAGATGGACTTGAGCAGGCGAGGCGTAATTAAACTTCCACAGGCAGGTCATGTGATGTTAAACGCTTTGCCACCATTTCTCATTACTTAACAGAGTCTGTCACCAGGCACATGAATTAGTATTTGGTGAAGGAAGGATGGCACTGATGTCGCCTACAAGTGTCAAAGGCTCTGGGACCATGACAGGGCCGCACATTATCTGACCCTGATTAACCCTTGTGCGGTCCTTCGTAAAAGGCACACTGGCTGTGTCCTACAATCGGGTCTTAAAAACCCAGATTCCAAAGTTCAGTTCCATAGACTCATCACCCCACCCCCCAAGGATATATTAGTGTTTTCAGTAGTAAGCAATGGCATCCTACAGTACGTATAAAAAGGTACATTTGTGAACCACCGGGTCTCTTTGACCCGAAGGACCACACAAGGGTTAAGAAGAGAACACACTTTAATCCATAACATGTGAGGATCATCACGAACTGTAAAGTCTGTTCTCTGACCTTCTTAACTTTACCGTCTTCACTCAACAGTTTGACCATCGTCTACTTAAATAAATTATGGCCACAAAGTGACAAATAAAATAATTGAATCAATTTTAAGGGTGCAGTGGTTAGCACTCGTACCTCACACACAGAAGGACCCTGGTTCAAATCCCACACCAGACCTTTCTGTGTGGAGTTTGGATGTTGTCCCCGTGTCCCCATGGGTTGTTCGCTGGGTTCTCCGGTTTCCTCCGCCTACCCCGCCTTCACCCACTGTAGCTGGAGTAGGCCCCCAGTGACCCCCGTGACCCTAGTGCAACAACCAAAAACACAAACACATTAAACAAATGAAACAGAAGTGAAGCTGCAATAACAGAAACCAAACAGAAGCAAAGACAAACATTTCCCTTCATCTATTTCAAACAAATTAATGAACTTCAACTCCATCTTCATCCAATTAACAGATTAAAGTGAAAAGGTGTAGAGCAGCAGAAGTACGTCGCTAACATTAGCTTCTGCTATTCTATGATATCGTAGCAGATTAGGGTCAAGTGTTTAAATAAAGATGAAGGAAACGAACCTTTACACAATAATCTGTTAAATTACTGAACTTCATCTTCATTCATTCATCTTCATCTTCATTATACCGACCGCAGTTAGACTGTATAATGACTCACTGTGTTTCAAGGCCTCACTGAGAGCAGTGGAAGTGATCTGTAACTACTAAACCAAAAACGGATTAATTAAGGATTACCCCTGGACTATCACTTTTGTTTTTACTTTTTCACTTTTTATTATTATTATTATATTTTTTATATTTTTTTACAATGCTGTTTTGCACTACCTTCTGCCGGACTTTCAACTGTAGAATTTGCACACCTAATGTAAATTGTGATTTATTTATAATTCTTGACTATGAACTTGTGAATGTCAATGTGAGCGATCTGTGGTGCTGAATTTCCTTTGGGATTAATAAAGTACTTTCTATTCTATTCTATTCAATTCTATTCTATTCACAATCATCTTCTTCTTCCATTTTATTTTGGTGAACTTCCGTTTTATTTTGGTGAACTTCCATTTTATTTTGGTGATCTTCCGTTTTATTTTGGTGAACTTCCATTTCATTTTGGTGAACTTCTGTTTTATTTTGGTGAACTTCCATTTTATTTTGGTGAACTTCCGTTTTATTTTGGTGAACTTCCATTTCATTTTGGTGAACTTCTGTTTTATTTTGGTGAACTTCTAGTGTGTACGTTTTTGTTTCTGCTTCGTTTCTGTTATTGCTTTATTTATTTTTCTTGCAATTTCACTTGTTTCATTTGTTTCATTTGTTTCATGTGTTTCATTTGTTTGTGTGTTTTTAGTTTTTGCATCTTTCTGGTGTTTGCAGCATTTTGTCGATGCGGTATGTTTGCCCCTGTTGGCCACCGTACATTTTACAAGTAAAAGGCCTCATTCATTCCAAGGCCCCGAATACTAACCCTAACCTTTTAAAAATATTAAAAAAATTGTATAAATGTTTGTTTTCAGTTTTATAAACAGTATATTTTAGATGTAATGTATTAATGTCAGTGGGTAAATATGTCACTGACTGAACATTAAACATTAAACCATTAAATGAACCAGACATGTGGGGCATTTTCATACGCGTATGTTTGGGGTGGGGTGTAGATGCAGGGACCTTTGATCAGGACCTTTTCCTGATCTTCCTAGGGTGGGCGGGGCGTGTGCATCGCCGGGGTGATGGCGTGGCTCGTGGACATTTTTTAGGGGTGTTTTTTCCGCAGGATCAGAGGGTTGGTCTGGTGGAGTGATGGCTCCTCCCCCTTTTTTATCGTCTCTTGTTTCACTTCCTGTTGGTGGACGGGAGTTACTTTCTTTGGGCTGGTGGTGGGTGGGTGCTGGGGTGGGGTTTCGGTGGGTGCACTAAGGGGGCAGTGGTGTCTCTGTCCTTTACTCTAACTCTGTGATGGATGAGGTCAAAGGTCACCAAAAGCGTCATGGGTAGCTCCCTCATAGCCAATGGGATGATACGTACAGAACTGTTCATAGTGTTTATGTTTCAGTTTCTTTTCATAAATAGAATTTTCTTTCAACTTCAGAGACAAAAAATTGAGGTAAATGTTTTTGGTTACTTGGGTCATTCATTAGCTGGGTCTGTGGTCAGTAGAGGAACCACTGTATTAACTTTAAAATGTGTGCAATAAAATATCACTTTATGATACTCAAGTTTGACAGTAATGTATGTGTCAACAATTTTACATCGTACCAACTTTAATTTGTTAAATATTAATAATCACTTGAATTCATTATGTTTTCCTTTTTACGCCGTAGATGGTAAAATGAATGAATGGTATTCAATAGTCAATAAACTGTTAAATGGTATCAGGTTTGTCATGTGACCTGAATCCCACACATGTTGTAGCTCATTATAAATGATAATTATTGATGTTTGATCTGCTTCTGTTAATGAACGACTGATTCATTAGTAAATAAAACCTGTTAATAATTTAAACTACACGACTGGAGAACATGTGACGTCACCACAGACTCCACAGCTGAGTGGAGTATGACGTCACATCCTCCACTCACTGTAGTCTCTCACTAAGCCCACATAAAACCTAACCCACATAAAACCTAACCCACATAAAACCTAACCCACATAAAACCTACCGTCATCATAAACAGCTGCTCTGTCTGTGACACATCAAAGAGCACTGGTCAAACTGAATCAAAATTTAGCTTGACTCACTCCATTCACTCCCATTCACATTTTTTGTGAGCTAAGCACCATTGGACTGGAAGTAGAAGGGCGGGGCTTAACCTTATACTAGTTTCTTTCTTTCAGTTTTTTGCAAAATGTTTCAAGTTACTTGTTTTTTGTTAATTGTTTTGCATATTTTTGCCGAACAGACAGCTGTACAGTTACCTACGTCGCTCTGGCATACAATCGATTTCCACCCGCTGTTGCATCTTCATATAAACAAAGATTTCCTCCTGAAAACATTTGTCTAAACGCAGATAAAAAGTTGAAGTTCAAGATGCCACTTTTGCATTTGTTTTCATCGTCACCATATAAAGTAGCCTTAGAACCATTTCATTCATGACCAACACATCAGATCATTCCAGAACACCACACATTGTAAGTTGAATTCACTTACATTTTAATTGTACATTTTTTCCAAGTAAATTCAACTTATATGGGTTTACAGTGCAGGTTATGGTGTTGGTGTAGCTCATCTTTGGCTGCAGTAATTGATGTGTTGTGGCTCCAGACTGTGTCGTTCTCTGGGTTGAAGTGGAGCTCAGTGACCTTGTGACGGCCCTTCATGCCAGTCAGAGGTACTTATCAAAAGCTGCCTTTGATTGCACCTCTAAGATGGTTCACTTTCCCTCTGAGTGAGTGGCTTGTAACAGTTCTGGGGGGGTGGGAGTAGTTTGACAGGAGGGAGGGGGTTAAGAAGGGGAGCACAAAGACTGCACAGTTTCCAGTCTCCTGTGTCATGTTTTTGGTTTGTAAACTGTTACTCTGCCTCCTTCTACCTGTGACCGTGCTACAGACCTGACAAATGACCACCCTAACTGAGCGAGTCAGTGGGAGGGGCTGGCTGCCACAAATACCCCGGTAATCCTCCCAGTCCTTAACTCAAGTAACACCTCTGGAACAGCAACACCTCAGCATTAAAGCTGCCGAGTCACAGAACACTGAAGTAGCTTCATAAAATAACCACAGTCTGAGAAGATACAATAGTTTTAAATATTGGCATTTTTACCCAAGGGTGGTGTGGTAGTTAACAGGGTGGTGCAGTAGTTAACAGGGTGGTGCAGTAGTTAACAGGGTGGTGCAGTAGTTAACAGGGTGGTGCAGTGGTTAACAGGGTGGTGCAGTAGTTAACAGGGTGGTCCGGTAGTTAACAGGGTGGTGCAGTGGTTAACAGGGTGGTGCAGTGGTTAACAGGGTGGTGCAGTAGTTAACAGGGTGGTGCGGTGGTTAACAGGGTGGTGCAGTAGTTAACAGGGTGGTGCAGTAGTTAACAGGGTGGTGCAGTGGTTAACAGGGTGGTGCAGTAGTTAACAGGGTGGTCCGGTAGTTAACAGGGTGGTGCAGTGGTTAACAGGGTGGTGCAGTGGTTAACAGGGTGGTGCAGTAGTTAACAGGGTGGTGCAGTGGTTAACAGGGTGGTGCAGTAGTTAACAGGGTGGTGCAGTAGTTAACAGGGTGGTGTGGTGGTTAACAGGGTGGTGTGGTGGTTAACAGGGTGGTGCAGTAGTTAACAGGGTGGTGCAGTGGTTAACAGGGTGGTGTGGTAGTTAACAGGGTGGTGCAGTAGTTAACAGGGTGGTGCAGTAGTTAACAGGGTGGTGTGGTGGTTAACAGGGTGGTGTGGTGGTTAACAGGGTGGTGCAGTAGTTAACAGGGTGGTGCAGTAGTTAACAGGGTGGTGTGGTGGTTAACAGGGTGGTGCAGTGGTTAACAGGGTGGTGCGGTAGTTAACAGGGTGGTGCGGTAGTTAACAGGGTGGTGCAGTAGTTAACAGGGTGGTGCAGTAGTTAACAGGGTGGTGCAGTAGTTAACAGGGTGGTGCAGTAGTTAACAGGGTGGTGCAGTAGTTAACAGGGTGGTGCAGTGGTTAACAGGGTGGTGCAGTAGTTAACAGGGTGGTGCAGTAGTTAACAGGGTGGTGCAGTAGTTAACAGGGTGGTGCAGTAGTTAACATGGTGGTGCAGTGGTTAACAGGGTGGTGCCTCACAGACAGAAGGTTGTTGGTTCTATTCCCACACCAGACCTTTCTGTGTGGAGTTTACATGTTCTCCTTGTGTCTGCGTGGGTTTTCTCCAGGTACTCTGGCTCCTCCCACCATCCAAACATATGCACTGATAGGTTAACTGGTTAACTGGTTAACTGGTTAATCTAAATCACCCATAGGTGTGAATGTGTCAGTGATTGTCTATAAATGTTCAGTCCTCAGTTGTGCAGAACAATGGGAAGCACTGTTAGTAACAGAGGGAACTATTGTGGCTGTTGTGGACCCACATTAGCCACCCATGGTTTAGAGCCAGTGTCTTACATGTTTGAGATGTTTCCTTCTTCCATCTTACCTGGAAGTTATGACATCATTATCAGTCTTCTGCAGAGATGAACAGGAACTGATTATTAACTCTTTAGTGTCAGTGCTGATGCCTTCTGAATAGATACAAACCGTTTTCCTTCTTTTTTTAAATTGTACATTTTTTTCTGAGTAACTTTGGCTGTTTTTATTCATTTTGTTTCATATTTTAGTTATTTTTTTAGATTGTGGAAGTGCTACAGCAGGGGTCTCCAAACTGCAGGCTTTTGTTCCATCATCAGCAGAACCACAGACTGGAATCAATTAATCAACTGATCTCCGTCTTCAGAGAGTCCATTTGCCAAACTGTGAACTCTTGGAACAAAAACCTGCAGCCACACTGGCCCATTGGGGAATAGTTCGGAGAAGTTAAAGGGTTAAAGTGAATCATGTGGAAGAGGGAAATATGTAAAACATGCTGAGGTTTAGAGGCTTGTTATTTTTTTAAAGCTATTTTTAAGCATCATTTATAAATGACGTCGTCCCATAAAGGGTTAACTTTGGTTTCTTGTAAACATATACTGTACACTGAAAAAAGTAAAACATTGAATCAACTAAAAAATTGCTCTTAAATTTTGGACTTTTTATCTTTTAAATTTTTTATCTCATAGTTTTTACTTTTTATGGTCACATAAAAAAATCTAGTTGAGCGAACCAGATTGAATTGCATAGGTGTATGATTAGTTTATTTAAATTTAATTTGATTCACTCAACTAGATGTTTTTAATGAGTGAATTATTGAAGAAGAATTTTTTAATTTGATTCAATGTGTGACTTTTTTCAGTGTAGGTTAACCAGCCTCAGAAGTGAGAAAATGACAACCCTGGACCTGAGGGTATAGTAATGATGTTGACGTTGGCGGGGACATCATTTAACGACTTTCTCATAAGAGACAGTAACAATAAATAAAACATAAATAAGAATGTGCCTAAAAGAGATGAAATAATGTCTCATTTTGTTTTGGTCAAATGTTTTTATTTCTGAAGCCACATTTCGTCTCTTTTTTATTGCATTATATATTTAATTATAGTTATCATCCAAGACCAACATTTACGTCTTTCATTTTTATCACATGATTTTCATTGAGGAAAGCAACACTACAAAAAATATAATAGGGCTGTCTCCACCAATGACAGACAGAACTGAGGAGGGGGGAAATTACCTTTTGTTTCCCTAATGTTGTATAATTCCCCATCCAAATATTGTTATGGACATTTTAAAAACATCTAAATATTGTTATGGACATTTTAAAAACATCTAAATATTGTTATGGACATTTTAAAAACATCCAAATATTGTTATGGACATTTTAAAAACATCCAAATATTGTTATGGACATTTTAAAAACATCCAAATATTGTTATGGACATTTTAAAAACATCTAAATATTGTTATGGACATTTTAAAAACATCTAAATATTGTTATGGACATTTTAAAAACATCCAAATATTGTTATGGACATTTTAAAAACATCCAAATATTGTTATGGACATTTTAAAAACATCCAAATATTGTTATGGACATTTTAAAAACATCCAAATATTGTTATGGACATTTTAAAAACATCCAAATATTGTTATGGACATGTCCATCGTGTCCATACACAGTTTTACGCCCATACCTGTTTGTGCACACTAGCCAAATGCAAGGTGTTAGCGCAGTTATGCTAATACTGTGAGGGAGTGAACATGGCATGTCACAGGAAATCAGCCAAACCACTGCAGATGTTTGGAAGGTTAGAGAGTGTCCACTTCCTGTGCTGGGGGTTAGGGTTAGGGAGGGAGATGAGACCTGACAGCAGAGTCCAGGTGAGCTTTCCTAGACCAGGCTGCAGGACAAAGATACTGTATCATCGGCTGAACAGGTCTGCTCATGCTCATTAAGTCACATAAAACATGTAGGTACATTTATACACACAATGAATTCCTGACAAAAACAAGCAAGAAAACAATAAGTTATTAAAAACACATTGAAAGGCCAGAATTTGCATTTGTGTGCACGACGTTGTAAGCACTGACTGTTGTCCATCTGTCTTTAACCCTTTGATGCAGATACTGGTCACTCATTCTACAGCTGTTTACTTGTGTTTTTGTGGGTTTTGTGGGTTAATGCATCATCCACTATTAAAGAAGAAAAAAAAGTTAGTCAATTTTACAATGAAAGACTGTAATCCCACCCAGGCGCCCGCGGTTGACTGCGGGCACCCGCTCACTTTGGGTCAGCCCACACTTCACTGGTATGTACTCCCAATTATCTAAAAATTTAACTAAAATGAATTTTGCTCCAGATAATCACTTTAAAGTTTGTTAAAATGTGACAAATTGGCAGAAAAATGTTGAGCTCATTTGTCTCCCACAGTACAGGATCTGCTGTGACGACTGACATGTCGATGCTCAAACAATATATTCTGCAGCTCGAAATTGTATATTTTTCAAAGTGCAAGATAAAAAAATTCCATATGAAGGCAGTTTTCCTCTTCCTTTTTAGCCCTCTGTCCCTCACACATGTACACACACATGGACATCTAAAGCTGTTGTAGCAGTGACTCCAGGGAAACTTCATTCATCCTGAACCATGTAGGACCAGTCATCTTTGATCTCATCAAGGTCACGGTGCATGATGTTTCAGTTCTCATGTGTCGGAGCAACATCCAAATTTAATTGGCATCATTAAATTTTGGATGAATGGAGTGTTGCTAATGTGTTAAATGAAATGCAGAAGTAACATCACAAACCGACAAAGTCAACTTTCAAAACTCAAATATGAAAAGCAGATCTTGTGTTTTCCGTTGTTCGTCTTACTTTTACATCGTTGTTTTCTTGTATTACCCTATTTTTCAGAATAAGTCACTCCAGAGTATAAGTCGCACCAGACAAAAAATGCATAATAAAAAAGAACAAAACATATAAGTCTCGTGGGGTCTCAAACTCATTTTCTTCAGGGGTAACATTCAGCCTGATTTCATCTCCAAAGGACCAGACCAGTAAAATGAAAACGTAATAAATAATAACTCCACATTTTTGTCATTGTTTGAGTGCAAAACCCTCCAATAAATAATGAAAGTACTTTTAGAAATGATCAAAATTCAGAAAAGTTAAATTTCATAAGCAAAATAAGGGCAATTCTAACAATATTCCACCTTAAGTCTTAGTAACAGATGCAAAAAATGGTTCTAATTTTGTGTATTTTTATTTAGATATATAATATACAATATAATGTTTGAGCATCGACGTCACAATGAACGTTTTCGCAATAGTCACATGACAGGTTCTGTTAATGTAGGAGACGTCAACATTTTCTAATTTCAATAGAACCTGACACACACTGACCAACAAGAGAACATAGCCCAAAACCAACAAGAGAAAATCAGCCAAAACCAACAAGAGAAAATCAGCCAAAACCAACAAGAGAAATCCCCCAAACCCAACAAGAGAAAATAACCCAAAACAAAAAGAGTAGATCACCCAAAGCGAACAAGAGAAAATCACCCAAAGCCAACAAGAGAAAATCACCCAAAGCCAACAAGAGAAAATCACCCAAAGCCAACAAGAGAAAATCACCCAAACCCAACAAGAGAAAATCACCAAAAACCAACAAGAGAGAATCAGCCAAAACCAACAAGAGAAAATCAGCCAAAACCAACAAGAGAAAATCACCCAAACCCAACAAGAGAAAATCACCAAAAACCAACAAGACAAAATCAGCCAAAACCAACAAGAGAAAATCAGCCAAAACCAACAAGAAAAAATCACCCAAACCCAACAAGAGAAAATCAGCCAAAACAAAAAGAGTAGATCACCCAAAGCGAACAAGAGAAAATC
>CM035785.1:59660916-59695916 GCA_020466265.1 Siphamia tubifer | reverse complement strand
TGTTGAATTAAATCGAACAACATCAGTAGGTGAACATATGTCTGCATTTGGTCTGGACCCACGGCTGTCCGCACGTCTGTCACACGTCCTCACTTTTTATATTACGTGTAAAAACTTTAATGCCAATAAGATGAACACAACACTGTCCATATCATGTGTTTGGAGGAAAAAAGAGCGTGTTGTCTTTATGTGGGTTGTCTGTGCTGCTGTATCACACAGGTTAGCTAGCTAATGCTGCTCGTATCACACAGGTTCGCTAGCTAATGCTGCTCGTATCACACAGGTTAGCTAGCTAATGCTGCTGTATCACACAGGTTAGCTAGCTAATGCTGCTTGTATCACACAGGTTAGCTAGCTAATGCTGCTCGTATCACACAGGTTAGCTAGCTAATGCTGCTCGTATCACACAGGTTAGCTAGCTAATGCTGCTTGTATCACACAGGTTAGCTAGCTAATGCTGCTTGTATCACACAGGTTAGCTAGCTAATGTTGCTCGTATCACACAGGTTAGCTAGCTAATGCTGCTCGTATCACACAGGTTAGCTAGCTAATGCTGCTCATATCACACAGGTTAGCTAACTAATGTTGCTCGTATCACACAGGTTAGCTAGCTAATGCTGCTCGTATCACACAGGTTCGCTAGCTAATGCTGCTCGTATCACACAGGTTAGCTAGCTAATGCTGCTGTATCACACAGGTTAGCTAGCTAATGCTGCTTGTATCACACAGGTTAGCTAGCTAATGCTGCTCGTATCACACAGGTTAGCTAGCTAATGCTGCTCGTATCACACAGGTTAGCTAGCTAATGCTGCTCGTATCACACAGGTTAGCTAGCTAATGTTGCTCGTATCACACAGGTTAGCTAGCTAATGCTGCTCGTATCACACAGGTTCGCTAGCTAATGCTGCTCGTATCACACAGGTTAGCTAGCTAATGCTGCTGTATCACACAGGTTAGCTAGCTAATGCTGCTTGTATCACACAGGTTAGCTAGCTAATGCTGCTCGTATCACACAGGTTAGCTAGCTAATGCTGCTCGTATCACACAGGTTAGCTAGCTAATGCTGCTTGTATCACTAGCATTAGCTGATACCTATTCAGATGCCGTGCCGGGTTTTTTTTTCATCTAAAATGAAGTATTTCCACACATGCATGTGTGGAAATACTTTTGTTCACCCACCACAACTGTCTTACCTGCAGGTATCTGGTTTAGAATAACATGCAACTTGTCGACTCCACCAAATTTGAGTCAACTTGTGGTACGGAAGTCGATTAATGCCCTAATTTATATATATATATATATATATATATATATCCGGAGGTGGCTTGGCTTACCACGCAGCCTAAGTAGTGCAGCTCTGTATGGGAGGAATAACATCCTGCAGCTCCCCTTCAACAGCGTTGTGGAGGAGTTCAAGGTCTCCCGGACCAGAGAGGCGCTGCAATACCGAGACTCCAAAGACCCTAAAGTCTCAGCTGCCGGTATCGAGATCCGCACAGGTCGGAAATGGAGCGCTGCTCGGGAGCTGGAGTCAGCAGAGGCCAGGCTGAGGCACAAGGCAGTGGTGGGGACAGTGGCGAGGGGAAGGGCAGGCTTGGGGAGTTTCCCAACTCCAAGGTACAACAAGGCCCAGGGCAAGGAGAGGCGGCTTCTTGTCCAGGAGGAGGTGAGGGCTACGGTGGAGGAAACAAGAACAAGCAGGATGGCCGGCATGAGACAGCAGGGGGCATGGATGAGATGGGAGAGCGCAGTGGGGCTGAAGCTCACATGGAATGACATCTGGCGGGCAGAGCCCCAGCGTATCAAATTCCTCATCGCATCCGTGTATGACACCCTCCCCAGTCCGACAAACCTCCAGCTCTGGGGCAAGGCTGACACACCTTCTTGCCCTCGCTGCTCAGGAAGAGGAACACTCGAGCACATTCTGAGCAGCTGTCCGAAGGCCCTTGGAGATGGTCGCTACCGTTGGCGACATGACCAGGTACTGAAGGCAGTTGCCGAGAGTGTCTCCTTAGCCATAACAGCTAGCAGGCACCACCGCCCCCCCAGTAGGCGGCTGGCATTCGTCAAGGCAGGAGAGCAGCCCAAGCCACAACCCAGAGCTTCTGCTGGCCTACTACAGACTGCACAGGACTGGCAGCTAATGGTCGATCTGGGCAAGCAACTCAAGTTCCCGGCACACATCACAGTAACATCTTTGCGACCAGACATTGTCATCCTGTCAGAGGCTTCAAAACAGCTTGCCATGATAGAGTTGACAGTGCCTTGGGAGGACCGGATAGAGGAGGCCTTCGAAAGGAAGTACGCCAAATATCAGGACCTCGTGGAAGAATGCCGGAGACAGGGTTGGCATGCCCGCTGCCATCCAGTGGAAGTAGGCTGCAGAGGCTTTGCAGGACACTCACTGCAAAGGCTCTACAAGGAGCTGGGCATAAGGGGGCCAGCAAAGAGGACAGCCATCAGGGTCGTAACCGACACAGCCGAGAGAGCTTCCCGATGGTTGTGGATAAAGAGGGGTGATCCGTGGGCTAACGCTGCTGGGATGCAAGTCAGGGTCTGATCAACCCTGGCTGGGTCGCCTGGGCGAGGGTGTATGATGTTGTGAGACCCGAAACACCCAATGAACCCAGGTCACATCACTGATGATGCATCCCAGCGCATCCGTAGGATGTATCATTCACCATATATATATATATATATATATATAGTGTGTATATATATATATATATATATATATATATATATATATATATATATATATATATATATATATATATAGTGTATATATATATATATATATATATAGTGTGTATATATATATATATATATATATATATATATATATATATATATATATATATATATATATATATAATGTATATATATATATATATATATATATATAGTGTGTATATATATATATATATAGTGTATATATATATATAGTGTGTATATATATATATATATATATATATATATATATATATATATATATATATATATATATAGTGTGTATATATATATATATATATATATATATATATATATATATATATATATATATATATATATGTGTGTATATATATATATATATATATATATATATATAGTGTATATATATATATATATATATATATATATAGTGTGTATATATATATATATATATATATATATATAGTGTATATATATAGTGCACTCAGACATAAATATAGATTAAATTCTCTGCAGACACTGTGTCTCATATGGAAACATTTGTCACATGTGTCTAACATGTAACATGCACGTGCAGTGCAGACACAGTTGTGCTCAAACACTCTCTGTGTTTCAGCTGCACCACAGTGTGACTTGTTAAATGGAGCATTATTTTTTTTTCCTGAGCTGGGATGGCAGATGAGGGCTGGCAAACCTCTGAGCTTTAAAAAAAAAAAGGCCATTAAGAGCTGCACTGATGGAGTTTTTAAAGAAGTAAAAACAGTATATGTTCACATTGCACTTTTTGTTTAGAATGTTTAACCCTTTAAACAAAATTAATTTCACCTAAATTTCTTGATAAAGTAAATTAAATGTTGTTCTTGAACCATTTTAATAAGAAGCAGTTGGTGTTTTATTATATTATAAATGAAAATATTCAGATACACTGGGATATTAGAGGCAGGTCCTGATACAATAGATCAAACATTTGTTTGTATTTATTGATGTTTTGTTGTGTTTTGGACTAGATTTGGACTTTTTTTTTTAGTTCGTTTTGGATGTTTTTGTTGGACTATGACTGTGTTTGTTAGAATATGGTTCCTCTGTGGATAATTCTGACACATAAAGGTTCACATCATTTGTATTTTCAACAAATGACTGATTGTAGCTGTTGTGGATATTGTGTTTAAATCTAATGATGTGTGATGATCTGTGTCAAACTATATTAGGTCATGTGACATTTGGGCATGTGCATAAAACTGTGTATGAACACTATGGACGTGTCCATACCAATATTTGGATGTTTCTAAAATGTCTATAGTAATATTTTAAGAGGAAATAACATGACATTTAGGAAACTAAAGGTTAGTGTATTTTCTGGACTATAAGGTGACACTGGAAAAACTTTAATTTACTATAAAAACCACAGTGTGACTAATATATGGATTAACTCTGGTTGTGTTTAATGACTGGGAATTTAGACTTTTTATCTAATAATGTTGACTTGACTTAATGTTCTTTATAATCCACTTCACCTTATATATGAAGAATCTATAAAATAATCCATTCATTGACAGTGTGTCTTATAGTGACTATTAGAGACACAATATAAATACGTAGGTATATGTAAACATGGGCGTCGCACCCGTGGGGGATGTGGGTGTTGTGACACCCCCACTTCTCCACCCAGATGATTTCATAGCCTCCACTTTTTTATATATTGTATCGTTACTGGATCCAGGAAACAGACACAGAGTTGTTCTCACCTACTTTTTATTTCAGGATAAACAGTTACTGTCGGTCAATTGCACCAAACAAACATCACTAACATTTCAGGGTTGTTACAATATCTATGGTTTCAACTGTTTACCCACCCGGGCGACACAATAGCATATGTAAATGAAGCGCACCTCAGTTGGTCAGTAATGTAAACAGCTGTTCTTGGTGGTGTAAACAAACAGTCAACCAGTAAATAATGACAAATGTTACCGTTATTAAACTAAGTGAAATAAACTATGTCTTGTTCTGTGACATTTACTCTAAGACAGTGGTTCTAAAACGTTTTTCACTGATGTTCCACCTGAGGAACATATTTTATTTGTCTTCTCTGACATGGACAAAACATTTTTGTAAGAAACAAGAGGAACAGTGTCTGTAAAAGCAGTGTCTGATTTTTAAAATCCAAACTTATCTCATACTTTTGATTTATGAATTGAATAAATGTTTAATTGAGGAAAAACACATTTTGTTTTTTTTTTGGCCATATATTACTTTTTAATATAAAAATGTCATCATTAATGGATAATTGTTCGTTAATTTTTTCTGATGATAGATTCAGAATATTTTGCTCATGTGCCACAACCTAGAACACCCCCACATTTTAAATGGCTGTGACGCCTATGTATGTAAATATATATTTAATAAAACACTTAATATTATATGGATGCACATATCTATCTATCTGTCTGTGTGTCATTATTAAATATATGTAATTATATATTAATAATACACTTCATAATATATGTGGTAAGAAATTGAGTTTCAATAAAAGTATCTGTAAAAATATAGTTCAGCTTTTGTCTTCAGTTCAGTATATGGTTTATATTTGTCAATATATGATCAATTCATATATTACAGTATATTGGATAATATATGTACTCCTTTTCCACATGTGGGAATATATTTTTAAATAGAATTATTAAATTTTTCGACATATTGCCATATATTTCTGTTTCCTAAGGGAAGTTTTAAGCACCAGTATTTGCTCGTAATTATATATGTGCATTCAAAATGTTATTCAAATCAATATTTTCATATAAAAGGTGTGGAAAACAGATTTTTCTTTCATTGCTGGTAAGTATTTTATTGTAAAGAAATGGAGGTGTGGTGTTATTGTTTTTTTCATTCTGCATCTGAAAGTGACACACCAGCTAAAAAACTGGAGTGTTTGTGAATGCCATGATTTTTATTTATTTATACAAGATTAGAACTGTTTGACAATGAAGACATCAATAATATTGACGGGGATATTAACAATCTGTTGTGTCGTCTGGTCACAAACGAGCTTCTTTGTTCTTTATTTTCTTTTTTTCCAGAGATTTGTTTACTGACACGAGGCAGAAGGACGGCCAGTGTGCGAGCGGACACATACTGTCGTCTGTATTCTTTGTCTGTAGACAACTTTAATGAGGTACTGGAGGAATACCCCATGATGAGAAGAGCTTTTGAAACTGTTGCCCTGGACAGACTGGACCGTATTGGTAAGAGAACAATGATTCCCACTCACATTAGCAGCGTTTTTTTGAATCATTTAACACAGGATTCCACCTGTCATTAGAATAGAAAGTTTACTCTCTTCACTTTGTCATTAATTGTCCTCATTAGAATAATTTATTTAATTATCTCTTTAATTGTATACAGTAGCTTCTGTCAATATTCTTGCTTATTTTATAGTTATATTAAGTGGAAGATTCAGTGATTTCTTTGTCCTTGTGTAAGTTCTACACTGGATGCATATGTGACCCTCCAGCACTAAACCAGTCATTGGGTCAAATTTCATAAATTCATATTTTATATTTATCTGAAATTTATTAAAAATATTTATGTGACACTAATTCAACCAATCAGAGGCTGTTTTTCAACATCGCCATAGCAACAAGGGCTTTAGTTTAGTGCAGAAGGCTTTGTTCTGAGGCCTCCCATTGGTTCAAATCTATAATTATATAGATTTCTATTTAAGGGTTGTCTAGAGGGAATCCCCATCTTTCCAACGGTACCAAACATGACGGGGAAATACCTAACGCCAGCGCCAAGGAAAGTCGTGTTTGGAGTCGATTTGTCTTAGTTTTAGACTTAATTACTGTCAGAGTCAGTTGTTGTTCTTCCTAAAAGACATGATTTGAAGAAGTTACGCTAGGAATTTAACAAACACTCATAGTTATAAGTGTTCAGGAGACATTTTACTGGGATTTTATTAATAAACTTTAAATTAAATCATTTTGACCCATATAACGTATGTGAGGCTAAAGTTATAAAAACTGCTGTGACTGAACCACTGCTTTAATGATGGACGGACACACATGTAGAGAATCTGGTGTAAATGTGTTTCCAGAAATTAAAACCGTTATATAAAATGTGAAGTTTTCAGACATCGAATAAAACACATATTCATGAATGAACAAACAGCCCAGAAATGAGTTGAAGTCACATCTTCCATATGTCATGTTTTACACGATGCTATGGGATGCTATGTCGCTAACTGCAGCTAACTGTGGCTAATGTGATCCTGATAATCATCCATTCTATGAAGGATTTTCTAGCTCAGATTTTCAGTGGCGTTGAGGTGTGGAAGTGGTCCACATGTTTTCCACAGCTGTATATATTCGAATATGAACTATAATATCTGTGAAATATGATCTTTTGTAGACACTGCTCTCAGATAAAAAACTTTGTGGATGTAAGAATGTTCACAGTAACATTTTCATCTGCATAGAAACATGCTGATGGAGCTCTTGGTTTTCAAATCCCTTGGTGACATCTCTTAAGCATACAATTGATATTCTCTGCATATCCATCACTTCCCAGGCTCAGCCCGGGCAGATGAAAAATTCACAATGAAAGGCATGCTTGTATCATCACTCAGCCATTGCTGCATGCTCTGTTTTATCCTCAGCTATGTTTAGAATGGAAGCTAGAGAGATTGCTTCAGGGGATGTCTTTGTAGAAAATGGCTGCTTTGAAAGGATATGGTGGGCTGATGGTCATGTTCTCCTGTGGATGTCCTTTCTCCTGGGCTGGATGATGAGGAACAAACCTTTTTGCTAATGAACTCACTCACACAGCGCTGATTCACAAAATAATTACTGTCTTGATGGACTTTATGCAATCTGATTGGAAGTGTGTGGGTGCTAAAGGGTCACATGGTGCTAGGGTCAAGCTCCATCCAGATACAATACCGCTGCTAATCTGCTAGCAGTCATAACACAAAATGGAAAGATTGATCCAGACTTAATTGCATTTACAATATCTTAAGATTTCACAGCTTTTGTTAGCACCAAATTGGAAATGGCAGACATGTGAATTAACCCTTTCACTGCTAGTCTAACTATTCAGCAGTGACTAATAGTGTATGAGGTCAGATTTGTGCTCTTTTCTCTTTAAGATTATCTCAGCAGTTAGTATGTGACACTCCACCTTATCTCATTAACCTTTTGCACAACTTGTAACCACTTTATTTATTTTTTAAATAAAACCCATCCTTGCATTTTTGTATTGCATCTGAAATAAGAAATTGCTTATATGTGCTTATAAGTACCTCCAACAATGGGGGTGTTTGAAGTGCAATTTTCTTTATTTTATATATATATATATATATATATATATATATATATATATATATATATATATATATATATATATATATATATATATATATATATATATATATACATACATACAGTGGTACCTCTACTTATGAAATGTATTTGTTCCAGAAGTGTTTTCATTCTGTGATTTTTTTCCTAAATAGGTGTATTTTACACGTAAAAGACCTGATTGGTTCCAAGGCCCCCAATACTACCCCCTAAACCCTTTAAAAATTATAAAAGTATACACATTTAAAATTAAATATGTATTAAAAGTAAAATAAACAGTATATTTTAGATGTAATGTATTGGTGTCAGTGGGTAAATGTGTCACTGACTGAACATTAAACATTAAACCATTCAAATGAACCAGACATGTGGGTCATTTTCATACCGGACATGTGGGTCATTTTCATACCAGACATGTGGGTCATTTTCATACCGGACATGTGGGTCATGTTCATACCGGACATGTGGGTCATTTTCATACCGGACATGTGGGTCATTTTCATACTAGACATGTGGGTCATTTTCATACCGGACATGTGGGTCATGTTCATACCGGACATGTGGGTCATTTTCATACTAGACATGTGGGTCATTTTCATACCAGACATGTGGGTCATGTTCATACCGGACATGTGGGTCATTTTCATACTAGACATGTGGGTCATTTTCATACCGGACATGTGGGTCACTTTCATACCGGACATCTGGGTCATTTTCATACCGGACATGTGGGTCATTTTCATACCTAACATGTGGGTCATTTTCATACCGGACATGTGGGTCATTTTCATACCGGACATGTGGGTCATTTTCATACCGGACATGTGGGTCATTTTCATACCGGACATGTGGGTCATTTTCATAGTAGACATGTGGGTCATTTTCATACCATTGGGTTTGTTTTGTCACTTTCATCTTCAGTGGTGTTTGTTGACACATGTTTGGGGGTGTAGATCCGGGCGATGGCACACCTCGTGGACATTTTTGGGGGTGGATTTGGTGGGGTTTCATCAGCATGTCTTTTGTTGGTGCTGGTGCAGTGATAATAATAACAATACTAATAATACTAATAATAATAATAATAATAATAATAATAATAATATCATGGATTAAATTTCTATAGCACTTTTCAAGGCACCCAAAGCGCTTCACATTAGTGTTCCATTATTCATTCACTCTCACATGCTCCCTCTGGTGGTGGTAAACTACATATGTAGCCACAGTTGCCCTGGGGCAGACTGACAGAAGCGTGGCTGACATTTGGCGCCTACAGCCCCTCTGACCACCACCCAACATTCATACACCAGTGTGAGTGACACTGGAGGGTGAAGTGTCTTGCCCAAGGACACAACAGACTGACTAGGACAGAGTGGGAATGGAACCGCCAACCCTTTGGTTAATGGACGACCTGCTCTACCAACAGAGCCACGGCTGATGACTGCCTCCTCCTTTTTTCATCATTTCCTGTTTCACTTCTGTTGGTGGCGTGGCCCATTTCTTCTTTTCATTCACATTTTCGTTCTTTTCAATCGCTTTCTTTGAGCCGGTGGTGGATAACGAATGCGTGCTGTGGTGGGGTTTGGGTGGACCCACTCAGAGGGACTGACGAGACAGCGGTGGTTCTGTCCTTTACACGTGGGTTCTGGGACAACACAGGTACGGATCGATGAATGAGGGTCAAAGGTCACCAAAAGCATCATGGGTAGCTCCCTGATAGCCAATGGGATGATACAAACAGTACGTACAGTCATGTACATAGTATGTGTGTCTTGGGGGTTTCCGTTTTTTTTCATAAATAGAATTTTCTTTCGTATTCAGAGACGAAAAATTGAGGTAAAGGTTTTTGGTTACTTGGATTATTGGTTAGCTGGGTCTGTGGTCAGTAGAGGAACCACTGTATTCTACTTCATATTTGTTTGTTCATATTTATTTATTTATTTTAATTTAATGCTGCCAAATGATTACAATTTTTAATTAGATTAATCGCAGGGAAGCTGTAGATTAGTTTGGATTAATCCTAATTAAATATCATTCATTTTTTTATCTATATTAATTGCGTTTTCAGTTTGCTTGGGCAAAAAAAAAAAAGGAAATATAACTGCAGTCACCTAGTTTGTTCACCACCTTCAACGGTTTCAACAAAATTGACATGGAACACTTATTCTGTCTTCAGTTTTTTTTGTCCTCATATGTCCATCCAGAGGAGCAACATGTCATTTAGCATCTTCCATCATTATGGGTCACTTCTGCTTCCTGTTACTACCAGATCAACTGAACAAACTGACCTAAATGCAGAGGTTCAGTCATTCTGCACTGGAGATGAGTTAATTGCCTTAAAAATTTTAATTAGGTTGATGATGGTGGATTAATTTGAATTGATGCATTCATTTTTACTGTCCTATTTTTTTTTTTTTAATTTACTTTATTCATTATTTATTTTTATAGAACATTACCAATCGGTAGCAGGAGAGTAAATAAAACACTGGACATTGTTAACTTCACCAGTTCCTTCAGTGCAGCCCAATGTTCCACTGTGAATCTTCAGCTTGTTGTACAATGATTGCTTTATGTTTCCATTTTAATATCTGGGAAATTATGGAATAATCTAGTTAATAATACACCACCTACACGTCAGGCTGCCATGGAACCTAAGTGTTATGTATGTGATAGTTTTCACCCACCTCCTGGTTTTGTATCTTTTATCGTCTTTGCTTTTCTCATTCACCTCCTGTCTTATTTTTCCCCTCTTCTTCCCACGTATGATTTTTAGCTGTTGTGCCGACTTCAAATATTTAAATATTGTTGGAAAATAGGTTGATTACCTAATGTATGTGCCATTCATGTGCTCTGGGAATTATGGTAAATACCAAACACCGACATGGGAAGCACAGGTGGTATTTTCCACTGAGCAACTCAGACAATTTTGATACACGAGTTGTCGAGATGAGACGACCTTCAACCTTTTCATCATGGCAGCAAGCGGTACAAGACAATGTTGAGCACATTCACTGTGTTAAGAAAATCTCTACTTTTCATAGTCAGGAAATATTTAGCATTATTTACTTTTGGACTTTTGATAAGTCACCTTCCTACTGCAGCTGATCAACAATGCGGTCTATAATCGTTTTAGCCAAATAACAGGCCTGACTCCGAATCTGGTCCACCATCTTTAATTTGTCCACACTAGTGTTATGATGTTCACAAATGAGCCAATTCTTTTGAACGGCTCTTTAAAATGAACAAAAGGAGCCGAGTTGTGGCTGAGGGTCCATTTACACCAAGACGATTGCAGCTAAATACGACAGCATATTTTATCAGAAGTGTCTTTCATTTACACAAAGCCAACGCCGTCAGGGTTTGAATATACACAAATGTTCACACTCCTTCCAGAGTGGGACGTATTGAAGACACGGTGGGTCACGTCTCCGTCTAAACAGCAACAAACGTACAGTACATGTTAACGTTGCGTCTTTACGTCACATATGTTCACGTCACATACACTTCCATGTTACATTCATTCACTGAGCAGGTAAAGAAACAAACATGTGGGACAACCTGGATCCAACAGATCTTCCAGCTACACTAGCATTAGCATTAGCACTAGCAGCTCTAGTAAATGTACAGTAGTGGTTTCAGTTATTGTACAGACATTACACACATAGATGAACAGAGACGGGTGGACTTTTTTCCTCCTATGGTGTCAGAGTTCTCACACACACACACACACACACACACACACACACAAAAGCTCCACCTTCACCCTGTACAGAGAGAGAGAGACACACACAGAATCACGCAGAAGCCCCTCCCACTCTCGGACACTTACTCTGCTGTGATTGGTCAATCAACATTCTAGGGCAGGGAATACTCGCGTGTAAAAGTACTTGCTTCATTACGTGTGTGTATTCCCCGCCCTAGAATGTTGATTGACCAATCACAGCACAGCAAGGGTCTGACAGTGGGAGGGCGTTCTGCGATGGGAAGATCAAAAGTCAGTTAGTTAAATCACAACTTTCCAGCACATTTTAAAAAAAGAGTCAAAGAGCCAGTTTTTTTTTAATGTATCTTTGAAAGGAACAAGCCGTAAAGATCTGAATCCCCCAAAAGAGCCAAAAATTCCATGTCTAGTCCACAACAACAAAAGCTTGTGAACACAACACGCTGGCAAAGACCACTTCCCAACTGGAAAATATCTACTTCCCAGAGCACATGAATGGCGCATTGGATTATTCTTTTACTAACCTGTCACTCTGTATGTGTCTTTCTATGTCTACGCTTTTACAGGAAAGAAAAACTCCATCCTTCAGCACAAGGTACAGCATGACCTCAGCTCTGGTGTCCTCAACTACCAAGAGAATGAGATCATCCAGCAAATTGTTCAGCATGATAGGGACATGGCCCACTGTGCCCACCTAATGCAGAACGCCCCACCCCAGAGCCCTCCATCACCTACTCCTGTCATCTGGGCGCCTCTTATCCAAGCGCCTCTTCAAGCAGCGGCGGCCACCACTTCTGTAGCAATCGCCCTGACGCACCACCCCCACCTTCCACCAACACTCTTCAGACCTCCAGTTTCTGTTCTGGGGTCCCTAAAAGACCCTCCCAGCAGATTTAAGAAATTCCATACATTTGCTCCTTCCTCCACAGCACCTGGATCGGCTGGAGCCTCTCCCTCTAGCACACCCTCCAAAGTGCGCACTGGGGTGGACATGCCATTGTTGGCCACTTTTCGGGCTCAGCAAATGATGTCAGGTTTTGGGGCAACTAGCTCTAGTCATCAAGCCTCAGGTAGTGGAGTCCATCGTGGGCCGAGTGGAACTGGATCTATATCCAGTGCAGGAGGAGCCTCTGCCTTTCCCTTTGGACCATATTCATCATCCGGTTCACCCTCATCTAGTACAGCACAGTTGCACCCTCAACCTCAGCACCAACAGCCTTTTCGGTCCGGTACCCCGCCTCTCTCAAACCTTTTCCACCAAAGTTCTATAGGTGGGAGCACAGGGTCAGGAATAAGTGGTGGGACAGGTGGTGCTTGTGGTGGGAACACAGGTTGGTCTTCAAGTGGTGCAGTTGGAGGTTCTGTGGATGGTTCCACTGGAGGTGACGCTGCTTGGGCTACAGAGGATTTAACGGTAAACGCAACAGAAACGGCTCTAACACGACACTTTGGGATTGGAGGATCAATAGGAGGGACCTCAGGGGAATATGTGGGAGCCATGTCTGACAGATCAGTGGCATGTACTGCCAGTAAATTAGTAGATGGGTCAGCGCTTGGTTCAGTGGGTGGAGTTATAGGAGATGTTGTCAGGAGATCTGTGGGAGGGACTTCTAAAACATCACTGGTGGTGACAACTACTGGAGGATCACTAGGAAGGGCCTCAGTTGGATCAGTGGGACTATCTCCTGGAGGATTTACAGGAGGAGCCCCTGGGGGATCAATTGGAGGGGGACCATTAGGTGGGGTTTCTCGAGAATCAGTGTTAGGAAATTATGGAGGGTCATTAGGAAGGTCTTCTGGTGGATCAATAACTAGCCATATAGGGGGAAGTTCTCTGGGAGGAGTCATTGGCGGACACATTGCCAGACCAACAGGAGGTGCGACAGGAAGTCATATAGGTGGGTTGGCAGCTTGTCCTATAGGAGGGACGTCTGGTGGAATAACAACTGGACTTGTTGATTCCTCCCGTTGTCAGAGTCCTGTATCTACGGGCTCGTCTAGTCCTATGGCCGGGCAGCTTCACCACAGCCAGCCACTTCCCAAACCTCCTCAGGTGGCCCCGCTGCAGCAGTTTGCAGGAGGAGGTAGAACTATCAGTGGCTTAAACCTTCTCCATTCCCCTCCACAAGGTTCCCCATCTTCTAGTAGAAGACAGCACAGTCAACCACCTTCAGATAGCTCCCCATCTTCCCTCAGCCATTTTAGCCTGGCAGGACTCCAGTCTGGCTTCCTGCCTCACCAGATGTCCCTGGAGAGATCTGCCTTGGCCTCCTTGGCCCAGTATGGTTCGGCAAACGCTTCTCCCTGCCTTACGCCAGTGGCACCCAGCCCCACTATTCAAAGCCCAGTTGCAGGCAGGACTTTCCTTTATAGTGATCCATCCAGTGCCACAGGATCCCATAGTTCTTTGCTCATGCCTCAGTCTTCTCTCTCTTCGCAGAATCCCAACCAGCCTCATACAGCTGGGAGAGATTCTCCAGTGGGTCGCTTTTCCGAGGACCTTAAGCTTTTATCCAGCTCACACCCATCACTGCCCCATGACTTGGCCCAGACCTTGGACCACCAAACTCCTCATTATTTTATGGAAACTGGTTATCACCCGTCTCCCTTTTCCTCACCCACGCTTATGCCCAAACCCTGTAGCTCAGTACCGGGACGAATGACTCCTCCCGTCCAGATGTCTCCTGGGCACTCTCACCAGACTAAGTCCCCGGGAGACTCCCCTCTACGAAGGGGTGCTGCTGCTCATGCATCGGATCTAGAACCTCAAACTGTGCGCTCAAGACTCCCTTCCAATTTGTGAGGATTGATCACACCCACCTGTGCTCCTTCAAACTCAAACACACACAGTTAGTGTGACATGACTGTCTTTCTGTCTTTAGTCTTCACTCTGTTTCACCTCTCATTTTACCAAGTTCTTAACTTTACTGTGATTTAAGACATTTTACTGGAATCTCTAGAATACTCTGGATTTGTTTTATCATTTATCCTATTTTCATAAATACTGTATAGAGATAGAGATATATTTAGATGATAAGTTAATGAAGAGACAGGGAGGGTGTGAAAAAATATCTCATTTAAAGGACTGTCATTTTGTTTATTTCTATAACTATGCCAAATTTATCTGGTGATGTTTGGGACTACAATTTAATGGACTACACAATAATACTCTTTTTACTGCAGGAACCTATGCACTAATACCTGCATGTATAAAGGCTTTTTGTGTGTTTAAAAAAAAAAGATTATTTACATTTTTAGCGAAAGCAACATGCTTCACAACAGGCTTACTCTTGTACCATCTGATACAGGATCACATATTGTTGATCCTTAAATGTATCTATTAGATCGTACTTATTTATCCTCTGTAAAAAGTTTTCAAAACTTTACGGGAGATGGAGAAAAGATTTTAGGAAACCAAAAAGACTTTTCCTGTGGGGTAATAATTCTCCTTGTCTTGGTCGATTCTTTTTTATACCATGTTATATTGTAATAACACTGTTTCTGATGCAGGGGAAGAGGGGTTCAGCGAGCTACCCTCCATCTCAATATTGAGACGTAACAGTATGTGAGTGACTGGCTTTTGGCAGAGTCCTCAACCATGTCCAAACAAGCTCACTTTGTCTTCCGAGCTCATGCCGCTAATGTGTGTAGAAAGCACGTGTTGTTTGTCTTCCTGACTGTGTGCAACGATTAATGTGTGAGTGTTAGTGAGAATAATGTGTGAGTCTGTAGAACAGTCAGATGTAGGGCAGGACTTTTCTCTGGACTCCTTTAATCTAAAGATAGTTTGCCTTTTACATACAAACACCAGGACTTCCATTAATCCCAGCTTGCATGTTGCATTTTTGTAGCACTCAGATCATTGACCCTGACCACTTTGGAAATCTAACACAGAAGCACTGGAACAATACTGTAAACTGTGACACGCTGTCAAATCTAAAATCTTACCAAGTGTGTTCATCTCATTTCTAGTCACAATGTCTCATCACACTTCAAATCAAACATAATTACAGAAAGAGGAACTTAGAAGTCAGAACTTATTTTGATCTTGAAAATCTTTTGATAACATTTATTCAACTAAGATTTTCAATATCTATTGTCTAAAAATCACTCCTTACATTCAACTGAAAAGTGACTCTTTAGATGATTATGTATTTTTTTAAGTGTGATGAAATATTGTGACTAGAAATGAGGAATAAAATACATGTGGTAAGTTTTAATTTTTTACAGTGTGTTACAGTACACAAGCTGAAATGCACTGGAAAAATCTACATTTTTATCAAATGTAATTTTCTCATTTCTAGTCACAATATTTCATCTTACTTAAAATAAGACAGAATCACTTAAAGAGGAACTTTTCAGTCAGTGATTTTTAAACAATACATCTGGAAAAAGTTCTTTCAAGAAATCGAAGATCATTTTCACTTGTTCCATTGGCTGATTTTTATTTATTTATTTATTTTTGCTTAATTCAAGCAAAAAAAAAAAAAATCCGCCAATGGATCAAGTGAAATGTATCTTTGTAAGATTTCTTGAAGATTTTCTCGATCTATTGTCTAAAAATCACTTCTTATATCCGACTGAAAAGTTCCTCTTTAGGTGATTCTGTCTTATTTTGAATGTGATGAAATATTTGGACTAGAAATGAGGAAAATTCACTTGATAAGATTAAATGTTTACAGTGTGTTACAGTACACAACTGGAAAAATCCAGTTTTTACTAAATGTATTTTTCTTATTTTTAGTCCAAATATTTCATCACATTTAAAATAAGACAGAATCACCTAAAGAAGAACTTATAAGTCAGATATGAAGAGCTCATTTTTAGGCAAAAATATATTTGTGATTCTATTCTATTGAATTAAGTGAAAATTATCTTGCTGTGATTTATTGAAATAAGATTTTCAATATCTATTGTCTAAAAATCTATTCTTTTTATCTCACTAAAAAGTTCCTCTTTAGGTGATTATCTTATTTTAAATGTGATAAAATGTTTGGACGAAAAATAAGAAAAATACACTCGGTAAGATTTAGATTTTGCAGTGTACCCTAAAAATGCTGGAAGTGAATCCATGCCAGTTGATAAGTAAATGTGTGCATTACTTCTTCTACTGTAGCTGCTAATACACACAGACATGTGTTGTCATTAAAGGCCATTGTTCAGTTGTGGATGTTGGATGTATGTGCTTTTTGTTGTTGTTAAAAAGTCAGTCCTGCAGCTCTGCTCGCTGCACCTGAGGCCTGGTCTTCTAGTCGTTTAAGAGACTGTTCCACAACTAAAAAAGGTCATTGCTTCAATATATTAAACAGTTGGTTTCATTTAGAATATTTTTTCCTGCCAAAGTGTCCTTTAGCAAGACACAGAATCACTGCCCACGTATTTGTTGTAAAGACTCACAGTCCATAACGGATTGCCTTACTCCTGCTCTGCTGCTATAACTTGGGATTTGTTTTGAAACTGATGTTATTTTAGCCACAGATAAACACATACAGGTTAATATAAATGCATTCCATGCAGCATATACAGTACGTACCATAACTGTACTAGTAGAAAACACAGTCACACTTTATACCTACACACAATTCACTATGTATTAACCATTTGTTACCTGTTATTAAAAGGTTTGTTCATTATGTATTAACCCTTTATTACCTATTTGTTAATGCCATGTAAAAGTTCATACTAACCCTGATTACATGGGAGTTTCTATTCCTGTTTAATTCAGAATAAAGGTTAATTCCTCTTTCAGATGAAATATGTCAAAAAAACTAATTGCAGTTGAAAATGATAATTCAAAAATAAACTCAATTCCAAATAAAGTCAGTGGTTTATTTCGATCTGAATTCGATAATTCTTCTACCATGGAAACAGTTAATTCTGCTTCAACATTATTCCTGTTGTTCTGCACATGCTCCTGGTCTCGTCGTGATGATGCACATATTCCACTGTCGGTCCACTATTAGTTTGATGATTTTTATGGTTTATTCGGTCGAGCTGGTGCTTTGTAATTATCACAAAAATAAACATCACATCTTTATCTGCTTTAACATGTGGATATGCCGAATGCAAAACAGGAAGTGGAACCCTCTGTACCTCCAGCTAGACCAATTAACTAGAATGGAATATACCCGTTTCCATGGAAACATTTATTCAGAATGACCACGTCCACGTAAACACAAAAGAAATCGCTTTAATTCTGAATTCTTTTATTCTGAATAAATAATTCTGAATTAAAAAACATCATGTAAATGTAGCAAAAATCCATGTAAAATTAGACTTTTTTTTTTAACATACAGGTGCAGTGTTTACAACTGTTTGTTTGTTTGTAAAGCCGGTAAACAAACACTGCACTTGTCTGTTAAAAAGAATTTATTTTTACAGCTATTTGTCGATGGTTTATTAACCCTTTAAAAATATTAAACCTGTCCCAAATGTCACATGACCTAATGTAGTTTGACACAGATCATCACACATCATTAGATTTAAACACAATATCCACAACAGCTACAATCAGTCATTTGTTGAAAATACAAATAATGTGAACCTTTATGTGTCATAATTATCCACAGAGGAACCATATTCTAACAAACACAGTCATAGTCCAACAAAAACATCCAATACTAACTAAATAAAAAAGTCCAAATGTAGTCCAAAACACAACAAAACATCAATAAATACAAACAAATGTTTGATCTATTGTATCATTTACCAGGACCTGCCTTTAATATCCCAGGTTATCTGAATATTTTCATTTCTAATATAATCATATTATATTATTATATATTTATTATATAATCATATTATCAAAATGGTTCAAGATAAATATTCAATTGACTTTATTAAGAAATTTAGGCAAAATTGAGTGGAAGGTTAAAGGGTAAACAAATTGTTTATGATAAATTGCGTATGAACAAACCATTTACAAATAGTTAATACATAGTGAAGTGTGGAGGTTTTATAAAGCGTTACCTAAAACACCTATGCATAGTTTACTGTATGTGTTTAGGGTTAGTTATGTTTGGTACCATTTATAGTAGATGAAGGTACCTCCCAAAGGACAGGTACTGATATACTTCTACATGTTTTTCTTTAACTCATCACCAACACAGACCTGGGTTCCACAGCCCACAGCTGAGTCCCTAACTCAGTCACAGCACTCAGCTCCAGCAGCCTAATTTAACAAGACATGTCTGTAATCCTTTGACCCTCACAGACTATCATGGACTGGAACACACCAGAGCACAGTGACCACAGCTCCCCTCATTACAGTTCCCACAAGTCCCTATAATAAGCTATAGCAATACATGATGTGACACCCAGCTGCACCCATACACAACACAGACATGCCTCCCATCACAGAACACACATGTACATCACATAGACGCTCTGTAAGATGTCCTGGAGCAGCACAGAACAGCATGGAATGAAATTTTACTTTAATTTTTAGGTTAAAAAAAAACCGTAGGAGAAGAACAGGAACCTTGATAAACTAGTATTCAGAGAATGTCTGACCCCGCCCCTATTTTGTGCCAATCTCCAGTTTCTATGACAACCTGTTCTTGAATTAGAGCCAATAATGTGGTTTTGACCTTTGACCTTTACTCAAATGGATCATTGCATCTAATGCGCATTAGTTATATGTATATGACCATGGACTTCTATGGTCATATCTACAATATATGTCTGTGTGTGGACACACACAGACACACACACACACACACACACACACACACACACACACACACACACACACACACACACACACACACACACACACACACACATACACACACACACACAGACACACACACACACACACAGACACACACACACACACACACACACAGACACACACACACACACACACCACACACACACACACACACCACACACACACACACAGACACACACACACACACACAGACACACACACACACACACACACACACACACACACAGACACACACAGACACACACACACACACACACACACACACACACACACACACACACACACACACACACACACACACACACACACACACACACACCACACACACACACACACACACACACACACACACACACACAGACACACACAGACACACACACACACACACACACACACACACACACATACACACACACACACAGACACACACACACACACACAGGACACACACACACACACACACACAGACACACACACACACACACACACACACACACACACACACCACACACACACACACAGACACACACACACACACACAGACACACACACACACACACACACACACACACACAGACACACACAGACACACACACACACACACACACACACCACACACACACACACACACACACACACACAGACACACACACAGACACACACACACACACACACACACCACACACACACACACACACACACACACACACACACACACACAGACACACACAGACACACACACACACACACACAACACACACACACACACACAGACACACACAGACACACACACACACACACACACACACACACACACACACACACACACACACACACACAGACACACACACACACACACACACACACACACACACACAGACACACACACCACAAGACACCACACACACACACACACACACACACACACACACACACACACACAGACACACACACACACACACCACACACACACACACACACACACACACATTAGAAATAATAAATATACACTTGGTAAGATATAGATATTTTTTACCAGTGCATATTTTTGGGTAAATGAGCTAATGTGTAATATGTGCTTAAAATTCTCTTCCTGACGAATCTTAAATGAAGCAAAAACGAAAAACAAGTCGGTCAATAGAACAAGTGAAGATGATGTTTGTGGGATAATCAGTGATAACGACTGATAATAATTGTTATGGTAATAAGTAATAATAAGATTTTCCAGAACTATTGTCTATAAATCAGTTCTTAAATCTTTCGGTGATTCTGTCTGATTTTAAGTCAAATTAAATATTTTTGACGAGAAATGACAAAAATACAGTTGGTAAGATTTAGATTTTTTTCCAGTGTAGATGTTAACCCTTTAACTCTTGAGACTTTAGCAGTTCTACAGCCAAAAAAAGCAACAAAATGAACAAAAACAGCCAAAGTGATCAATAACATGAACAAAGATGAACAATAAAGCAACAAAATGATAAAATAAAAAACAAAATGTAGAAAAATTAACAAAATATGCAAAACAATTAACAAAAAACAAGTAACATGAAACATTTTGCAAAAAAACTGAAAGAAAGAAACTAGTATCAGGTTAAGCCCCGCCCTTTTACTTCTGGTCCCATGGTGCTTAGCTCACAAAAATATGAATGGGAGTGAATGGAGCGAGTCAAGTTAAATTCTGATTCAGTTTGACCAGTGCTCTATGATGTGTCATAGACAGAGCAGCTGTTTATGGTGTGGGTTAGGTTTAATGTGGGTTGGGTTTTATGTGGGTTAGGTTTAATGTGGGTTAGGTTTTATGTGGGTTAGGTTTTATGTGGATTATGTTTTATGTGGATTAGGTTTTATGTGGGTTAGGTTTAATGTGGGTTAGGTTTTATGTGGATTAGGTTTTATGTGGGTTAGGTCTAATGTGGGTTAGGTTTTATGTGGGTTAGGTTTAATGTGGGTTAGGTTTTATGAGAGTTAGGTTTTATGGGGGTTAGGTTTTATGTGGGTTAGGTTTCATGTGGGTTAGGTTTCATGTGGGTTAGGTTTCATGCGGGTTAGGTTTTATGTGGGTTAGGTTGAATGTGGGTTAGGTTTAATGTGGGTTAGGTTTAATGTGGGTTACGTTTTATGCGGGTTAGGTTTTATGAGGGTTAGGTTTTATGTGGGTTAGGTTTAATGTGGGTTAAGTTTTATGTGGGTTAGGTTTTATGTGGGTTCGGTTATATGTGGGTTAGGTTTTATGTGGGTTAGGTTTAATGTGGGTTAAGTTTTATGTGGGTTAGGTTATATGTGGGGTAGGTTTCATGTGGGTCAGGTTTTATGTGGGTTAGGTTTTATGTGGGTTTTGAGTGGAGGATGTGACGTCACACTCAGCTGTGGAGTCACATGTTCTCTTAACAGTGTAAACATCAATAATAATCATTTATTATGAGCTACAACAAAGCAGATACCATTTAACAGTTCATTTACCATTGAATACTATTCATTCATTTTACCATCTACGGCCCCATGAGTCTCCTGAAGGGGCGGAGCCTTAAGGCCGCCATTGTGATTTGGTCCCAGTAGTTTTTCACGCTTTTTTAAACTTATTTATTTCCGTCAACAAAACCCAATAAAAATATAGTCGTACTTAATTCAAAATGTATGTTATTTATTTATTTTTGCTTAAATTTTCAAATGGAACAAGTGAATAGATAAGTAAGTATGTATTTATATAAATACATATATAAATACATATATAAATACATATATAAATACATATATAAATACATACTTACTAAGGTGGAATTAATTCATATACGTAAATATCTGGATGGTATCGATTTATACGTTGTTGACTTTACTGATAAAATAGAATACATTTCTACTCAGTGATTTTCAGCTGGTCTTCCTGTACCTGCTGGTACCTCACACATCAGAAAAAGTCCCATTTTTCCTCACGATATTAAGGCGTAGGATTGAAGAACAGTTTGAAGTCAAAGGCGACTCGTCAACAGGAACCTTCGTACTGGCTCGACTTTTATTTATGGCCCGTCAGAACCAAGTAAAAGTACTTAAGTACATTTTTAGGTATCTGTACTTTCCTGAAGTATTTATTTTTCTGGAAACTTTTTACTTTTACTCCCTAAATGTATTCATAAGTATATGTACTTTATACTCTTTACATTTATGTAAATATTTGTACTTTATACTCTTTACATTTATATAAATATATGTACTTTATACTCTTTACATTTATATAAATATTTGTACTTTATACTCTTTACATTTATATAAATATTTGTACTTTATACTCTTTACATTTATATAAATATATGTACTTTATACTCTTTACATTTATGTAAATATTTGTACTTTATACTCTTTACATTTATATAAATATATGTACTTTATACTCTTTACATTTATGTAAATATTTGTACTTTATACTCTTTACATTTATATAAATATTTGTACTTTATACTCTTTACATTTATGTAAATATATGTACTTTATACTCTTTACATTTATATAAATATTTGTACTTTATACTCTTTACATTTATGTAAATATATGTACTTTATACTCTTTACATTTATATAAATATTTGTACTTTATACTCTTTACATTTAACCCTAACATCACTAATGTTTACATCGTAACTCCTCCCATGCAGTGGTCCATAGATAATACTGATCCGGTGCCAATAGGACATTAGTCAACATCTTAACTGTGCTACACGCCGCTAACAGCTTCAGCCCCCCAGGAATCGTTGGACACTTTTGTCCCAGTTGCCACAGTCAGTCCAGTTGTGACCGAGGCTTTTATTAGGGTGCGTTCACATCATTAACTGAATGAACAGATGGAACATGTGCTTCACCTTTAACACTGTAACAATGTGAATGAATGGACGACACATTATTATCTGTTTCATCCATCGTTCAGTTTTATCACTTGACTTTTAGACCATTTTCATTTTGGGTTTGTTTGTTGTTAGCTGTAGTTTAGAAGGTGGAGCTACACTGGTACAATAAAAACACAAATAAAGATTTGATCATTACTTAGAATGATACATGGACATGAATTAAATATGTGACTACTTTAATCTATAGATCATCTATTGATCACTAATAAGGTGGTAATTGTATGGTAATTTTGATTTAATTTCACAGTAATAATGCCTTTGTAACCACTTATTACACGTCATATTCATCGAAACAGCGATGCAAACATCTTTCATTAACGAGGACCTTTCTATGGTAATAATTATTAACACAGCTGCTAATTAAGTAGGAAGAGGCACTAGTATATTTTCCAGTTCTGATACCAAATCATTTCCATTAAATGACTAAACTTGTTCCAGTGAGGTTACAGGAACATCATATTTCTTGGTAAAAACAAACTCATTGGGTCGAAACAAGTGTTAATGCATTTTACGGCCCTGGTGCTGTGGATTTTTCTGGAAAATACCTCCTTGTTTTTCAGGTAATTAAAGAAAAACAAGTCAATCCTGGATGCATCATTTCAATAACAACAATTAGTTTCAAATAATTTCCATTTTATTATCGTTGAAGTGAAAACTGTTCGCATCAGTTTTACTCCCAAACTGCAGAGTAATTAATTAACCATAGAATTTAGATTTTAAATAATTAATTAACCATAGAATTTAGATTTTAAGTAATTAATTAACCATAGAATTTAGATTTTAAATAATTAATTAACCATAGAATAACCACCTTATTAGTGATCTGTAATGTAAAGTTTTACCAAAATATTCAACAAGGAAACTAAACAAAAGGAAGAAAACAGCTGTTTGAGAGACGCATAAATAAAGCAGTGAAGGGCAGCGGATGTTCTGTCCATACTTTCTAAAACACTTCATTTAAATCTGTTCGAAATGATCACACTGGATTAAAAAAAAAACAAAACCTGATGCATCTTTTTTTTTTCCTGTGAAGTTGTTCCATTTTAAGATCCTGCACTGGCATTGTTTGGTTGCTTTAATAATGTAATTTTAATAATAATGTAATTTTAATAATAATAATAATCAAATTTTAATAATAATAATGTAATTTTAATAATAATGTAATTTTAATAATAATAATGTAATTTTAATAATAATAATGTAATTTTAATAATAATGTAATTTTAATAATAATGTAATTTTAATAATAATAATAATCAAATTTTAATAATAATAATGTAATTTTAATAATAATGTAATTTTAATAATAATAATGTAATTTTAATAATAATCTAATTTTAATAATAATCTAATTTTAATAATAATCTAATTTTAATAATAATCTAATTTTAATAATAATCTAATTACCTAGCTCAGGGCTTTCTAGTCTTGACATTACATTGCAAAAAAAGTACCACGAGTATTTTGTTCATTTCTAGTTTTAAAAAAAATCCCATCACACTTAAAATAAGACAAAATCACATAAAGAGGAACTTTTCAGTGAGATATAAAAATTTTTTTAGACAATAAAATCTTATTTCAAGAAATCTGACTGAGATCATTTTCACTTTTATCAGTAGATGTATTTATTTAACCACATTTTGACCTCAGACTTATCCTGGAAACTTGATCCAACCATCATTTAAGACTTTTAATTTTCTTTATCACTAACACACATGTGAGAACATTTCATTAGTTTGATTCCAGAAGCTTCTGTCTTGTAGACCAGTGTTATTCCAGTTGTTAGCTGGTTAGCATTAGCCACCCCTTAGGCTGCTTATGGTTGTCTCTGGAACAACATTCTGACATTCACTTCCAATTCCCGCCTCCCTCTCCCTTTGTGCTGCCCACCTCGTCCACGAATATGGGGGGGGGGGGGGGGTGGACCAGCGATGCACACTAACCAAATCATTTGCTGTGATTGAGGATTAGATGCAGCAGCAGAATTCAACCTGCAATTTCTCGAGGGAGACGAGGCACGTGTTTTTTCATCCACATTCCCGACCAACGCTCCGACATGTTTTCATACACGCACCACAATCAGGTGTTCAGTTTGACAATGTACCTCAGAGTATTTGGATGTGATACAGAATGTTATATGTGGTGAAAAGTTCTGCTTATTGTAGCATCTAATGGAAATGAGCCTTTTAGCTGCAGCAGCGACTGTCAACTGGAATAAAACGACAGTTATTTTAGTAACAAGCAGGATATGAACACAGGTGGTAAAAAAAACACGTGTACTTTGTTACTGTACTTAACAACAGTTATGAGGTATCTGTACTTTACTGGAGTATTTATTGTTCTGCAAACGTTTTACTTTTAATACCTATATTTGTTCATAAATATCTGTACTTTATACTCTTTATATTTATAGTATAAAGTACATATATTTATATAAATAAAAAGAGTATAAAGTACAAATATTTATATAAATGTAAAGAGTATAAAGTACATATATTTATATAAATGTAAAGAGTATAAAGTACATATATTTATATAAATGTAAAGAGTATAAAGTACATATATTTATATAAATGTAAAGAGTATAAAGTACATATATTTATATAAATGTAAAGAGTATAAAGTACATATATTTATATAAATGTAAAGAGTATAAAGTACATATATTTATATAAATGTAAAGAGTATAAAGTACATATATTTATATAAATGTAAAGAGTATAAAGTACATATATTTATAAACAAATATAGGCAGTAAAAGTAAAATAGTTGCCAGATAAATAAATACTCCAGTAAAGTACAGATAAAAAAAATGTCTACTTAAGAACAGTAATGAAGTACTTATACTTAGTTCCTTCCACCTCTGGATCTGACCCAGTTTTAGGAGGTGAACGATGATATCAGCTGTAAATCCTTCAGGGTAAAACCATGGTCACATGACCAGAGTCTTTACACTGAATAAACCTACATCTGACCCAGTGTATTTTTGTCGTTCTAGTCCAAATATTTCACCACACTTCAAATTAGACACAATCACTCCAGAGGAACTGTTCACTTATTTTCAGATAATACATCTTCAAAACCTCAACAAGAAATATTACTAAGATCATTTTCATTTGTTCCATTGGCAGATTTTTCTGCTTAAAAATAAATAAATAAATATATTTTTTTAAATCTTTACTTCAAATATTCAACAACAACAAACAACAACAAATAAACATATATACATAAATACAAATACATCAGTAATTAACAAATAGAACAGAAAATAAATATTTGTAAGTAAAGAAGTAAAAGTTATTTACTCCCACCCCTCATCCTTAAGCAACAAATCAACCCCCCATAATGAAATTATTACTCATATATTTTCAACCACAGTAGAAACACTTTATCCATTAACATATGTTTCTTCCCACGACTAAAGTAAAAGAATAAATATAATAACCCAAATAAATAACCCAAAATGATAGAAAAGTTGTCCCCACACCCGAGTGAATGACCTCTATCTGCCAACGGGACAAGTGGAAATGATTTTCAGATTAGATTTTCAGGATCTAATGTTTTAAAATCAGTTTTTATATTTGACTAAACAGTTCCTCTTTAGGTGATTGTGTTTTCATTTATTCCTCTTTGTTCATTTGTCAGGAACAGTAAAGGTGCATGTTTAACGTCCTAATCCTAACAAACACTGTTAATATTTAATTAGTAATTCAGTTACTAATTATTCTATCAGTGTTTAGTGTAGTAATAGGTAGGTAGTGGTCCTTAAATCTAACAACTAATGCTTTAATTAAGATAATTCACTGGTTTTTATACATGTTCAAATTTGTTTGTAATGTTTCACCACTTTATTACTTTTGAAAGAAAATATAAAAGCTCTAAAGAAAGAAATAATCTGACATTTCTGACACTATTTTACCTTCAAAATCAAAGTTAATTTTATTGTCCATTTCTGAAATACCCTCAACCCTCATGAATTCAATAATGTTTTCAGACAGTCACCATCGATGCTCCACAGCATTGGGACGCTCGTCCATGATTGTGACATCATGTCGTATCGCCAGAAAGCCCCCCCCTCATGTTGCTCTAGTGTCTGTGTGTATGTGCGTTTACAAACATGTGGACGTTCTCAGTTATTATTCATTTATCCGTGATTGTAATGACATGATAAAGCAGGTATATGTACGAAAAATGTTCATGGACGACGACAAAAAAAAAGAAGGAAAGAAACCTGAACAGTGATGGTCCTTGTTTCATTCCTTAATTATTTCCCTACATGATAATAATAATAATAACAATAATAATAATAATAATAATAACAATAATAATAATAATATATCCAGCTTTCAATCACAAAGACAACCAGGGAAATAACCTATTTAAACAACCATTTACATTAGCATATATAACTAGACATGGTGTTTATAAGGTGTTCATGTAGTTTTGTACAGACACACATAACCAACCATTTCACACACCTTCCTTCATGCCTCGTATGTGTCTCCATACATAATAATAACAACAACAACAACAATAGTCATAGTCATAATCATAATAATCATAATAATTTCAAGAGCATAAAAGTCAGAGGTGTTTTACAAAAGCAATAGAGTTATGAAACACATAATCAGCAGAAAAGACATAAAACATCCAGAAAAAGCAGACACACAAAAACTCATCCATTCATTTTCAATAAATTAGATTATTGTAACCCCTCTTTTCTGATTCCGCCCATTTACTCTGGTGCACCTACAGTGACTCCACCCCTCTTTTCTGACTCTGCCCATTTGCTCTGGTGCACCCACAGTGACTCCGCCCATTTACTCTGATGCAGCCACAGTGACTCCACCCCTCTCTTCTTTTTTTTTTTTTGTCTGCATTTGTTCTCATTGTTTAACTCCACACAGAGGGAGTCAACGTTGTTTGAGATCAATATATATTTTAGTCTTGCAGCCAAATATTTAAATATTTAGTGCATGTGTGTGACCATCAGCGGTCCTCCCTGAAAGCTGAGCAGACATCCTTTATTAGAACTCTCTATTATAAGCCAGGGAGGGCAGTGCTACACCTCAGTGATGTGTGGGGGAAACAAAGACTGGACAGGACGAACGGGGACAGAAGTTAACAGGCGGTGCTATTGCAGTTAAAGATTGTAAGGTGGTGTGTTATTCCAACTATTAACTGTCCATCAATAAAAATAAATAAATAAATAAATAAAAAAGAGAAGAAAACCAAATCAGTACAAAAGAAAAAGATATTCAATAAATATATAATTAAACAAAACGGTAGTGAGCACCATAATTGTGGATGACTTGATAGTATAAAATATACTCAACAAAAATATAAAGACAACACTTTTGTTTTTGCTCCCATTTTTCACCAGATGGACTTAAAGATCTAAAATTCATTCCAGATCCACAATATTACCATTTCTCTCAAACATTGTTCACAAATGTGTCTAAATGTGTGATAGTGAGCACTTGTGCTTTGCTGAGATAATCCATCCCACCTCACAGGTGTGCCACATCAAGATGCTGATCTGACATCATGATTAGTGCACAGGTGTGCCTTATACTGCCCACAATAAAAGGCCACTCTGAAATGTGCAGTTTTGTCTCACAGTAAAATGCCACAGATGTCACAAGCATTGAGGGAGCGTGCAGTTGTCATGGTGACAGCAGGAATGTCAACCACATCTGTTGCTCGTGCATTGAATGTTCATTTCTCCACCATAAGCCGTCTCCAAAGGCGTTTCAGGGAATATGGCGGTACATCCAACCGGCCTCGGTTTACATTGTTCAGGGCAGATGTCAGACAGCGTGTGTGGCGTCATGTGGGTGAGCGCTTTGCTGATGTCAATGTTGTGGATGGAGTGGCCCATGGTGGTGGTGGGGTTATGGTATGGGCAGGCATCTGTTATGGACCAAGAACACAGGTGCATTTTATGGATGGCATTTTGAATGCACAGAGATACCGTGATGAGATCCTGAGGCCCATTGTTGTGCCATACATCCATGAACATCACCTCATGTTTCAGTAAGATAACGCACGGCCCCATGTTGTAAGGATCTGTACACAATTCTTGGAAGCTGAAAATGTCCCAGTTCTTGCATGGCCAGCATACTCACCGGACATGTCACCCATTGAGCATGTTTGGGATGTGCTTGACCGGCGTATTCGACAGTGTGTACCAGTTCCCACTAATATCCAGCAACTTGGCATAGCCATTGAAGAGGAGTGGACCAACATTCCACAGGACACAATTGACAATCTGATAAACTCTATGTGAAGAAGATGTGTTGCACTGCATGAGGCAAATGGTGGTCACACCAGATACTGACTGGTTCTGAGTCCCCAGACCCCCAATAAAGCAAAAAAACCTGCACATTTCAGAGTGGCCTTTTATTGTGGGCAGTATAAGGTACACCTGTGCACTAATCATGATGTCAGATCAGCATCTTGATGTGGCACACCTGTGAGGTGGGATGGATTATCTCAGCAAAGCACAAGTGCTCACTATCACACATTTAGACACATTTGTGAACAATGTTTGGGAAGCAGGAGAACCCCCCCTGCCCCGATCACAGCCCCCAGGTCCCGGGACCCCCAGCCACAGCAACATGGATGGTAGTCCACCCCCGCTACCCCATAGCCATAAGGGGGCCGGGTCCCACCAGCGAGGCCATATTAGTGAACCCCCCCCCCATTACTCTATTAATATGTCTCCAGATCGCTGACCACCCCTCTCTTCTGATTCCACCCATTTTCAGTGTCCTGTGAACCCAGTTCTGGTCCATTTTGGTCAAAGTGAAAGTTGCCCCATAAGGTTTTCTGGGGCCACGAAATTCAAACTTGTTTCTTCTCAAAACAGTATGTGTTCAAATTAGTGATTTATTAGCATAACAAAACCGCTAGCTTCCGAAAACTCACACCTCGTAATTGCTTGGAGCTACTTTTTGTCATCTGTCTGCACTTAGCAGCCGCAAAGTGAGTTAGCATCTAGGCTACCTGTTTCATTCACCTTCTTTACTGTAAGGGAACTGAAGGCACCACATGTGACTTAGCGGACTACTTTGGGTTTGACCAAAACCGGACCAGAACTGGGCTCACAGGACACTGTCAGGGGTAAGTCTCTGTGGGTGCACCAGAGTAAAGGGACGGAGTCACTGTGGGTGCACCAGAGTAAAGGGGCGGAGTCACTGTGGGTGCACCAGAGTAAAGGGACTGAGTCACTGTGGGTGCACCAGAGTAAAGGGACGGAGTCACTGTGGGTGCACCAGAGTAAAGGGGCGGAGTCACTGTGGGTGCACCAGAGTAAAGGGACTGAGTCACTGTGGGTGCACCAGAGTAAAGGGGCGGAGTCACTGTGGGTGCACCAGAGTAAAGGGGTAGGGTAGGCAGGGTAGGCCAGAGTATCCATCCTCTGTGGTCCCCTGGCCTGCCCCCTGGATGCCTCGACCAGCTTCCCCACTTTTAATGCACCACATGACACTCAGGGTTACACAATCACGGTGCAGGGATAATGTCTCCAGTCAGGGACCTGGAGACATATTAACAGGGAGGAATGGGGGGGTTCACTAATATGGCCTCGCTGGTGGGATCCGGCCCCCCTTATCCCTTATGCCTTATGGCTTATGGCTATGGGGTAGCGGGGGTAGACTACTATCCATGTTGCTGTGCTGGGGGGTCCCCGGGACCTGGGGGCTGTGGTTGGGGGGGTGCTCCTCCTTGCCCGTCGGGTCCAAGCTGGTGCCATGGCTCTTGGCTGGATGCGGGGGTTGGATTGGCCAGTCTGGCGGGCGCTGTGGCTGTACTGCGGGCTGGTGGCATGTGGGGGTTGTTGGGACGCATTGTGGGGAGGTGGGGGCCATGGGTGTACTGTGCTCACCTGGGGCAGGGTGCGGGGTGTGTGGGGGGTATCTCCCTGTTGGCGTTGCCGGGCCCCAGCACACTGTCCATTTTGCCCTCTGGACTCGCGTTGGGTCCGGGCTACGATGTCCTCCGGCCGGCGCCTGGTGTGGGCCTGCCTTGTGATGGGCTGGTTGCCGCCCCCTCGGTGGGCGGCTCGCTCCCTGTGTCTGGTTTCCTGGCTGCGTGGGGCCGTTGGCCCCCTCGGGGGTGGGCGGGGGGGTGGGTGGTTCGGCTGGGCGGGTCGGGTGGTGGGGTGGGGGGGGTTGGTGGGGGCTGGGGTGGGCGGGGTTGGGGTTGGGGCGGCGGGTGGGTCGTCGTGCCCCGGGCCGCCTGGGTCGGTCTTGGTGCGCTGGGGGGGGTCTGTAGCTGCTCCCTCTTGTTCTCCGGGTTTGTGTCGTTCACAGTGGTCCCGGTGGCTCTCTGGGGGTGGCGTCCTGTGGCTCCTGCGGCCCGAGGTGGGGGTTGCCCTGTTGACTTGGCCCTGCCTTGTCGTGATTGCTGTTCTGGGCTTCGGGGTCTTTCACACTTGCATGTTTGATCGGGTCTCACCAGCTACTACTGAGTCCCATTTCAACGAATGATGGGACTCGCCAGAATGTGCTGAGAATCTCTCCACAATCTCTACACTAGACTCATTTTCTTCTGCACTGGTGTCCTCCTCTGGCCTATTCTATTACATTGCATTCTATTTTGTACTATCAGGACATCCACGGTTGTGGTGCTCAGTGCCGATTGTTAAATTTTTTTATTATTTTTTTTTTTTTTTGTTTTTGTTTGTTTTTGTTTTTGTTTTGTTTTTTGTTTCTCCTTTTGTGCTGGTTTGGTTTTCTCCTCTTTTTCTGATCTACTTATTTATTTTTTAGTTTTTTATTGAAGGACAGTTGGTGGTTGGGAATAACACATCACCTTGCAGTCTTTAATTACAATAGCACTGCCTGTTGGTTACTGTCCCCGTTCGTCCTGTCCATCCTGTCTAGCCTTTGTTTCCTCCGCACATCACTGAGGTGCAGCACTGCACTCACTGGCTTGTAAGGGAGAGTTCTAATGGGGGATGTCTGCTCAGCTTTCGGGGAGAACCGATGATGGTCACACACATGCACTAAATAGTCTAGTATATGTCTGCAAGACTGGAATATGTACTGATCTGAAGCAATGTTGACTCCCCCTCTGTGGGGTTAAAAGATATAAAAAATAAATAAATAAATAAATACATGAATAAAATAAGTGAATGAATAGAAAAATAAAATAAAATAAATAAAATAAATAAAATAAATAAAATAAATAAAATAAATAAAATAAATAAAATAAATAAAATAAATAAAATAAAAAATAAAAAATGAAAGCAAAATGCAAAAAAATTAGAAAAAGGAAAGAAAAAAAGGGAAAAGAAGAAGAAGGAAGGGAGGGAAAAAAGAAAACAACAACAAAAAAAACTCTATTTGTTACCTACTTTCCTATCTGCTCATTTGTTTTTAGTTTTTTTTTTTTTTTCTTTTTTTGTATATATGTCTATGTTTAGTACTTCAGTTATTGATTATTGGTATTGTTATCATTGTTATTGTCATTATTTTATTTATCATCTTTTTTGTACTATGCACTATATTACTACAAGATGTATTTAGGTTGTTGAGGAAGTGAAGAAGGGGTAGGATTAAATAAGCTTATGCTTCATCCTACTCCTTTTCGAACATGTCATTGTTATTATTATTATTGCTGTATTGAATATTGTTGCACTTTGCACATGTTCGAAATAAATCATTCAAATCAAATCAAATCAAAATCAAGGGACTGAGTCACTGTGGGTGCACCAGAGTAAAGGGGCGGAGTCACTGTGGGTGCACCAAAGTAAAGACACTAATGACAAACACATTCATGTGAAAAATACTGAACTGTCCCTTTAACAGTTTAATTCTGCTTCCATCGGAAAATACTGTCACTTCCGTTGTGGTTTTCTATGTTGTTTTGCATTTTGTTGTTCCATTTACTTTTGTGTTGTGGATTTTGTTTTTGTTGCGAGCCTTCCCGGCCACCGTATTAGCCTAGCATAGCTGGAATTATGCTAGACAGGATTAGCAGAGAATGTTTAATAGGGCAGAATGAGCACTCTCAAGAAGTCTTCCGGATGGTTCTGCAGCTAGATGGTGATCACAGACAAGTACAGAATGAATGGAGTTCTATGGAGCTGAGCCCCTAATTGTATTTTTTGTTTTCCAATGTTACTATTGCATTCGATACTCGGGGTCAAAGACTTTTTCCATATTTTCTGTTTCCTGCTGTTGTTATAGGATCCGATGACGGCACATGTCGTCCCAGATCCAGACATGGCACTAGTTGTTGACAAGTTTTCCCTGGTCGCTTACACAGCCACTACTAGCTTAACATTAAGGTCTTTAAAGGTTAATATCTGTGTTTTAAGGGTCAACATTAAGGTCTTTAAAGGTTAATATCTGTGTTTTAAGGGTCAACATTAAGGTCTTTAAAGGTTAATATCTGTGTTTTAAGGGTCAACATTAAGGTCTTTAAAGGTTAATATCTGTGTTTTAAGGGTCAACATTAAGGTCTTTAAAGGTTAATATCTGTGTTTTAAGGGCCTCATGTTAGAGCTTCAGTTTGACTTCTGAGTCAAATCGATCTAAACAGAATTGATGTGATATAAACATGAAAGGGCTGATCACTAATGACACTAAATGAGGCAGAAGAAGTTTCACACTGAAAAAATACTTAGAACTATTTCTCCTAGATCAGGGGGCCAAATGCGGCCCGTCAACGGTTCCAATGCGGCCCATGGGATGAAAAGCAGAATCTATTAAAAGACTCCATATTTTCTTCTCAGTTTTTTCTTTGCCTATAAATGATGACAACTTCAAATTTTTGTAATTGTTTTACTGCAAAAAATATTAAATGATGAAAATATTGACATTTACAAACTATCCTGTAGGAATAAAATGCGAAAGTTCGACACAATATGAACCATTTTCTGCTTCTGTTAGTGTCTCTGTAGAACTGATCCATAATAAAACACATGAACTAATGATAACATTTATTTCATTTTCCTTATGAAATGTAACTTTTTTTGCATTTGGATAATTTATAAAAGGATTTTCATAATGTAATGTTGGGCTTTTTGCACAAACATTTAGAGTTGTCATTTTTTAAAGGTTATTATGTTTTCATTTTACTGGCATATTGGGTTGAATGTGGCCCCTGAAGAAAATGAGTTTGAGACCCCTGTCCTAGATGTTTAAACTTTAAAAAGGGTCAATTTGGAGGACAGGAGGATTAAGTGTGAGTTGATATTTAGACTAGAAATAAGGCAAATGTATTTGTATATCACGTTTTATGTACAGGACAATTCAAGGTGTGTTATTTAAAATATATAAGAAAATTAAAATGATTCAAATGCATCAAAATACAATTAAAATAAGAAACATAAAAACATTTAAAAGACAATAATTATCAGTCAAAGCTGCAGTGAACAATAATGACCTCAGGTATTAACATTAGTTAACATTAGTTAACATTAGTTAACATTAGTTAACATTAGTTAACAGTAGTTAACAGTAGTTAACATTAGTTAACATTAGTTAACAGTAGTTAACAGTAGTTAACATTAGTTAACATTAGTTAACAGTAGTTAACATTAGTTAACATTAGTTAACAGTAGTTAACATTAGTTAACAG
>CM035785.1:59648416-59653416 GCA_020466265.1 Siphamia tubifer | reverse complement strand
CGCTATTAAAGACACTGTCATAGACACTGTCATAGACACTGTCATAGACACTGTCATAGACGCTATTAAAGACACTGTCATAGACACTGTCATAGACACTGTCATAGACACTATTATAGACACTGTCATAGACACTGTCATAGACACTGTCATAGACACTATTATAGACACTGTCATAGACACTGTCATAGACACTATTATAGACACTGTCATAGACACTGTCATAGACGCTATTATAGACACTGTCATAGACACTGTCATAGACACTATTATAGACACTGTCATAGACACTGTCATAGACACTATTATAGACACTGTCATAGATACTGTCATAGACGCTATTATAGACACTGTCATAGACGCTATTATAGACACTGTCATAGACGCTATTAAAGACACTGTCATAGACACTGTCATAGACACTGTCATAGACACTGTCATAGACACTATTATAGACACTGTCATAGACACTGTCATAGACGCTATTAAAGACACTGTCATAGACACTGTCATAGACACTGTCATAGACACTATTATAGACACTGTCATAGACACTGTCATAGACGCTATTATAGACACTGTCATAGACACTGTCATAGACGAAATTATAGACACTGTCATAGACACTATTATAGACACTGTCATAGACGAAATTATAGACACTGTCATAGACACTGTCATAGACACTATTATAGACACTGTCATAGACGAAATTATAGACACTGTCATAGACACTATTATAGACACTGTCATAGACACTGTCATAGACACTGTCATAGACACTATTATAGACACTGTCATAGACACTGTCATAGACGAAATTATAGACACTGTCATAGACACTATTATAGACACTGTCATAGACACTGTCATAGACGAAATTATAGACACTGTCATAGACACTGTCATAGACGCTATTATAGACACTGTCATAGACACTGTCATAGACGAAATTATAGACACTGTCATAGACACTGTCATAGACGAAATTATAGACACTGTCATAGACACTATTATAGACACTGTCATAGACACTATTATAGACACTGTCATAGACGCTATTATAGACACTGTCATAGACACTGTCATAGACGAAATTATAGACACTGTCATAGACACTGTCATAGACACTGTCATAGACGCTATTATAGACACTGTCATAGACACTGTCATAGACGAAATTATAGACACTGTCATAGACACTGTCATAGATGAAATTATAGACACTGTCATAGACACTGTCATAGACACTGTCATAGACGCTATTATAGACACTGTCATAGACACTATTATAGACACTGTCATAGACACTGTCATACACGCTATTATAGACACTGTCATAGACGCTATTATAGACACTGTCATAGACACTATTATAGACACTGTCATAGACGCTATTATAGACACTGTCATAGACACTGTCATAGACGAAATTATAGACACTGTCATAGACACTGTCATAGACGCTATTATAGACACTGTCATAGACACTGTCATAGACGAAATTATAGACACTGTCATAGACACTGTCATAGACGAAATTATAGACACTGTCATAGACACTGTCATAGATGAAATTATAGACACTGTCATAGACACTATTATAGACACTGTCATAGACGCTATTATAGACACTGTCATAGACACTGTCATAGACGCTATTATAGACACTGTCATAGACACTATTATAGACACTGTCATAGACACTGTCATACACGCTATTATAGACACTGTCATAGACACTGTCATATACGCTATTATAGACACTGTCATAGACGCTATTATAGACACTGTCATAGACACTGTCATAGACACTATTATAGACACTGTCATAGACGCTATTATAGACACTGTCATAGACGCTCGGACCCTCCTCCGTACCAGGTGGGGCAGAGGGTTTGGCTCTACACTCGGGACCTGCCGCTCCGGGTGGAAAACCGTAAGTTGGTGTCCAGTGTCTGTCAGGAGGGGGTGAGGTGAGTGAGGACTCAAATGCACAGTGCTGAAGGGAGAATGGATTTAATAACAAAAACGCAACATAAAGACAAGACAGAGACAAAACCAAACCAAAACCTGGGAACAAACGACCAGAGTCCGTGGTGATGATGAATGTCCGGGTTATGGTGACTGAGGAGATGGAAAACTGTCCGGGTTATGGAGGTGACAATACTGAATGGTCCCTCACTGGCAACTGCACGCCTTACTGCTTTTATAGCCACAGATGAGGAACGGCTTGCAGCTGCGCAGTGCGGGACCAGGTGAGTGTGAAGATGTGTGAAGAAACAATTTTTTTACAACTTTGTTTCCAGTTTGTCACTAAAATCACTTCTTCTCAATTCTCAACAGATTTCAATTCTGGTTTTATGATGTATTGAATGACTCCCTTTAGCACAGGGACATTAGAACTATCTCATGATTTGGACTTTTTATTGTCACACATAAAAAATCTATTTGAGTGAACCAAATTGAATTGCATAGGGTTAGCGTTAATTTAATTGAATTTGATTCACTCAATTAGATGTTTTTATGTGTGACCTATTGAAGAAAACATTTGAAGTTGATTGATGGTTTTACTTTTTCAGTGTACTAAATTCCACCAAATTGGTACCTATTAGAATAGAATAGAATCCTTTTATTGTCATCATACACATACACATGCATAATGAAATTTTAAAGACATCTCTGGTGGCATAAAATTACAGAAGGAGATTAAAATAGAATAAAAGTATGATGTATAAAAACATTTACAGGAGGCAATGTAAAAGTGCATTAGAGAACATGGTAGCGTGAATAAATATATAAACATATATATAAATATATTGCACAGTGGGCAATGGCTGAGGCAATGGCTATTAACTTATCAAGTCATTTTTATATTATTATTATTATTATTATTATTATTATTATATTTGTAATGATGGCATGTTCAGTCCTCCATACTTTGCATGCAGGTTTAAAAGTATATTTTTGGCAGCCCAGGGCTCAGAGCACTCACAAACACACACAGTAACTACTGCACATCCGTATTAGTGCTTTTTTTTCCCCTCTAAAACCCTGCCTTCAAAGCCTTTTGACATCTGCCAGTTTGTTCACAAATATTGTTCCCATGCCAACTTTTCAGCGCTCCAGCTTTTGATGTGCATGGCTCAAAGTTTTCTTTTTGTGTCACTGTGAATGTGTGTGAGAGTGTGTGAATGTGTGTGAGAGTGTGTGAATGTGTGTGAGAGTGTGTTTGTGTTGCCTCTTGGGATTAAGTTCATGAAAGCATACGCATGGATAACATCAGAAAGATGGCCACAGGTTGCCAACCTGATGTCCCCTCTCTGCCTCTCGCTCTGCCAACTCGTCTCCAAAAAGCCCCGGTCCTCCACTCACTCCTTCCCTCCCGACCGGAAAACGGTGATGGTCAGAAATGGGCCATATGTGTCCTACTTAGAAACAGAGGAAAGTACTGACAAATGACTCAACCAGGACTTGTTTACTTTTCAGAGCTTTTAAGGTGAACATGTCATGAGTTTTGTGACTGAGAGTCCAGCTGAAATGTGAATTTATGTAGTTTACGTTCAAATTCAAAAAGTGTATTAATGTCATACACTGTAAAAACAAACCTGTAGAATTTACTTATTAATCAGTAATAATTTGCCCTCACTTTGGTTTACTCCATATTTTCAGTAAAATGTCACTCATTTTAACATCTATAACACTAAAAGAAATGAAGTTAAATCCAGCCAATATATTCCATTAGATTACACAATGAATTACACATAAAACATGAGTAACATTTAATAGAAAAAAAAAGAGTCTGGCTTAATGTGAATTTCTTTAATTCAATTCAATTCAATTCAATTCAATTTTATTTATAAAGCCCTAAATCACAACAAAGTCGTCTCAGAGGGCTTTACAAAAACACAATCAACTACAGAAATACATGAAAAGTCCCAGGCATCCCCTGTCCTTAGACCCTCCCCCTGTCCTTAGACCCTCCCCCTGTCCTTAGACCCTCCCCCTGTCCTTAGACCCTCCTTCTCGGCAAGAAAAAACTTCCAAACCCAGTGGAAAAAGAAGAAATCTTGAGGAGAACCACATTGAAGGACAGATCCACTCCCATGGACGGACAGACTATAGATGAACGTCCATGTATAAATGCAGGAAGGGGGGCTGGTCCAGACAGGCAGGGGCGGTGGTCCGGGGTCACAGGTCAGCACAGGCGAGATACTCCAGATCCTGTCGTCCATGGCTCCTGTGCAGACACTGTCAGGAGAGCCACCACTCCCCCCCGGGGGGGGGAGGGGGGGACACACCAGGTGACTAGTCATGAACAGACTTGGTATGAAAGATATGTTATAAAAATGACAGAAACAGGTGTGAGAGAGAGAAAGAGAAGAAAGAACTCAGTGTCTGTACTTCCCCCAGCATTCTAACTCCTAGGGCAGCCTAGACTGAACTGTGACTCATACATCACATCATTTTTAACTAACCTGACCATAGTCTTTCTCAAACAGGAATGTTTTCAGCCTAATTTTAAATGTAAAGACTGTGTCGGCGTCTTTAATATTAATACTTTACTCTTTGTGGTAACACTACAAAAATTACAATAAAAATATTTGTTTATTGATATTATATATTTGTTTTTTCCATCTCACAGGGACTTGTCTCATTATCTGAACCCCCTTTATCCTCACTAGGGTCACAGGGGTCACTGGAGGCCTAATCCAGCTACAATGGGTGAAGGCGGGGGTCAGAGGTCACCCTGTATGAGACGCCAGTTCATCGCAGGACTGAACATATATAGACAAACAATCACTGTCACATTCACACCTATGGGTGATTTAGATTAACCAGTTAACCAGTTAACCTATCAGTGCATGTGGGATTCGAACCACTGCACCACTGTGCCAGCCCCCCACAGGGAATATTATAACATAAAACATAGATTTTTTTTTTACAGACCCTAAATGTAACTAAAGTATTAAAACTCACACATTATTAATTCACTAATC
>CM035785.1:59641088-59648316 GCA_020466265.1 Siphamia tubifer | reverse complement strand
CATCTTACACGCAGAGCTGAGGCCAAAATGGACAAACAAAATGTTTGTCATCAAGTCAGTAACAGATGGAACGCACATGTGACAGAGCAAAGACAACACTGTCGTCATCCTATGATGTTATGTCATACGCTCCGAGAGACCAGCATATATATATATATATATATATATATATATATATATATATATATATATATATATATATATATATCAGCGCTGACGGAAACCAGATTAGGACATTGTATATAATAATAATAATAGGAAAATAAATAAATAAATATACTGTTGTTTTTATGAAAACAAAAACTGACAGCCGTAGTTACTAGGACACATGGATGTAAAATAACATATGGACACTATGGACGTGTCCATACCAATATTTAAATAAGAAATAACATGACATTTAGGAAACTAAAGGTTAGTGTATTTTCTGGACTATAAGGTGACACTGAAAAGACTTTAATTTACTATAAAAACCACAGTGTGACTAATATATGGATTAACTCTGGTTGTGTTTAATGACTGGGAATTTAGACTTTTTATTTAATAATGTTGACTTGACTTAATGTTCTTTATAATCCACTTCACCTTATATATGAAGAATCTATAAAATAATCCATTCATTAACAGTGTGTCTTATAGTGACTAAATATTATCATTAATGAACCTTTATCATGTGACATAAACTAAACTAGACGTAAATGTGGGTCTAATGACGATAACTATAATTAAATATATAATGTAGTTATAGATGAACAATAAAAACTAGACAAAATGTGGATTAAAAAATAAAATCATTCCTAAAATGTCTCTTAGTTTTTGTGACAAAAACAAAATGAGACATTATTTTAATTCTTTTAGCTGTGTTCTTATTTATTTATTTGTATTTATTTATTGTTGCTGTCTCTTGTAAGGACGTCCTCAAATTATGTCCCCACTAATGTCAACATGATTACAGTCATGCTCTAACAACACTGTAAAAAAATACCACAAACTGTAAACATGTATATTTAACCCTCAGGTATTCCTCAGAAAAAGGACCTTTACTAGTATAAGTAAGTAAATAGTATATTACTATACTATACTATACTATACTATACTATACTATACTATACTATACTATACTATACTATACTATACTATACTATACTATACTATTTTATACTATACTATATTATTCTATACTATACTTTATTATACTATATTATACTATACTATATACTTATATATGAGTGTTTAGTATAAGTGCAATAGACCATGACAGGGCAATTTGAAGTTAATTTGCTCCATGATGCTGTGCAAACTTATATATATATATATATATATATATATATATATATATATATATATATATATATATATATATATATATATATATATATATATATATATATATGTATGTATACTGTATATTATTCTCCCATTCCTTACATCTTTTATTATGTATTTGATACTATTATTTATTTTGGGGCTGAATGTTTGACACCTCTGCTCTAAATGCTAATAGAAATACATATTGATTGACGTTCCTTCTTGACCAGGTCTGATCCTCAGTCGGCTGTCACTGCTGCTTTGAAATTATTTCCACACTTTTGCTGATTTGACCTCACAAAGAGTTATGTGACATGCAGCTTTAGGAGATGTGCAGATATCAAAGCAGTGATTTAGTAATACTGTCTGTCACTTAGCATGGTGGGAAATGACGACTGAACTGTAGATATTTGTTTCCTTGTAAGAAATGTTGTGCAATGTTGCAACTATTTAGATTATTTGGTCAAATCAGTGCACATTAATTAACATCTACTATATTAATGCTTTTATTACGATTGTGTCACCGGTGATGTATTTTTACATACACTTTTTTCACTATTTTGAAAATCGAAAGGTCATCTTTTAGTTGTACCCTCTATTCTAGAACACATTAAAGCCTGTGTTGGCTGAAGGAGAAAGGTTGGGAGTGGGCGGAGCTTAGAGCAGATGGTGGGACGGTTAAAAATAAATAAATAAATGAATATATATAATATATATATATATATATATATATATATATATATATATATATATATATATATATATATATATATATATATATATATATATATATATATGCCTTTCTCTCTTTAACTTTAACTTTTAACACAGAGTTTTAACACAGAGTTGTCTTTTTAATTTCATTATAGATTTGTATGAATAATAATAATAATAATAATAATAATAATAATAATAATAATAATAATAATAATAATAATAATAATAATAATCATCATCATCATCATCATCATCATCACCATCATCATCATCATCATCATCATCATCATCATCATCATCATCATCATCATCATCATCATCATCATCATCACCATAATAATAATAAGTTTGGACAACTTAGGTGAAGTGTAAAGTGACAGATGAAGAACATGTAAAAGTGTTAAATGTAAAAGTGTCAGATCAGCTGTAGAGTGTTTACATGTCATGTGATTCACTTTCATTAGCTCGACTGGAGCCTTCACAGTTATTGTACCTTTGATGTTTTCTCCTAAGGTGTTTCACATGGGAATCATTTTTTCTTCTTTTACATTTTGCAAAATGTGTCATATTTATTTTTCTGTGTTTGTTGTAAGAACTCAACTGTAAACAATGGATTCAATACTTATAGAGTCAACGTCCCCAGAAGAAAACTGAGAAAAACAACAAGAGGGAGGAGTGGGGAAAAGTGTAAAATGTGTGAATGTGTGTGTGATTGTCTTTGTGTAAATGTGTGTAAATGTGTGTGTGATTGTCTTTGTGTAAATGTGTGTAAATGTGTGTAAATGTGTGTGTGTCTGTGTAGCTTTAACTATGTCAGTGTGTGCCTCTGTTTAGTATGTGATAAAACAGATGGAAGAGGATGCTGAAGGAGCGCACTGAGCTGAAGGAGTGCACCGAGCTGAAGGAGTGCACCGAGCTGAAGGAGAGCACCGAGGACAAAGATAATGTAAGAAGAGAGAAAAGGACAGAAGAGGGAGAGTGGGAGAAGGAAAATACTGAGATGATGAAGCAACGGTGTGCGTGTGTGTTTATAGTCCTATCTTTATGGGGACATGGATTTGTTTACACAGTGAGCAAATGGGACCTCTGACACCATGGGGACCTAAATTCAGGCAAATATAAATGTAGGTTATATCTGTGTGAAGTATGCAAATGATGTCCCCTATAAACACATGAACTTGTTTTTTCTGGAAGTCCCCATAAGGCATGAGTGAAACAAGTGCAAAGCAAAACATGTAATTTCAAAGGTTTCAAGATGTGTTTACTTTTTCAATTCAATTCAATTTTTAAATTATTATATTATTTAATTGTATTTATTTGTTATATTAATTTTTTAAAAATATTGTTATATATTAATTAATATTTAGTTTTTTAAATATGTGTTTACTTTTTATTTTTATTTTTATGTAATGTAATGAATTGTTTTTTTATTAATATTTTTTTTAATGTCTCTCAGAATTAACACAATATAAAATTGTGTTTATTGCATCTCATCATAGAGGCATTTTGTGTGTGTATTCCTATCTTTATGGGGACATTTTTATGTGTACACAGTCACACTATGGGGACCTTTGACACTATGGGGACCAAAATTCAGGTCCCATGAGGGTTAAATATAAATAAAGGTCCCCACTAGTAAAATGGAAAATATGTGGTGTTATGAATACATAAATGTGTTTTTACAGAAGTCCCCATAAAGCATGAGGAAAACAGGTGTAGAGTGAAACATGTATTTTTCAAAGGTTTGAAGGTTTGTTTTATTTTTATGTATTTTAAAAAATTATATATGTATTGTTTTAAACATTATTTATTTTATTTAGGGTTAGGGTTAGGTTAGGTTTTTCTATTTTATTTTTGTAATTATCTTTAATTTATTCATTCATTTTTGTTTGTTACATTTAATTTAGTTTTCAAATTTGTATTATTACAAAAATGTTTATTTATTCATTTTATTATTTTTTGAAAGATGCATTTACACTCAATGGCTACTTCATTACAAACTTGGTCCTCATTAGACATGTAAACGACTATATATGTGTGTGTGTGTGTGTGTGTGTGTGTGTGTGTTTGTTACTGAGGAAACAAAAAAAAAAAAAGAAGGCGAAATGGAAGTGGTGTTTTCTCAACATCCACTCCCACTTCCGTTCTAATCCTGGAGCCACATCTGGGATCATAGGAGGCAGTTAAATGTTGAATATTTCATGATTTTTCTGCATCAAGTGCAAAGAAGTTGAAATATCAACACACTCCGTCATCTGTGATGATTCTAAAGGAGTCGGATGTGTTTGTTGTTTTTCTTACTGACCTGGGGTCTGTTGTCCAGAACCAGGACATAATATTCTGTATATAAAACAGGGTCCCCACCAGGAACATGGTACAGTGTAACGTTAACCAGGACGGACCGACACTGCACGCAGATGAATCTGTCACTCACAAAATGATCTGATTCAAATCTTGATTCACAGACTATGATCCACTTCAGGGCGATTCATACAAACGAGGAAATGATTTGATTCAAACTAATTTGACTCAGTTTGATTCAAAACAATTTGACAATTTAACCACAATGGCTTGTTTTACTGGTCATGTGACACAACAGTACCACTGTTACAGTGGTACTGTTGTGTACTGTTGTACCCCAGTCCACTTTACTAACCCGTACCCACGTACATTAGACCCGTAAACCCACATTTTCTCTACCCAGGAGCTCGCTGTTGAGCTTTATTTTTGGTTAAAGCTCACACAATCAGTACGTATTCACACTTAAGGAACTGCTTAAGTCTCATCCTGTGTTTTGGAAGTTGTGAACAAATGGGTAAAGCTCCTTTCAAAAATAAAATGATTTGGCTGTGTGGCTCAACCACGGATTCATGGTTTCATCCATGAATATGCTTTTATTTTGTCACTTCCTTGTCCGCTACCCGGCTGCATTGACTTTCACTATACCCCACAGCGCAAACTGCCCCAATAAAGACGTTTTCTCACATAAATAAGGAAATATTATGCAAGTAAATGTGCTCAAAACACAATCCCACAACTTGAATGGCAATGTAGTGGCTCTAATCACAGCGTAACATTTTGAACTGACGCTGGCGAGAACCCTGTAATATAACATTGTCTTTAATATGGAACATTAGCGTTCATATATTTCATGAATATTAAAGAAAACAGTGTAGCCATAAATGGTTAAATAGCACTTGTAATAACTCAATACTTTGAATGAATGGAGGTTTACAATATACTGTAGCTAATTTCAACGTTTTTAATGATACCCAGGCCGCTAGGTATCTGAGTTTACTTTAGTTTAAGTAGATTATAAATCAGTATCAGTCAGTCTCAAAATCTGAAAGCCGTGACACTTTAAATCAGTGTTTCCCAACCAGTGTGCTGCAGCATGTAAGTATGCTGTGAGAAATCATTAGGTGATGAACTTTGACCTCACTGCTACTGTAAGTGTGTATATGGAACCATATGACACTCAGAGCTGTGAAGGAACATATGTGACCCCCCACCACCAAACCAGGCATAAGTCGCGCTGAGCCGTTCAGAGCTACAGCCAAATTTAGGCTGGAAGGTGATTTGTTATTAGTGTTTACACCTTATCAAAAAACGGTACCTTAACACCTCTATGTTCACTTCCTGTGGTCATTACATTGAAATCCAATCAATAAAGGTGTTTATTGAGTCAATTATTTAAGCGGCGACAAAAGTTCAGGTATTGCTGAGCAAAGACAAAGACGACTTCCACCTCTTTTCGCCGAACAAAACGATCTCCGTTCCGTGGGTAAACACCCAAGTGTTTGGTACGAGGTAAAAGCTTATATTGAATGTTCTGTCCAATGGTGTAAGCCAAATGATTATAATACGTCACACTTCTGTCCTATTATTATAATATATAAAACTTCTGTGACATGTCCATCAGAGTGTCCTTTAACATCTGTCAACAATTTGTGTCAATCGGATACAAATTATTATGCGTTGCTAAGGACTTCCTACCCCAAAACAGTCCAAAACTTTAACGGACAATATCTAAAAATATGCAAATTGTAAAATATGTCCAAATGTGGATATTAAAATGACCATAACTTTGGTTCTACTTGTGATAGAAACATCATTTTTTCACCATCTTAAACCTTAGTTTCCACTCTACCAAGATACACACATAACTCTGTTTGGATTTACACACACTTATGCCTGGTTTACTGGTGGGGGGTCACATTTATCTTTGTCCAATACCTGCAAAAAATATCAGCTTTGTGTTAATTAAAGGTTTCACACTGAATACGTGAATTAAGAAAAGATTTGCATCACATTTCAATAACTAGAAGAGCATCCTCAGTGCAGAACCCCCCTCCATATGAAGACCGGTTATGTTTGGTCGTTAGCAGGATAACTCAAAACGTTACGGACGGATCTTGTTGATAATTTCATGACATGTTGGGAGTGTCACAAGGAACGAATGATTGGATTTTGTGATGATCCAGAAGAGATCCTGTATTCTGGATCACTTTGAATTTTTACACTGTGGTAAATAATAATAATATAATAATAATCTTTATTTGTATAGCACCTTTCATACAAAACTGTAGCCCAAAGTGCTTCACATTGATGAAAAAGTAAAATACAATTTTAAGACAAGGGTGAAATACAAAGAATACATTAAAATTCCATTGAACAAAAATTATAAAATTACAAAAGTACAAAAAAATTAAATTTATCTATTTACGAAAAATTCACAGTACGAAAACACTTCTGAGTAGAGGTACCACTGTATTATTTTTCCCAAACAACACGGAATATAATTTGTGCTTGTAACAGTGTTGAAAAGTTGAGCTTGTCAATGATAATGTGATGAAAAAAACAATGAAATATAGGTAATAAAGTCTGCTAATACTGACCTGTCTGTACAGTTTGAGTTGGAAAAAACTTCAATGATGTCACTTCCTGGGTAGGAAGTTGGACTAAACCATTTTATTAAAAAAAAGGTGTGATTGATATCCTGTTACAGGGTTGAATGAAATTAGGGGAGAAAATGAAATAGTGCTATTTTATAAATAATAATAATAATAAAGATACTTCTTCTATTAAGGTTAAAGTAGACAGATACATAATAATATTAACAGGAAAAACTATTTTTATTAGTTTTCTATTCTATAAAAAAGTAACTTTGCTCATTTGGTTGAACTCTAAATGCACCACATTC
>CM035785.1:59618588-59638588 GCA_020466265.1 Siphamia tubifer | reverse complement strand
ATTTGTGTGTTTATGTATTTGTGTGTTTGTGTATTTGTGTGTATATGTATTTGTGTATTTGTGTGTTTGTGTGTGTGTGTGTGTGTGTGCTTTTGTATGCGTGTTGTGTGTTGTGTTACAGCTCACAGGTCGTCTCACACACTTTGATATGCAGGTGCACAGCGGCACAGGGTTTCCAGGTCTCATGTCAGGGGTTGTACCGAGGCATGACATGTAAAAACACACACATCCACCGCTCCCTCTCGGCAGCATCTGCCACAGGATGGATGATAAAAATATCACCAGCTCTATCAGCCAATTAACCAGAGCGATGCAGTGGAGTGTGTTACTGCTTAATGGTTTCAGCTTCCCTGCAGAGGAGGGTGTGTGTGTGTGTGTCTGTGTGTGTGTGTGTGTGTGTGTGTGTGTGTGTGTATGTCTGTGTGTGTGTGTGTGTCTGTGTGTGTGTGTGTGTGTGTGTGTGTGTGTGTGTGTGTGTGTGTCTGTGTGTGTGTGTGTCTGTGTGTGTGTGTGTGTCTGTGTGTGTGTGTGTGTGTGTGTGTCTGTGTGTGTGTGTGTCTGTGTGTGTGTGTGTGTGTGTGTGTGTGTGTGTGTGTGTGTCTGTGTGTGTGTCTGTGTGTGTGTCTGTGTGTGTGTGTGTGTCTGTGTGTGTGTGTGTCTGTGTGTGTGTGTGTGTGTGTGTGTCTGTGTGTGTGTGGGTGTGTCTGTGTGTGTGTGTGTGTGTGTGTGTGTGTGTGTGTGTGTGTGTGTGTCTGTGTGTGTGTGTGTGTGTGTGTGGGTGTGTCTGTGTGTGTGTGTGTCTGTGTGTGTCTGTGTGTGTGTGTGTCTGTGTGTGTGTGTCTGTGTGTGTGTGTCTGTGTGTGTGTGTGTGTGTGTATCTGTGTGTGTGTGTGTGTGTGTGTCTGTGTGTGTGTGTGTCTGTGTGTGTGTGTGTGTCTGTGTCTGTGTGTGTGTGTGTGTGTCTGTGTGTGTGTGTGTCTGTGTGTGTGTGTGTGTGTGTGTGTGTCTGTGTGTGTGTGTGTCTGTGTGTGTGTGTGTGTCTGTGTCTGTGTGTGTGTGTGTGTGTCTGTGTGTGTGTGTGTGTGTGTGTGTGTCTGTGTCTGTGTGTGTGTGTGTGTGGGGGGGGGGGGGGGGCAGACTGATGGAGTGGCAAATCAAAAGGTGGGTGAAGCAGTTACACTGGTCGCAGTGAAGAGTTCCCCTGTCACATGGTGGGAGGCGTGGGAGGGTCACAGGGTCACAGGGAGGGTCACAGGGTCACAGGGAGGTCATGGGCTGAGGAAATGTTTCTGTGAAAAATATCTAACAAAAAATGTCAATTTTAAAGTTTTTTTTTATATGTTCTTAATGTTATGAGGGTTTCTTCTTTTATCTTGTATAACTGTGATTGGAATTATGTTCTGTGTTTATATTTCTGTGTCTACCTACCTACCTACCTACCTACCTACCTACCTACCTACCCATCTACCTACCTACATACCCATCTACCTACCTACATACCCATCTACCTACCTACCTACCTATCTACCTACCTACCTACCTACCTACCCATCTACCTACCTACATACCCATCTACCTACCTACCTACCTACCTACCTACCTACCTACCTACCCATCTACCTACCTACCTACCCATCTACCTACCTACATACCCATCTACCTACCTACCTACCTACCTACCTACCTACCTATCTACCCATCTACCTACCTACCTACCTACCTACCTATCTACCAACCTACCTACCTATCTATCTACCTACCTAACTATCTACCTACCTATCTACCTACCTACCTACCTACCTACCCATCTACCTACCTACATACCCATCTACCTACCTACCTACCTACCTACCTACCTACCTACCCATCTACCTACCTATCTACCCATCTACCTACCTACCTACCTACCTATCTACCAACCTACCTACCTATCTATCTACCTACCTAACTATCTACCTACCTATCTACCTACCTACCTACCTACCTAACTATCTACCTACCTACCTACCTATCTACCTACATATCTACCTACCTACCTAACTATCTATCTACCTACCTACCTACTTACCTACCTACCTACCTACCCATCTACCTACCTAACTATCTACCTACCTACCTACCTATCTACCTACCTATCTACCTACCTACCTACCTACCTACCTAACTATCTATCTACCTACCTACCTACTTACCTACCTACCTACATACCCATCTACCTACCTACCTACCTACCTACCTACCCATCTACCTACCTACATACCCATCTACCTACCTACCTACCTACCTACCTACCCATCTACCTACCTATCTACCCATCTACCTACCTACCTACCTACCTATCTACCAACCTACCTACCTATCTATCTACCTACCTAACTATCTACCTACCTATCTACCTACCTACCTACCTACCTACCTACCTAACTATCTACCTACCTACCTACCTATCTACCTACCTATCTACCTACCTACCTAACTATCTATCTACCTACCTACCTACTTACCTACCTATCTACCTACCTACCTACCTATCTACCTACCTACCTAACTATCTACCTACCTACCTACCTACCTACCTACCTACCTACCTACCTACTTACCTACCTACCTACCTGCCTATGTATTTAACTGTAATGTTTTTTTTGTCAAGAAAATTTTGACAAAATATTGTCGCCAACGAACCTTTATCACATGACAAAAATGAGATGGGACTAAACATAAATGTTGGTGTTGATACGATAACTATAATTATCGTATTTTCCAGACTATACGGTGAAGTTAAAATTTGATCCAAAAACCACAGTGTATGTGACTGAGAATGTAGATGTTTTATGTCATCTTTTAGGTTTTTATCTTATCATACTAACTTCACTTATGGTGCAGAAAATACTGGAACGATATCATGTAAGATAGATTACAAATAAAAACAAGATGAAATGTAAAGAAATACAATTTTTAATCAAATATCTTTTAGTTTTTGTTGACCAAAATGAAATGAGATGTTATTTTGTGTTCTTCTTCTTCTTTCTATTCTTTTTTTTTGCTGTCTCATGAGAAAGTCCTCAAATGATGTCCCCACTAATGTCAACATCATTATTACATCCTTGATTACAATTGAAAAGGTTTTTTTACTTTTACTCAAGTAAAGGAGTTGAATCAGTACTTCGACTTTTACACTGAAAAAAGTAAAACATTGAATTAACTTCAAAATTCTTCTTTAATAGGTCACACATAAAAACATCTAGTGAGTGAATTAAATTAAAATAAAATAACCCACTTTAATTTGATTCACTCAACTACATTGTTTTATGTGTGACCATAAAAAGTCTAAATTATGACATAGTCTAAATTGAAGATTTTCTAAGTTGATTCAATGTTTTACTTTTTTCACTGTACTTTTTCCCACCAGTAGCTGTACTTCTACTTCAGTACAGAATGTAAGTACTTTTACCACCTCTGTTTGTTTTTTCACTCACCAGCAGCAGCATGGACTCTGTATCGCCTCCTCCATCTGATACTTAGTGACACGGTTGTGAACTTAGATAAAGAACCAGTGTGTCTTTACTTCATGTGTATGTGTGTGTGTGTGTGTGTGTGTGTGTGAGGAAGAGAGAGAGAGAGAGAGAGAGAGAGAGAGAGAGAGAGAGAGAGCGAGAGGGTGTAACTACAGAGTGTTTGTCCCACCCTACTGCCCGTATACAGGCTCAACTTAATGGAGACAGATAGTACTTAGTGTAGTGGAGCAGCAGCACTGATAGACACTTTGTTTAGCTCATATAAACATATAAACATATAAACATATAAACATATAAACATATAAACATATAAACATATAAACATATAAGCATATAAACATATAAACATATAAACATATAAACATATAAACATTCACCAGCAGGAGAATACAACACTTTATTTTCAGCTCCATTAGATATAAACACAATAGGAATAGGAAAAAGGGAAATGTAATAATAAAAAGGCGCTCAGTGAATCCATTCTCTTTGAAATCCTGCAAATAGTACTTAGTGTCAACTTTTTTTTATTTTTACATGTATGCATGAATTCACCCAGTGACAATATAAGTGACTGTTCCTGTTTAAAACCCTTTATCAGGAAAGTGACTATGTTCAAGAATTCCTTCAAATAGGAAATATGGGGCCAACCCCATGCCTCAGTGTATCTTGTATTGTATTGTATCTTTTTGTCATAAAGATGTGTGTCATATTTATGAGTTTTAAGTCTTAATTATGACTTTTTATATGTATAATTATCTCATAATTTTGACTTATCTTACAATTTAGACTTTTTATCCCATCATTATACCTTTTTAAAAGATATGATATGATAAGCATCAAGATTATATAACTGCACTTCTATAAATAAATAAATACATCAATATACAATATGTACAATATATACAATGTTTTTTAAAAATAAATATAGAAAAATACACAATATACACATTACTAAAATGATTGAACTGTAAAATTGCAGGGTAATGTTTGGTGGTGATCAGAGGGACAAAATGTCCGCCACGCTTGTATCAGTCTGCCCCAGGACAACTGTGGACACATATGTAGTTTACCACCACCAGAGGGCACATGTGAGAGCGAATGAATAATGGGTCACTAATGTGAAATGCTTTGAGTGGCCAAAAAAGCACTATATAAATCCAATCCATTCTTATTATAAATGTGTGAGATCTAGATCTATCCAACAAGCAGAGCAGGTGGTAGATGGACAAACGTGTCCCCCACATTAAGAGTCTGGACGTGTTGGGACAAGTGGAAAAGATAAAGGAAGAAATGTCCCCAACACATGTCTGGAAAAACAGAAACAGTAGATGTGAAAAGTGAAGAAATGAAGAATGATAAGTTGCTATAATAGCTGAATGTGTGGTTGTGCAGAATTGACCCCCCCCTCCCCCTCCCCCTCCCCCTCCCCAGATGAAGGGCTGCTAAGTCAGCTGTGGTCCAGCTACAGCTCAGCTCTGCAGCCAAAGATAGGACTTGTCAAAGGGCCTGGCACAATACCAGGCTGCTGCCTCTATCACACTTTTTCTAATGGAAAAAAACTCAGCCAGGCCACACATCAGAACACGCTGTAGAATTGACAAAATGACTTATTACTCCTGGTTGCACACTTCCCTCTCCCTCCCCAGATTCATCAGGCTCCGAGCCTCCCCTCAAAATGGCTGGCACCTCCTGGCGCTCGTCTAGCCTGTCACCCTTCCTCTGCAGTGACCTTGAGACAGAGATGAAGGAGTGATGGTGCTCCCATAACTACTGCAATGCCCCCCCCCCCAAAAAAAAGAAGAAAAAAAGAAACACAGAGCAGCAAGACGGCTCTCATTGACAGCTGGGGGGGTGGGGGTGGGGGTGGGTAGAAACCTTGTGCATATCCGCATCAATCAAAATAGGATTAGGGTGGCTCTCTTTGGTGCTTTTTTATTTCCCATTAAGTTGAAGTTGCTGATGAAATAAGAAGCTGTTCCACAGTAACTGCTGTTCCAAAGCTACACTGTGACTGTTCAGTAAAAACCTCACAACTCTCTGGAATTATTCACAAGGACTTAAGTGACATTTTCTTTTTTCAGACAAGTGTCGCTCTTTACTGGTTTGGAATTATGGTGTCTCTTCAGATGAGGGGGAGGAGTGGATGATGACGAAGGCTTCGCTAACAACGTCTTACTTTTATAACATCATTTATTTACAAAAACATCAGTATCATACAGGTATCATGGTCTGTCCTGTCTGGAGCGATGTTTGGGACACAATTACACTGTAAAAAAAATGTGTCAGATGGAAGAAAGTGGTCAGTGTGTGCACATTGTGTTATTATGTAGAGGGAACGCACATGTGCAAATAATAAACCTGTTCAAGGTAGTGTTGTCACGATACTAAAATTTCCAACGCGATACCGATACTAAGGATAATACTCGATACTTGATACTAATTTCGATACTGGAGATGTGAGCGATTCCTCTTAAAATGTCCTCCATGGACTGTTAAAAAAAGGTAGTGAGTGCGGGTGCAGAATAAATGCATGTCTATCTCTTGGTAAGTTAAGGTAGGTCTATCTTTTTGCTCAAGCCCTTCTGCAGTGCTAACTGTAAGACTCTTTATGGTCGAGCATTATGTGCGCGGGCGGCAGCGTATTGCATCATGTGACCACCGCGGACCCCTTGCGGGACTAGCAGCGCGCACGTCAAAAATGATAGGCTGACATGCTCACGGTGGCCTCCGTGGTGGTAACGTGATACTATGCGCTACCGCCTGGCTGCCGCCCGCGCGCATAAACGTTCGACTATATGGAGGCCTTTAAAAGCAAAGTTACATCGGATGGTCCAATCACAGACCTATAGAAATAGTGTATAGGTCTGTGGTCGCACTGGCGTCATCCCGTGTGCTGTCAGAGGCAGCTGGAGAAAAAAAGAGACTTTAACTTACACGCCGGCATTACGGCTGTGCCAGAGCTGACCGCGTTGATGCCTGTTTACAATTATTAACGTTACCCGCTACAAAAAAGCGGCGACGCGCCATAAAAACAAAAATCGATTTTCCAGCAACTTAGTATCTAATTAGATACCAAGGGTCAATATCGATTTAGTATCTAAAATCGATTTTTTTGACAACCCTAGTTCAAGATGATTTATGACACTATACAAACCCTTCCACACTTGGTTTTCCTTCTACACAGTTTCTTTTTTTAACTTTGTGACAGCGACACACACACACACACACACATATGAAATGATGTGACAATGTGTGAAACTAAATTGTCTGCTGTGATAAACCACCTTCACAGACAAAACAATCCACCCCCACGAAGAAGAAGCGGTCATGTGACCCATCAGATGCCACTGGTCCATGTCCTGCTGGAAAAGGGACACAGACAAGAGATGATGCATGAATTCTTAATCAAATAAAGACAGTGAGAAGTGATAAGAGTGGAAGGCAATGGTCCTGTCTGTGCTGGATGAATGAGCCGCTAGCTTCCTTAAAAACGTCACCTCATCACACTTGACTTTACCATCTTTCTGCCCCAGACCTCTGCCATGTTTAGCATCCTCAGACCGAGACCCTGAACGTTGGCAACTCATCAGTACCTATTTATTAACACTGAGAGTTTATCACCCTCATGAGCTTTTGCACAGTAAAATCACCAGTGTTAATATGGGGAGTAAAAGTGAAAAGTTACCAGAAAGATAAATACACAAATACAGATGAAAGAAAATTATTAGATAAAAGATTAGATTATTACATAAAAAGTCATGTATTGTATGTCATCTCGATGCACAAATGTAAACATTTGCGTTCGGTGTGGCCGTACCATAACACTCATGTTATTCACATTCAACACTGAAGAGTTAAAGTGTCAAGAAATAACTTTTCCAACGTTAAACTGACTTAACACTACATGTTCATGTACATGACTGTTGATTTTTAACTCTTTGAAAACATGACTTAACTTTATTCTTGCACAGATTCTGTTGGAATGAAAAAAGTCCGTTTATTTCGACAAATTTATCACTTTTTTTTTTTCAATTTTCAACTTCTCGCTCAGTTTGAGTGCAGAGGTTGGTGGGCGGGGCTTTTCAGAGTCATTCTTTTTTAACACCGAACAGTATCTTACTCTTATCAGTGTTGAATAACTGACAGAATCACTTTACTTTAACACTGAATAAATGACACTGACAGTGTCAAACCTCTGTTAAGTCCAATTATTTCCACTAACACTGGTACATTTTCAGAATAACTCAAATACTCATTTACTGTGTGTTCACAAAGTGAACATGTCTATTTCAGCTGAAGGTGGAGGTGTCTGTGCGGTACTCCCTGTCCCATTCCTACCCACAATGCCTTTCTGCGGCCACACTGTCAGCCTGTTTATAACTGTGAGAAAGGTTGTATTATCACATGTTTCTACCTTTACCATTGCTGTAAGGTGAAAGTGGATATATCACTGAGCTCTTCATCCAATAACTTATTACATTATCAAAGACATTATTGCATTATACTCTCTTGATTTTATTTTGTTATGAGTTGATTATTAGATTATGAACTTTTATTATGTTATGAGGTATTATATAGCTGAGCTCATAATATAATAACTTATTACATGATTACGTTATAAGCAAAGATGTTATTATGTTGTACACACATGATTTTATTACATTATGAGTCCATTATTACATTATGAACTTTAATTACATTATGAGTTCCCACAAGGCAAAAAAGAGAAAGTTTGATATTTTTAGCTGCTGAGACGTGAGCATCTCTGGTTCAGCTGAAGGTGAGGGTGTCTGTGTGGTTCTCCCTGTCCCATTCCTACCCACAATGCCCTTCTCTGGCCACCTGAGCCTCCACACTGTCAGCCCATCCAATGCTTCACACCAATCCAAAATGCAGTTGCACTTGTGCCGTTCACTTTCACCTCCGCTCACACTTCCAGCTCTTCTATCAACACCTGGGCTGATGTTGCCGTGCCGACCAGCCAAAGAAGCTGCGCTGTGTCCTTTTCCCAAGATGAAACAAAAAAGAAAGTCAAATTGCTCAATTATTAAATTATTACCCAAGCAAGAGTCTGGCATTCCCATGGCAACCAGGTCATGTGGTCTAGGCAGGGATATCAGGCCAAACCCGATGCCATTTGCATACAAATTGCCCAGCTGGTACCTTGTTGTTATGACAACGGCACACAGCTCCCAGAATTCATTTGGAACTGAAATACAAAAGGAAGGCTGCCAGTGAGCACAGTCATTGATAAAAATTTCTTCTCTTTTATAATGAAGACGTCGGTGGCAGTGACACTACGTTCTCATAAATGAAATCCCCATGATGCAACACCTGCAGGAAATGAAACAAGAAAGAAATACAACATACACTAAAGATGACATCTATTAAATAGCTGATTTAATCTACAACAAATTATTGGTAATAATTACTCTATTATAATTACAAAACATGTTTGAATCAGTTCTGAATTAACCCTTTGATGCATGAATTATGAAAACCTTAGTTAAGATGTTTTTCCTAAATGTTTTTTTATTCCTTTTCAGGCTGAAAAAAAAAACAATGCGATTTTAATGAACCTATTTTTTTTTTATAGAGTTACAAAAATGTCCACTCAGCTGGAAAACATGTGTTTCAGCTTTGAAGCAAAGAAACATGTATTTAAAACACAATTTCAGAACACTATGAAATAAAACACTTATAATGCAGTTTTATTTAAGAAGATTACAGTTAATAATTACAGTCCAGGAACATTTGTTTTACACATAAACATGTTCGTGCAGATCAGGTTTTAAGAACAGACCAGTTACAGTCATGATATGAACTAAAACAATAAAAGCCATGAATATACAAGAGAACAACTGTAGAACAAGTGTCCACTGGACTGACCAGTACAACTGACCACTGGACTGACCAGTACAACTGACCACTGGACTGACCAGTACAACTGACCACTGGACTGACCAGTAGAACTGACCATTGGACTGACCAGTAGAACTGACCACTGGACTGACCAGTACAACTGACCACTGGACTGACCAGTACAACTGACCACTGGACTGACCAGTAGAACTGACCATTGGACTGACCAGTAGAACTGACCACTGGACTGACCAGTACAACTGACCACTGGACTGACCAGTAGAACTGACCACTGGACTGACCAGTAGAACTGACCACTGGACTGACCAGTACAACTGACCACTGGACTGACCAGTAGAACTGACCATTGGACTGACCAGTAGAACTGACCACTGGACTGACCAGTAGAACTGACCATTGGACTGACCAGTAGAACTGACCACTGGACTGACCAGTAGAACTGACCACTGGACTGACCAGTATAGATCAAAGGGTTAATGCTACTGAAATAATGCCCCTCCCACCCCCAGAGTTAATAAAGAAACATTAACAGTCATTATATTATAGTTTCTAATGAACATTCATTCATTCTATTTTATTTTATTTTATTTTATTTTGTATAGAAGGACAATGTACATTAATGAACATTCATTCATTCATTCTATTTTATTTTATTTTATTTTGTTTTATTTTGTATAGAAGGACAATGTACATTAATGAACATTTCTGTAAATGTACCCACACTGTAAAAAGTATTTTGGATTTAATAAATACAAAATACAAATCAGTTCCATTTTAATCAGTAAACTTATTCACTTATTCAGTATCACTGGTTAAATTCTACCTATTTATTAACAGTAACAATTACTACTTAAGATAAAATCTACCTCATAATATTGTGACCTGTTGGAAAAGCAGCTATAAGGGAATTTCCCAGCATGCATTGGGGCAGTCTATTTGGGACAGTTTTCAGGTGTTTTACAGTGTTCTAAGTTGAAAAGAAGTGTTTTTCTTTATATATACCAGAGTTATGACATGTTTAGTGTTTGATTCATTCTTCTTCTTTTCTCAGTTGTACATTTATTTCATGACATTCTGTAGTTCTGCTTTGTTTCAGGTTGGATTAATTAAATATAATATTGAAAACATCAGCTCTCATTCTTCATATTCACTTAGGGTTTAGTATAAATGTGATATTTATATTTATTTGGGTATTGACATGTCCAACTGTACATTAAGCAAGGGATAATGCATGGCCCGAAGGGGGATATTTTTCGATAGTAACTGGTGTTCCATGTATTATCCCACTTATTCTAGGGGTTATTACAGTTTTTTACTGTCACTACTCTAACAGACTAGTGTTGTGAAATAGGCGGGACAGACAGAAGGGGGGTGCAGAGAGTTTTAGGCGGAGAAAAGAGACGGATGTACACAGTCAAGTCGACCGGAGCAGGTGTTGTCCCGTTCCTGCAAATAAATACTGAAAACGAAGCTCAATGAAACCGCTCCTTGTTTTCTAAAAACCAGCATAGAGGAGTTAACTGAGGAGTAAAATACTGACTACGGCCCTGGAGATATTGTACGAGATGAGGACGGATATTTCCCCTGATTTCCTGACTACGGTAAGGATAACATTAGCATAGGCTAACACTGGATAAGCTAGCAGTTACAACCAAGCTAATATTTACTTTAAAAGTGGCCGAACTACCTGCGGAGTGATATGGTACAGTGAATCTGAAGTGACAAAACCCGTTGCCATGGGCAGCGGGTGTTAACGGCGCAGCAGGCGGTTATCGAAAAAAATCCGCCCGCTGACGTCATTCAAAGTGAACGGAACGTTCTAGAAGGACGTAGAATAAATAAATGAATGTATTCCTGTTAACAGGTAAGACTTAATATTACTCATACTTTATGCATAATTAGTTGTGTAATCGGATGGAATATGTTTGGTGGATTTAATCTTATTTCTTTTAGTGTTATAATTGTTAAAATTAGTGACATTTTATTTAAAATATAGGGTCAAACAAACTGTTGCCTCGGTATTGTGAAGTAAATTCTATAAGTTTTTACAGTATTGTTTCTACTGAACAGTTTTCTATTTCTATGTTAACGTCAGCTGTTACTTGAGTTTGTGAAGAATAGTCCCAGCCCAGGGCTGACAGCACAGTGTCCTCTACTGGCAGCATGTGGTAGGACAGTTAAACAACAGCCTGTCTTCCTAAACAGATAATATTTAGCTCAAGGGCATCTGAGCGACTGCTTTTTCCAGAGTCATCCTGGCTCAGCTTACAGTAAAATAGTCCTTTTGGGGGCTGCACGAGGATCCTGTGAACCCAGCATATGTATTTACCCCAGCTGCCCCATGACAGTCCAGTTTAATCATTTGCCTCTGGTTGGTTGTCAAGCTAATCAGTTCCTCTTCTTATTATAAACATAATATTTGACACGTACTGCTGCGCTCAGTAAAATTCCCAGAGTAAAATATGCAGTGTCAGTAACACTTTACATTACAGATCACTAAGAAGGTGCTTGTTTTTTTTCAATACATTAATTTTTATATTATAACACTTAAGTGAACTGGTTATATTCAAATACACCATGCAATTGAACAAAAAGATATTTAAAATATATATTAAAAAAAAGAAAAAACGACTCATACACACACACACACACACACACACACACACACACACACACACACACACACACACACATCTTTGTTATTTTCTCCATAAAGAAAGCAAAGACAAAAAGATAAAATGCAGGATGGCAAAACTTATTAACTACCTTGTTCACTGAAAAAAGTAAAACATTAAATCCACTTAAAAAATTCACATAAAGGTCACACATAAAAACATGTAGTTGAGAGAATCAAATCATATGAAATGAAAATAACCATAACCCTATGCAATTAAATTTGGTTCAATCAACTAGATTTTTTTTATGTCTGACCATAAAAAGTAAAAATGATGAGGTAAATGAATATTCATATTTATATTACATTTGTAACACAAATGTCATTTCTAACAACAGAGAATAATTTTTATGTTAAATATCTGTATATGGATAAACTGAAGATGTGCCTTTATTCATAAAAATAACGCTTTCTGAAAAAAATGTGTCTAAACAGAAGGGTTTATGAGGCAATTTCATCGTGTTGTTTTTATCCATATTGGATTTATGTAAATAAGGCAAGATACTACATCCATTTTACTCTTTCCCAGAGGTTTGTTTCATGGACAGTAAATAAGTTTGAGCCTTTACATCACTAAAATATCTTGTTTAGAACTAATCAAACAAACATTCTGGTAGCCATTTTGGATTTATGCAAATTTGACATATTTGCCCAAAGTATATTTGGGTGTATGTTGTTCTAGGGACCTGTCTGATGCAGTTTGAGGTGCATTAGGGTGGCCCAATGCCATAGACTGACTAGAATAAACACTTGGTTTTACTGTTGTATTCTTTTTTCTTTCACTGTCATATATTCAGTGTTAAAGTAATGTTAATTCATCACTGATAAGAGCATGATACCTTTCAGTGTTAAAACATAATGACTCTGAAAAGCCCCGCCCACCAACCTCTGTGCTCAAACTGACAGGCATCGCCATCTTCATTGCATTGAAAAACTGCAGTAACTTAACTCTTCAGTGTTGAATGTCAATAACACTATGGGTGTTACTTCTCATACCGTGTAAAACATGATTGACACTAATTAGTGTTCTGTAGTGTCAAATATTTACTCTTACTAGTGGAAAGTTGACTCTGGAAATGTAACTCTATGTTCAGTGTAAATACTGTACCATATGTTTGAGTACGTTTCCATGAAACAAAATTGAAATTATTGCCTTACTCCAATTAAGGACTAAACTGGAGTTTCACAGAAATCTGAGTCTACAGGCCAGCAAGAGAAATTACAATTATTGTTTCAGTCACAGGCACTAGATGGCACTACACACCCTTTTGTATTAGCATGCTTCTGGTTAGCACCATAGAAGAAGAACAATAATTAAAACTGGACGCAGTCTCAAAGGTCTCTTCACCGTCCCTCACGACCGCCTCCCCTGGCGACCACCTCCCCACACGACGCCTGAGTCAAATTTCAGCCAAATCGGTGTTTGTATGCCCGATCTACAGCCATTTTAGTAAAAGCGATTTTTTAGGGGGCGCTTTAGAGCAAAATCGCAATTTCTGTTGATAAACTGGTGTCGGACCCAGAGATAAACGTCTGAGTCAAATTTCACACTTCTGAAGTGTGTGCAAAATTTAGTGAGTTTTCATGCATGTTCAGGGGGTGAAATTAGAGGTCAAAGGGCAGAATCAGATCAAACTGCAAGCAGTATCAATAGGCCTTGAGCCCGATGTAGGATGCGGTGAAGGGCTAATAATAAAGGTATTTGCCTTTGGGGCGGCACTTGTGCCTCACAGACCTTTCTGTGTGGAGTTAACATGTTCTCCTCGTGTCTGCGTGGGTTTTCTCCAGGTACTCTGGCTCCTCCCACCATCCAAAAACATGCACTGATAGGTTAACTGGTTAACTAGTTAACTGGTTAATCTAAATCAACCATAGGTGTGAATGTGACAGTGATTGTTTGTCCATATATGTTCATACAGGGTGTACCCCAGCTTCACCCATTGTAGCTGGATTAGGCCCCCAGTCAGGGTTCAGATGACAAGTGACGAGTGATCATTTTTAACAAAACAAAAACATTGGTTGTCAAATTTAAAAAAAAATAATTTACAAAAAAAAATAAAAAATTACAAATTTTGGTCAACTGAAACTAGACTAACACTAAAATGATTTAGATGACAAAATTTTGACTAAAACTAAAATTACATTTTCGTCATGTGACTAAAACTACATTAATTTTTTTTGACAAAATTAACACTGGACGATTGTTTATGGACAGAATCCTGACGCAGTTTAGCTTCACTTCATTCTGACTATTTTTACATGTATGTTCATTCGGTCAGTGGTCTTCAGCCCTGGTCCTTAGGGTCCACTGTCCTGCATGTTTTAGATGTCACCCTGCTCCAACACACCTGATTCAAATGATCAGCTCATCAGCAAGCTCTGCTGATGTGCTCTTGAGCAAGGCACTAAAGCGGCATTTTTATTTTGCAATTTTGAATCTTAACAGTTAATATAATAAAGGTATTTGCCTTGATGTATCTGTGGTTTTTGTTCTGCTTTGATTATGCACCGATACATATGGACCACAACCATGAAGATATGGACCACAACCATGAAGATATGGACCACAACCATGAAGATATGGACCACAACCATGAAGATATGGACCACAACCATGAAGATACGGACCACAACCATGAAGATATGAACCACAACCATGAAGATACGGACCACAACCATGAAGATATAGACCACAACCATGAAGATACGGACCACAACCATGAAGATACGAACCGCAACCATGACGATATGAACCACAACCATGAAGATACGGACCACAACCATGAAGATATAGACCACAACCATGAAGATACGGACCACAACCATGAAGATACGAACCGCAACCATGACGATATGGACCACAACCATGAAGATACGGACCACAACCATGAACATATGGACCACAACCATGAAGATACGGACCACAACCATGAACATATGGACCACAACCATGAAGATATGGACCACAACCATGAAGATATGAACCACAACCATGAACATATGGACCACAACCATGAAGATACGAACCACAACCATGAAGATATGGACCACAACCATGAAAATACGAACCACAACCATGAAGATATGGACCACAACCATGAAGATACGGACCACAACCATGAAGATATGGACCACAACCATGAAGATACGGACCACAACCATGAAGATATGAACCACAACCATGACGATATGGACCACAACCATGAAGATACGGACCACAACCATGAACATATGGACCACAACCATGAAGATACGGACCACAACCATGAAGATATGAACCACAACCATGACGATATGGACCACAACCATGAAGATACGGACCACAACCATGAACATATGGACCACAACCATGAAGATATGGACCACAACCATGAAGATATGAACCACAACCATGAAGATACGGACCACAACCATGAAGATATGGACCACAACCATGAAGATATGAACCACAACCATGAAGATACGGACCACAACCATGAAGATATGAACCACAACCATGAAGATACGAACCACAACCATGAAGATATGGACCACAACCATGAAGATATGGACCACAACCATGCAACTGCTCAGGACATTTCATACGTACTGTTAAATTCTGATTCATTTCAGTAACGCATGTGTTGTCATGGTGATTCGAGTCAATTCCTGAAGGGGGCGTGTCCAGGCTAATCTTAATCGAGCTAAGTATAAATGGTGTTTACATTCAAATACAATCACATTATCTGACATGGTTACTCCAACTTCTCAAACTCCAGTTCCAGTTGATTCCACTCCAATCAAGGTGTTTACATGACTTTGAAAACTTTGATTTTAGTCAAAGTAAGGAAATAATTTGAATTTCTCAAAGTGCATGTAAATGTACTTACTGAGGTAGTGTTACGAGCTATGTTTCCATTACCCTTGGAAATTTGCAAAATGTAAATATCACTATTAAAAACTGTAATGGAAACACCTGAATTTCGAAAAAACACTCAAATATTGATAAAACGTTTTCACGCTTTCATGAGGTGGTTTTTCAGATGTTTTCATATTCAAATTTGTCACAAAAGAGCAATGGAAACACTTTTTCCACAATTATATGTCACAGGATGTGACGTATATGGTCACATGATCACTTGTCTTGCAGTTGCTGTCACCATAACAACCATAGTCATAGTGTACCTAGACCCACCATTGGCTGCTGGGACGCCCGAACTACGGCGGCCATCTTGGAGTGGTGACCAGGGTGATTCCTACAGTAGACACAGTGAAGGTTTACTTTATTATCTGTTAGTTTTTGAATATTTAAGTTGTTTTTTTTTTTTTTACAGATAATTATATTCTGTAAAATATCAACTGCAAGAACTGTGTAAAAAAACACTACATACATTTATAATTTGTTGTTGTTAAGTGTTGATCATATTTACACTTAATATTTGGACCTGACAATGTGGGGACCACATGTACAGACCCTTGTAATGTCATCCAGCTGGTTTGTGTCATTAAAGAGTTCACTAGAGACTTTTACTGACCGGAGAATTAGCTCATTCATTCACTCTAACACTATCAGAGTGATGGCCAATCAGAAGCTCTGAAGGTGACAGCAGATGATATTTAACCAGAGTTACGACACTCCTGCCTAGAACAACCGTCAATGGAAACACGTTCAAAGCGCAAATATATTTTCTCAAAATCTTAGGAAAATCACTATTATTTTGTGAAAAACTGTAATGGAAACGCAGCTACAGTTAACTCTTTAAGTGTTCTATTAACACTGGTGATTTTTTTTCTACTGACACATGAGCACAGTTAACCTTCACCCTCTATATGTGAACATGTGCACATTAATGTTAATGATGGTTACAGATTGTTAGAGACAACTGGTACCAACCACTTCAGGCTGGACTGTAAAGCACCAGCATCAGCACAACAACACAGGGGGGGGGGGGGGCATATCTCAGTTACCTGGGGGTGGCATTAGAAGGAAGGTGACACATCTTGCCTCCCTGTATATAAATGTAGAACTCTTCTCACAGAGGTTCTGTTGGCTCTAAGGGATGAACGTACGACCTTTCCCAAGGTCAGCGTTCGCCACTAGCTTACATCTGTACTGAAGCAACACTTTGTTCATTTGTCATTTCTAATCCAGTCCAACATGGCCACTCGATGGGGACTCTGCGGCGCAGGAAAGATCAGCCACGACTTCAGCGTAGCCATGAAGACTCTGCCTCCTGAAAATCACCAGGTATTCTGCAGTAAAAGTACTGAGTTACTGGACTTAAGTAGATATTTTTAGGTATCTGTAATTTACTGGAGTATTTATTTTTCAGACAACTTTTTACTTTTACTCCCTACATTTGTTCAGAAATATTTGTACTTTATACTCCTTGTATTTATATAAATATCTGTACTTTATACTCCTTATATTTATATAAATATTTGTACTTTATACTCCTTATATTTATATAAATATTTGTACTTTATACTCCTTATATTTATATAAATATATGTACTTTATACTCCTTGTATTTATATAAATATATGTACTTTATACTCCTTGTATTTATATAAATATTTGTACTTTATACTCCTTATATTTATATAAATATATGTACTTTATACTCCTTGTATTTATATAAATATTTGTACTTTATACTCCTTATATTTATATAAATATCTGTACTTTATACTCCTTATATTTATATAAATATTTGTACTTTATACTCCTTATATTTATATAAATATTTGTACTTTATACTCCTTATATTTATATAAATATTTGTACTTTATACTCCTTATATTTATATAAATATTTGTACTTTATACTCCTTATATTTATATAAATATTTGTACTTTATACTCCTTATATTTATATAAATATTTGTACTTTATACTCCTTATATTTATATAAATATTTGTACTTTATACTCCTTATATTTATATAAATATTTGTACTTTATACTCCTTGTATTTATATAAATATCTGTACTTTATACTCCTTATATTTATATAAATATTTGTACTTTATACTCCTTATATTTATATAAATATTTGTACTTTATACTCCTTATATTTATATAAATATATGTACTTTATGCTCCTTATATTTATATAAATATTTGTACTTTATACTCTTTATATTTATATAAATATTTGTACTTTATACTCTTTATATTTATATAAATATTTGTACTTTATACTCCTTATATTTATATAAATATTTGTACTTTATACTCCTTATATTTATATAAATATTTGTACTTTATACTCCTTATATTTATATAAATATTTGTACTTTATACTCCTTATATTTATATAAATATTTGTACTTTATACTCCTTATATTTATATAAATATTTGTACTTTATACTCCTTATATTTATATAAATATTTGTACTTTATACTCCTTATATTTATATAAATATTTGTACTTTATACTCCTTATATTTATATAAATATCTATACTTTATACTCCTTATATTTATATAAATATCTGTACTTTATACTCCTTATATTTATATAAATATCTGTACTTTATACTCCTTATATTTATATAAATATTTGTACTTTATACTCCTTATATTTATATAAATATTTGTACTTTATACTCCTTATATTTATATAAATATTTGTACTTTATGCTCCTTATATTTATATAAATATTTGTACTTTATACTCTTTATATTTATATAAATATTTGTACTTTATACTCTTTATATTTATATAAATATTTGTACTTTATACTCCTTATATTTATATAAATATTTGTACTTTATACTCCTTATATTTATATAAATATTTGTACTTTATACTCCTTATATTTATATAAATATTTGTACTTTATACTCCTTATATTTATATAAATATTTGTACTTTATACTCCTTATATTTATATAAATATTTGTACTTTATACTCCTTATATTTATATAAATATTTGTACTTTATACTCCTTATATTTATATAAATATTTGTACTTTATACTCCTTATATTTATATAAATATCTATACTTTATACTCCTTATATTTATATAAATATTTGTACTTTATACTCCTTATATTTATATAAATATCTGTACTTTATACTCCTTATATTTATATAAATATCTGTACTTTATACTCCTTATATTTATATAAATATTTGTACTTTATACTCTTTATATTTATATAAATATTTGTACTTTATACTCCTTATATTTATATAAATATTTGTACTTTATACTCTTTATATTTATATAAATATTTGTACTTTATACTCCTTATATTTATATAAATATTTGTACTTTATACTCTTTATATTTATATAAATATTTGTACTTTATACTCCTTATATTTATATAAATATTTGTACTTTATACTCTTTATATTTATATAAATATTTGTACTTTATACTCCTTATATTTATATAAATATTTGTACTTTATACTCTTTATATTTATATAAATATTTGTACTTTATACTCCTTATATTTATATAAATATTTGTACTTTATACTCCTTATATTTATATAAATATTTGTACTTTATACTCCTTATATTTATATAAATATTTGTACTTTATACTCCTTATATTTATATAAATATTTGTACTTTATACTCCTTATATTTATATAAATATTTGTACTTTATACTCTTTATATTTATATAAATATTTGTACTTTATACTCCTTATATTTATATAAATATTTGTACTTTATACTCCTTATATTTATATAAATATTTGTACTTTATACTCTTTATATTTATATAAATATTTGTACTTTATACTCCTTATATTTATATAAATATTTGTACTTTATACTCCTTTATATTTATATAAATATTTGTACTTTATACTCCTTATATTTATATAAATATATGTACTTTATACTCCTTATATTTGTATAAATATATGTACTTTATACTCCTTATATTTAGTATAAATATATGTACTTTATACTCCTTATATT
>CM035785.1:59570213-59618488 GCA_020466265.1 Siphamia tubifer | reverse complement strand
TACCTCTTTTCTCCTCCTTACCCCTCTTTCTTCTCCTCCTTACTCCCTTACTCCTCTTTTCTCCTCCTTACCCCTCTTTTCTCCTCCTTACTCCTCCTTACCCTCTTTTCTCCTCCTTACCCCTCTTTCTCTCCTTACTCCTCCTTTCTCCTCCTTACCCTCTTTTCTCCTTCCTCCTCCTTACTCCTCTTTTCTCCTCCTTACCCCTCTTTTCTCCTCCTTACTCTCTTCTCTTTTCTCCTCCTTACCCCTCTTTTCTCCTCCTTACCCTCTCTTTCTCCTCCTTACTCCTCTTACTCCTCTTTCTCCTCTTTCTCCTCCTTACCCCTCTTTTCTCTCCTTACTCCTCCTTACTCCTCTTTTCTCCTCCCTCTTTCTCCTCCTTACTCCTCCTTACCCTCTTTTCTTCCTCCTTACCCCTCTTTCTCTCTTACTCCTCCTTACTCTCTTTTCTCCTCCTTACTCCTCTTACTCCTCTTTCTCCTCCTCTTTTCTCCTCCTTACTCCTCCTTACTCCTCTTTTCTCCTCCTTACCTCTTTTCTCCTCCTTACCCTCTTTTCTCCTCCTTACTCTTCTCCTCTTCTCCTCTTTCTCCTCCTTACTCCTCTTTTCTCCTCCTTACCTCCTCTCTTTTCTCCTCCTTACCCTCTTCTCCTCCTTACTCCTCTTTTCTCCTTACCCCTCTTTTCTCCTCCTTACTCCTCTTTTCTCCTCCTTACTCCTCTTTTCTCCTCCTTACTCCCTCTTTTCTCCTCCTTACCCCTCTCTTTTCTCCTTCCTCTTACTCCTCCTTACCCTCTTTTCTCCTCCTTACCCCTCTTTTCTCTCTTCTCCTCTTTCTCCTCCTTACCCTCTTTTCTCCTCCTTACCCTCTCTTCCTCCTTACCTCCTTCTCTTTCTCTCCTTACTCCTCTTTTCTCCTCCTTACTCCTCTTTCTCTCCCTCCCTCTTACTCTCCTCCTTACTCCTCTTTTTCTTCTCCTTACTCCTCCTTACTCCTCTTTTCTCTCCTACTCCTCCTTACCCCTCCTTTACCCCTCTTTTCTCCTCCTTTACTCCTCTTTTCTCCTCCTTACTCCTCTTTTCTCCTCCTTACTCCTCTTTTCTCCTCCTTACCCCTCTTTTCTCCTCCTTACTCCTCTTTTCTCCTCCTTACCCTCCTTTCTCCTCCTTACTCCTCTTTTCTCCTCCTTACTCCTCTTTTCTCCTCCTTACTCCTCTTTTCTCCTCCTTACCCCCTCTTTTTCTCCTCCTTACTCCTCCTTACTCCTCTTTTCTCCTCCTTACTCCTCTTTTCTCCTCCTTACCCCTCTTTTCTCCTCCTTACTCCTCCTTACTCCTCTTTTCTCCTCCTTACTCCTCTTTTCTCCTCCTTACTCCTCTTTTCTCCTCCTTACCCCTCTTTTCTCCTCCTTACTCCCTCCCTTACTCCTCTTGTCTCCTCCTTACTCCTCTTTTCTCCTCCTTACCCCTCTTTTCTCCTCCTTACTCCTCCTTACCCCTCTTTTCTCCTCCTTACCCCTCTTTTCTCCTCCTTACTCCTCTTTTCTCCTCCTTACTCCTCCTTACTCCTCTTTTCTCCTCTTTTCTCCTCCTTACCCCCTCTTTTCTCCTCCTTACTCCTCTTTTCTCCTCCTTACTCCTCCTTACTCCTCTTTTCTCCTCCTTACCCCTCTTTTCTCCTCCTTACTCCTCCTTACCCCCTCTTTTCTCCTCCTTACCCCTCTTTTGCTCCTCCTTACTCCTCTTTTCTCCTCCTTACCCCCTCTTTTCTCCTCCTTACTCCTCCTTACTCCTCTTTTCTCCTCCTTACTCCTCTTTTCTCCTCCTTACTCCTCTTTTCTCCTCTTTTCTCCTCCTTACCCCTCTTTTCTCCTCCTTACTCCTCTTTTCTCCTCCTTACCCCTCTTTTCTCCTCCTTACTCCTCCTTACTCCTCTTTTCTCCTCCTTACTCCTCTTTTCTCCTCCTTACTCCTCTTTTCTCCTCTTTTCTCCTCCTTACCCCTCTTTTCTCCTCCTTACTCCTCCTTACTCCTCTTTTCTCCTCCTTACTCCTCTTTTCTCCTCCTTACTCCTCTTTTCTCCTCCTTACTCCTCTTTTCTCCTCTTTTCTCCTCCTTACCCTCCCTCTACTCCATATATCAGATCCATGAACAAACCTCAGTAAAATCTCTATATTTTTTCCCAACATTAAACATAATGTCAGGGGTCAAAGGTCAAATATTCACTGTTTAATTTCCTCTGTATCATTGAATCATGTTCCAGGTAGAAATGTTTGATAAGACTTCACTTTTTATTGTGCGTTTAACGGAACAATAAAGATGATGTGAGTTCAGAAGTTCAGATTCATGACAACTTTTATTATTATTGATGCAATTGAAAAATAAAACTTTGACTGTTTCACAAACTGAAATGTTCACTTAAAAGGAGTTGTGAAATTTAAATTTTTTAGATTGAAGGTGATTTCACTTTAGTTTTTCTACATTTTTCACAAGTGTAGAAATAAAAAAAAGAATATATATATATATATATATATATTAAAAAAAATGTTCCTCTCGCCCCACGTGGGCGGTGTCTCCTTCAGACTCGGGTCCTCTACCAGAGGCCCCTCCCACCTGGGCGGTGTCTCCTTCAGACTCGGGTCCTCTACCAGAGGCCCCTCCCACCTGGGCGGTGTCTCCTTCAGACTCGGGTCCTCTACCAGAGGTCTGGGAGCCTGAGGGTTCTGTGCAGGATCTTAGCTGTTCCTAACAATGTTCTCTTTTGGACACAGATCTCTGATGTTGTTCCTGGTATCTACTGGAGACATTGTCCCAGCTTGGGGGTCACTGCCCCTAGTGCCCCCATCACTACTGGTACCACTGTTGCCTTCACACTCCACATTTTCTCTAACTCCTCTTTCAGCCCTTGGTATTTCTCTTCTCTTCTCATGTTCTTTCTTTCTCATGTTGCTATCACTGGGGACTGCTACATCTATCACCACCACTGTCTTCTCATGTTTATCCACCACCACTATGTCAGGCTGATCGGCCATCACCATCTGGTCTGGATCTGGAAGTCCCACAGGATCTTGGCCTGTTTGTTCTCTGTCACCTTTGGGGGGTTCTCCCATCTTGACCCTTGACCTCCAGTCCATACTCTTTACAGATGTTCCTGTACAGTATGTCCTCTACCTGGTTATGTCTGTATTTAGATCTGTGTCCAAAAGAGAACATTGTTAGGAACAGCTAAGATCCTGCACAGAACCCTCAGGCTCCCAGACCTCTGGTAGAGGACCCGAGTCTGAAGGAGACACCACCCAGGTGGGGCGAGAGGAACATTATTATTATTTATTTTTTTTATATACCCACTGTGTTTGTAATGAAAGGGAATCAATTATATTGATTATATTGTGTGTTAGTAAGGAGTAAAGAAGATCAAGGAGGAGTCAGAAGGATGGAGTAAAGATGAAGGAATACACTGAAAAAAGTCAAACATTGAATAAACTTAAACTATTCAATTTTGACTTTTTATGGTCACACATGAAAACAACTGAGTGAATTAAATTAAATCAAATTAAAATAACCTTTGATTAAATTGGATTCACTCAACTAGATGTTTTATGTGTGACCAAAAAAAGTCAAAATTGAAGAATAATGTTTCCGTTGATTCAATGTTAATTTTTTTCAGTGTAATGAATCATCAAGTGTGTTTGTGTTTCTTTGTAGGAGTGGATGAAACTGTGGTGGTTACACTGAAGTTCAACAACAACAGGATGGCAGTGTTTACATGTTCATCAGCTGTTAATCTGCCCAACGATGCTGTGATTATGGGAACGAAAGGCAGCGTTTGTGTAAGTCATGATGATGATGATGATGATGATGATGATGATGATGATGATGAGGAACTGTACAGTGGTTCCTCTTCTGACCACAGACCCAGTTAACAAATATTCCATTTAATAAAAAACCTTTACCTCAATTTTTCCTCTGAATATGAAAGAAAATTCTGTTAAAAGGAAACTGACACGTCTGAGACATAAATACTATGGACATTACTGTACGTACTGTACGTACTGTACGTACTGTAGGTACTGTAGGTACTGTACGTACTGTAGGTACTGTACGTACTGTAGGTACTGTAGGTACTGTAGGTACTGTAGGTACTGTACGTACTGTAGGTACTGTGCGTACTGTACGTACTGTAGGTACTGTACGTACTGTAGGTACTGTAGGTACTGTACGTACTGTAGGTACTGTAGGTACTGTACGTACTGTAGGTACTGTAGGTACTGTACGTACTGTAGGTACTGTAGGTACTGTACGTACTGTACGTACTGTAGGTACTGTAGGTACTGTAGGTACTGTAGGTACTGTACGTACTGTAGGTACTGTAGGTACTGTAGGTACTGTACGTACTGTAGGTACTGTAGGTACTGTACGTACTGTAGGTACTGTAGGTACTGTACGTACTGTACGTACTGTAGGTACTGTAGGTACTGTAGGTACTGTAGGTACTGTACGTACTGTAGGTACTGTAGGTACTGTAGGTACTGTAGGTACTGTAGGTACTGTACGTACTGTAGGTACTGTAGGTACTGTAGGTACTGTAGGTACTGACTGTTCATGTATTTCTGTAGTTGATTGTGTTTTTGTAAAGTCCGGTGAGACGACTTTGTTGTGATTTAGGGCTTTATAAATAAAATTGAATTGAGTATTTTGTTTATTTTTGTTTATCGTACTCTATATTTGGATCATTTTACTGAATATTTTGTTCACTTTTATTGAATTATTTTCTTATTCTCTATGTTTGCTCTTTATTTTGGTAATCTTTTACATTTTCTTCATTATTGTGTGTTTTTTTTTTTTTTACAAATAAAGTTCTATTGGATTAAATTGGATCCTGTTGTATTTTTGTAGATTCCTGCCCATATGTGGTGTCCTACGTCAGTGGTGGTGAACGGTCAGAGGACAGAGTACCCAGTACCAGAACCTCACCTGCCGCTCAACTTCATCAACAGCACAGGCATGCGTTACGAGGCCGAGGAGGTTCGACAGTGTTTGCTCAAAGGTACTTAGTATCAACATTTGTTTGTTCCTTTGACATATTTTAAGCTTTCAGTAAAAAGGGAGTTAAGGTTCCAGGGTTAGGGTCAAAGTGACACAGTACTTGTGTTATAATTAGTTGTAATAATTAATCAATCATGATTAAACAGTAAAACTTTATTAAATACAACATTTGTTTTGTTTCAAATTGTTTAGTAGAAACTTTCGAAGGTGTTAAAAACACTTGTTAATTGCATATATATTCATACTTTAGTGTATATTGTGGATATTTTATCAAATTGTTTTGTGTTTTTTTGCTGTAATTTCGATGAGTTTTTAAATGTTTTCAGTGCTATTGTGTATTTGTGAACTTCTGTGGATTTGAAGCATGTTTGTTTGTGTATTTTGTAGGAAATTTGTGAAGAAATTATAGTAGTTAATTAGATTTAAATAATTCTAATTTATAATACAGGATTTGATCTAATTGCAAATGAAATAGGTGTAAAATGTTTAAAATAAAAATGTTGTAAATGTTGAACATAACTGGACACAAGGTGGCGCATGAACCTCTGAACATCTTATGTCTTTGCACCAGTGGTTCTGAAATCCAGTCTTCATGTCCAGTGTTCTGCAGCTTTTATATTTGTCCTTCTATCAAATCTAGTTCAATTATTGATCAGCTCTTCAGAAGCCGGATAATGATGTCATGGAAGAAGGAGATTTTATATATATATATATATATATATATATATATATATATATATATATATATATAATTATATAATATGTATAAATATATATATATTATATTAATTATTATTATATATATATAAATTTACTTTTTAAATTTTGTAACAAATTTTTTTTTTAATTTAAGTTAAAAATATTCTATACATTTATAATAGGATAAAAAATTATAAATAATATTAATTCTAAAATTGGTTAAATTTTAACTCTGAACACAAATGGAACAAAATTTAAATTATTTTAAAAAAAAAACTAAATGTTGGGAAATAATAAAAAAAAAATTATCAACCAAAACTAATAAATATTTACAAAATGATAAATAACATGGAAACATTTTCTTTTTTACTAAAAATGAAAAAAGGACTATAATGGTTTAGCTTAAATATTCATGTGTTTGTTTTACTGATGTTTTTTTTTTATGGAAAACGCATCAAAAGGAAAAAAATTTTAGTAAAATTAAAACTATTGGGACCAAATTTCAATACTAGAGTTGTTTATTTTTTTTTGCTAATTTTTCAAACGTCACTTATAATTTTGTAAATATTAGTTTGTTAATTTTTCTAAATGTTTTTATTGACTTGTTCATTTTACTAATTATTTTATCAGTTTGTTCATTCTGTTGCTTAATTATTATTTTTTTTTTACTGTTAATTGTCAGGAGTTAAAATTGTAACTTTAACAGTTCCAGTGGTTAAAGGGTTAACCTGTAGTTGAACATATTCTAACACCGTCTTTACCTGCAGGGTTAAAGCAGAGCTCCGTTATGACCCACGCAGATTCTCTTCTACTGGCCGAGGTGGAGGATGAGATCCGCAGACAGGTGGGCGTGGCTTACCCCCAGGACTGTCAGTAAATATCTAACATGCTTTTATCACACACATGTATTTTAAATAGGATGTGAAACTATTGACAAATTAAAGTGTGGTTTTAAAAAGATAAAACAGTTTTGCAGTTTTATTTCGTCCAGGGTCACATTCAGCCTCATGTGGGTCTAACATGGGCCGGTAATATTTTTAATATTTTTAAATAATAAAAACAGTTTTGGTAAAATCCCTTAAAGTTAAATATTTACACGACTGGATGATTCCACAAATAATATCATGTTGGCACTTTCTAAATCCAAGTGTTAGTAGTGCAAGGTACATTGGATTAAATGTCTTTATTGATTTAAATTCTTTGATTGTCTTTGTGTTAATGTAGATTTTGGACAAGTACCAGGTACCAACATATTCAAATGTGGGACAAAAAACCTGTTGAATCAAACAGACTGAAGCAGGACAACTGGTGCTCGTCTCTTTTATTGATGGTATTTCAGTTTTATAGAACAGCTAATTATCATAATTATTATATTCACCTTTTACATTTAGTTCAAACACTTACAGTCAAAAGCATTAAGACACAAAAAAAAGACGTCTACAGCGAATCAGCAACGCAAAAGATAGACGAGTGCACAGAGCGTGTGTGACTAAACCATCCAAGTGCTCGTTCATATCAGTCATTTTTAGTGGATCTGACAGGATTCTTAAATTCAGATGAACATCAAGGCTTTAGGACACGTCTAACAACAAACACAGTAACATCCAAAACTGTTTCTGTAGAATTAGACAAAATATAAGTTAGTATTGGATGTCCTGGTTTCACCATCAATAATAAAGAATGGAACATCTGCAGTAGATTAGGAGTGCAACGATTAAATACAGAGAAAAGCTGGCGTTAGGACACTTTAGAAGACAGGCCTGCATGACTTAGATATTTATGTTTCAGTTTTTACTCCTGAGACTTTAGCAGTTCCACAGTAAAAAAATAATAAAATAAGCAACAAAATAAACAGAAACGGCTAAAGTCATGAACAAAAATTAATATTAAACCAACAACAGAATCAGTAGCATGAATAAAGTAAGACACAAAATAATGAAATAAAATATAGAAAAATAAACCAACAAATTTGCAATAAAATGAAAAAAAGAACAACCAATATTTGCAAAATAAAAGAAATTAGTATGGATGGTTTGGTTTAAATATTGACTTTTTTTACTGTGTTTTGTTCATGGAACATTTAGAAAATAGTTAAATTAAAACTACTGAGACCAGATTTCAACATGACTTCTTTTTTTTTGTATTTTTTCCATGTTAATTATATTATTAGTTTTTGTTAATTTCATTATTTTTCTTTAATTTTGTTCCATTTGTGTCTTTGTTCATGTTACTAATTATGTTGTTTTATTATTCATGACTTATTTAATTTTTATTTTACTGTGGAACTGCTAAAGTGTGAGGAGTTAAATGGTTAAAAGTGAATCAAACAGTTAAATATCTAAACCCTGCAGGACACGGACCCTCCAGCACCGGTGCTTTAGGTGGAACCGGGCCGAGCCGAAGGAGGAACACGTCCGTTCTCGATGCCACCGTTTGTTCGATTAATCGTCAGGAGTTTGATTAGTGTGTCCCCCCCCCTAAACAGAGCCAGTATGTGCATGTTATTTTATAATAATTAATACACATGTAGGAATGAAGAAATACAGCAGGTTGTGTTTGAAGACAGTGTGGGGACGTTTAAAGAACAAACTCAGGACATTATTCTATTCTTACACTTTTGTTTAGTTGTTCAAAGGTCGAGTCTGTGGAGTGTGATGATGATGATGATGATGATGATGATGAAGGGCTATGAAAGATAGATGAAGGTGGAGAAAACAGAGCAGCCTGTTCAGGCCACCAGAACCACACGCATGGTGTTGGTGTAACCAGAGCCGGGACGCCAGCCCGTCAAAACGATCACCACGTCCCCCTCCTTAAAGAAGCCTCGAGCTTTTCCTGGAAGAGAAACGACCGACACGAAGGAGCGAGTTAAACACACAGAGAAAATAATAATAACATAAAGGAAAAATGCTTTTTACATTTTTAATGCGTGTTCGTGTGAATAAATAAAAATTATCTGCTGTTTTTGAAAATATGATTTAGTGTCATTTGTCTGTCACCATTTCACTCTTAACTTAAACTATTGGAATTTTAAAATTAAAATAAATAAAAAAACAACAGACTCAAAGAAAAGTCATTTCTTATCAAGTTCACTAGAGCCATAAAATATATCATTAATATGACAATACGTAGGTTGACACATTATTATTATTATTTATTAGTTTTACTTATTTATCTGATGAGTTTATTTTTTTGTATATTGTCAATGCTGTGTTTTTAAATTATTATCATTATTTTGTCATCCATATGTAGGGGGGGGGTTCAGACAGATGTTCTTATGTTGTATGTCCTTTAAGAAAAGTCGATGTAAATTCTGAATATCCAGTTAAAGAATACACGAAGAAAATAATTGACAAAATGATTAAAAACACATTTGCTACAAAATTTGTGAAAAATTCAAATTACAAAAAAAATAAAACAGGTGAGAAGGATGAGACAGACAGACAGACAGACAGACAGACAGAGGTTTAGTGACATTGTCGTAAATAAACATTTACCCATATCCATGGCAAAGTTGACGCGCATGTCGACATCCTCCGCCCACACGTCGTGGGCAGGTTTGGTGTAAAGGACGGGGAAGATGCCGCGGTACAGGTGGGCCTGACGCGCTGTCTGAGCGTTACGGGTGACGGCGAGGATGGGGGCACGGGGTCGGTACCTGGAGATGAGGTGGGCGGACCTGTACGTGTAAACAAGAGGAAAACCACTAAGAATAAAAAAAACATTTATGGTGTTTAATTTGTGTCAATAAGTTCAAAGAAGATTTTTAGAAGTGCAGCAAAAAATATCAATAAAAAAAAAAAAAAAAATCAAAAGATTATTAAAATAAAATATTGAACTCTAATGAAAAAAATTAACAGTTGGCGCAAAATATTGACCTTTGCATCTTTCTCAGTTTTGTCTTTTTTAATTTATTATGACTTCAGTGTTTTCGTTTTCACTCTGACCTTTTGATACAAATGTCACTGATGGGGGCGGGACTTCCTTTGGTGAATTACTTCCTTAGCTGTCCATCAAACAAAAATAAACCAAAGGAAGTCCCTCCCCCACCAGTGACATTTGTGTCAAAACAACAAACAAAAAGTCAGGGAACGAAAACGAAAAGACGAAACTGAGAAAGATGCAAAGGTCAAAGGTCACACATCATTTTAAAATACAAATATTTACAATAAACAGACATGATCTTGTAAAAAAGGGATAACTCTAGAAGCTTCTACAGTTTATAATCAGGGCTCCAGAAACAACAACAACCCCCCCTTTCTAACCTGTCATCTAACACTAACCCTTAACTCCAGGAAAAGTCTATGGTTCAAACATCCACACATCACACACAGACAATAACAACAGATTCATTTAGACATTTTTCTTTTCCTCTTGTTTTAAAGACAGTCCTCATACTTTCAAACTCATTCCAAGTCTGTGCTCCTTTAACGCTCACAACAACACATTTTAGTTTCTGTTTCTTTCCACATATTTTACATGATCTGTACTTTTTTTTTTCATTGCAGTTTTATATTTTTTCATTATATTTTTTCATTAATTTTTTTTTATTTATATTTTTTGCTGAACTTCTAAAAAAAAAAATCTTTGAACTCATTGACAAATTAAACATTCATATCACATTTCTATTGCAGCATAAAGTATTTTATATTAAACTAATAACTGTAACACAATGAGAATTTAATAATGAACTAGAACCATTTCACTGATTCTTTCTTCAAGACTAAATCATTTAAAATCTATTTTGTCGTTTCCACTGTTAATGGACCATCTGTTACTATAGTAAAACATTCTACATGGAAATAACACGTTACTTTTCACTTTAAAAAAGGTAGATGCAATCAAATTTTGCATGCAAATTCATTTTCCGTATGCACATTCATGACATGTTAAAAAATCCTAAATTAAGACTCGTATCTACATGCATGTGAATCATGCTGCAACTTTACTGAACCCCACAACTGTAATGAAACAGAATCTGTGGTCCATCACTGTTACCATATTGATTACATCACACACTTTGATTTCTGTTGAACTCGTCTAGTGTCAGGGACGACAACCAATACTTGATTAGTTTATGATGCTGCAGGTGTTTTTGACCAGTAATTAAAATAGAATTTAAGTGTAAAACTAGTTCAAACCATTAAAGTTTCACTAGAATAAGTGATAGAAGAGTTTGTTAATACCAGGAACTCTGAAGAGTCAAATGTTGACAGTGTTGGGATAATATATATGTGACCCCCCACCAGTAAACCAGTCATAAGTGTGTGTAAATCCAAACAGAGTTATGTGTGTATCTTGGTAGAGTGGAAACTAAGGTTTAAGATGGTGAAAAAATGATGTTTCTATCACAAGTAGAACCAAAGTTATGGTCATTTTAATATCCACATTTGGACATATTTTACAATTTGCATATTTTTAGATATTGTCCGTTAAAGTTTTGGACTGTTTTGGGGTAGGAAGTCCTTAGCAACGCATAATAATTTGTATCCGATTGACACAAATTGTTGACAGATGTTAAAGGACACTCTGATGGACATGTCACAGAAGTTTTATATATTATAATAATAGGACAGAAGTGTGACGTATTATAATCATTTGGCTTACACCATTGGACAGAACATTCAATATAAGCTTTTACCTCGTACCAAACACTTGGGTGTTTACCCACGGAACGGAGATCGTTTTGTTCGGCGAAAAGAGGTGGAAGTCGTCTTTGTCTTTGCTCAGCAATACCTGAACTTTTGTCACCGCTTAAATAATTGACTCAATAAACACCTTTATTGATTGGATTTCAATGTAATGACCACAGGAAGTGAACATAGAGGTGTTAAGGTACCGTTTTTTGATAAGGTGTAAACACTAATAACAAATCACCTTCCAGCCTAAATTTGGCTGTAGCTCTGAACGGCTCAGCGCCACTTATGCCTGGTTTGGTGGTGGTGGGTCACATTTGATCTATTCAGAGTTTTGTCTTCTAATAAAGACAAAACATCATTTAACAGAACATCGGTAAATCATTCCAGAAACATTCTGGAAGTGCTGATGTTTTGACAAATGTGTAAAATGATCATGTGGAGGCTAATGACCCCCACACTCACCTAACCCACACACACACACACACACACACACACACGTAAAAATAAAAACCAGAGACAGTCATCCTTGGGATCACATTAGCTTAAGGGGGAAGGACACCTTACCTTCTGGACTCTGCAGCTCATTTTCTTCGTCTTACCTCCCAGTTTTGGTGAGAACAATAATGGCGCTAGCGCAGCACTTGAACGATGACTCGACAGCTCCCACAGCCACAGCCTCAGAGGGGTCTCTGGTCAGTTGGGAGTGCCTCCTGAGCTCCTCAAACAGCTGCCTATGGAAGGTGGCTGCCTCAGCCTCTCGTGCTATCTGAAGCACCAAGGGACCATGAAGGAAGGGTAGGGGGGTTACTCTACCACATTCACACCACTGGAAACAGCTGGAAAACCTTTTCTAAACTCCTGGTGAAGATGCATAAGGTTGAAGACAACTCAACCATGTCCAATACAAAGGCTCAGAAGACACACTAGTCCAACAGCGGAGCTAATTCAGTATGAAATCAGTATAGATTACATATGTATAGATTAGGATATTCTGCACATTTCTAGATGTGGATCCACTCCAGATTATGTGTAGGACAGACATGGTGGCTGTTTTTAAAATGGCTGCTATTTTCAATAGTATACATATTTACAGGGTGTCCTCATAAGTTTCCATACATAGGAGACAAAACACATGTATTTCTTTAGATTTCAGATAACCCACAGAATGCATTTGAATAAAGAGCAATGAATTGAAATGTCATATAAAGCATATAGAAATAAAAATGGTTAGGGTTAACATGTATGGGTTTATGGGGACATCCTGCGTATAGGCCGTATTTACCAGAGTATAGTACAAACCAATGCTCAATAAAACTACTAAATACATTTCTCCTGATATGTATGATTAATGTTGATTCAGTCAAAATGACCCAATGTTAACATTTACTTACACCATATGATCCAGAAGAAGCTGACTGATGCCACTGTAGTCAGGAATTCTGGGATATTTATAAATGCGACATTAATATTTTGCTGTCATTTATTTATGTATTTTGTGATTAGCTTCTCATTAATACATCATTGCTAATGTGATAATTTGATGACCTCGATGAAACAAAACCATTAACATGACAATATTCCAAAGTCCTAAACTGTATGTGCAGCCTCTCTTCTCTTCTACTAAATATGTCAAGTGGCTCCACATCTACATTTGTTCAGAATATGTCAACCTGCAAGGGACCAAATTTGGTGCTTTTGTCCCAAATTGAACAATTTGTTCAATTGTTGTGACTAAGACACTGACTGGACTGTATAATTTCCCAGAGTGCTTCCAACTCCACCAGTAGTGTAAAGTAAGGTTTACCAAACTGTTTACCTGCTCAGCTGAACCCTGTCTTTCCCTACACTTCCTTTTGGAATCTCTCAGAATGGTAGAGTTCTCCTGGTGAAGACCTGCCTACCTTCCAGAGCCAGTGAGCACAATCATTGCTGAGGCTAAGCTCTTAAAAGATGCTTCGACAGCGCCGATTGCAATGGCCTCAGCGGGGTCTTTGCAGTGCGGCGTGGAGCGACGCAGGTCCTCAAACACCTGCCGATGGAACATGGCTGCCTCGGCTTCACGAGCAATCTGGCACAAGTGAGGGCGGGATGCATCGTGCACGGGAATTCCCACAACACGCACACACCGATGCAAAATGTAGAAATGACAGGAGTAAAGGAGACATGAAACAGAGACAAAGTTAGAGACAGACAGAGGGTGGAAAAATGAGGATGAAGTTTAGGTGTGAAGTTGGTGTGGGAGACAAAGAAACATTCCAATTAAAATATATCCAAGAATTAACCAACCATCAACATAAACTGATCTGAAGTTAAATCAACCTCAAAGTAAATCTATGTACAACATACAAGGCCAGAAGAGCAATGCAGAGATACATAAATAAATAACATTAAAAATGTTTAGAAGCCAGAATATCCAAGTCAGCAGAGAGTTGAAAGCAGAAGTCATTCCACATGTTACACCCAGGACACAAAGATGACAAACAGAGTAAGAGAATAAGACAAGTGTTCAGGAGACGGACGTAAATGAAAGAAGATAATGGGACATGAAAGCTTAGAAAAGCACGTTGAACCCTTTAATGCATGAATTATCACAACTGTAGTCAAGATTTTTCCAAAGTATTTTTATTCCTCTTTAGACTGAAAAAGTAAAAACGTAGAAATATTTTTAATGAACCTATTTTTTTTATGGCGTTACTAAAATGTCCATTCAGCTGGAGAACCAAACAAATGTGTATTTAAAACACAATATCTGAACACTATGAAATAAAAAAAAGATTTGAATGTAATTTTTGTTTAAGAAACTGTTAATTACAGTCTAATAACATGTAATTGATTTCTATGTAAACCTGTTAGTGCAGTTCAGGTAAGAACAGAGGAGTTACAGTAATGATATGAACTAAAACAACTGTCCACTGTAGTGAGAAGCATGCATCAAAGGGTTCATTAATCAGTTGTCGTTTCTGCGAGGCAGTGCTTTATCTTTTAAATACACCAGTGGAGTTGAGGTTTACCAACAGAGTACACACCCTAAGAGTAAGGTCAGCCAAGTCAAAGGCAGATGTTACAAATTGCTGAGTCATTCTGTTATCTGCATAGCAGTGCAAAAGCAGAGTGGAGCCAAAAACAGCCCAATAAATGCAAAACAACAACTGCATTATCATCCATGGAAGACTTTCAGAGAGTGACACTGATGCAAACATTTAACCCAGGGTGGTCTACGTGTCTATCCCTGACTTCTAAATAGCACACATGCAGGCAGTGGGAGTGCACATTTAAGGCCTTTTCTTTTATCCATTAGTCATGTTAACTAATCATGTAAATCATTGATGTGAATGTTATTCAAAACCATAACATGTCCACATATTCCTTGATTTAAATGTGGCCAAAATGTGCAAAATCAGAAAATTGCAAACACTTAGTAAACAATCTTCAACCAGAGTTCCCACAGAATTCTAAAAGTTACATTTAAGACCTTTTTAAGATGATTTACAACAGAATTTAAAGCCCATTTCAGGTCCATACAGACAGAAATGGATTAATTCCTTCCAAAGCCTTGTTTCCCACCATTCTGTGTCATTCCTCACTGGGGGCTACAAAGTTATTTATTGATAATTAGTTCTTAATTTAAATATAAATTGTTGGCTTGGATTTAAACACAATTTGTAACACAACTTAAGTCCTACCATATCAAATTTTAGACATCTTAAAATTACATTTATACGGAGACGATGAAAATAGAAGACAAAAAAGTGTCGTCTCGCCTTCAGTTTTTCATCTGCATTTAGCCGAGTGTATTCAGGAGGAAATCCTCATTTGTACAATGACTTAACAGCAGGAGAAATATGATTGGATAGTCCAGCCAGACTGTACTGTGATAGACCCACCCACATGTCCTTTTCTGTTTTGGACGCATGTAAATGTCTACTCGTCCCTGTTCAGGTATGCATGTAATGTCTGTACAATAACTGAAATGACCCCTGGACATTTACTAGAGCTGCCAATGCTAATGCTAATGCTAGTGCTAATGCTAGTGCAGCTGGAAGATCTGTGGGATCCAGGTTGTCCCACATGTTTGTTTCTTTACCAGCTCAGTGTATGAATGTAACATGAAAGTGCATGTGACGTGAACATATGTGACGTAAAGACGCAATGTGAACATGTGTGTTTATTGTCGTTTAGACGGAGACGTGACCCACCGCGTCTTCAATATGTCCCTCTGTAGAAGGAGTCTGACAATTGTCTCTCTTGACAGTGTCTGCGTGGGAGCAATGGACGAAAGGATCTGCGGCGACTCGCCTATGCTGACCTGTGACCCCGGACCTCCTCCCTCGCCTGTCTGGCGTCTACCCCCCCCCCCCCAATTTATAAATGGACGTTCATCTATAGTCTGTCTGTCCATGGGAGTGGATCTGTCCTTCAGTGTGGTTTTCCCACTGGGATTTTAATTTTTCCTGCTGAGGAGGAGGGTCTAAGGACAGGGGACGCTTGGGACTTTACCTATTTCTGTGGTTGATTGTGTTTCTGTAAAGCCCTGTTGTGATTTGGGGCTTTATGAATAAACTTGAATTGAATTGAAGATTTGTGTGTATTCACACCTTAATGGCATCAGCTTTGTGTAAATGAAAGACACTTCTGATAAAATACGCCGTCTTATTTAACCATAATCGTCCTGGTGTAAATGGATCCTTAAAGACTTTAAGGTATTAAATGCAGATTTGTAAAATCAAGACTTTTAAGACTCCATGGGAACCCTGTGCAACAGTCTAGGTGAGCGTTTGTCCAACATGTCATTATTGTTAGTATGTTTTCACAGGACCAGTGTGTGTTCACTCACACCTGGAGAAATGGAACGGAGTACAATACATTTAACACTGGGCGTTTCGTGGGTGGGTAAATAAATATGGTGAACACACTATATTAAAGTACTAAGAGCTCATATTTAGCTAAATGTAATTAAAAAAAAACAAAATAAAAAAAAAGGCTTAAAAGAGTTAAAGTGCGACAGTGAAAAATCATAGGCATGTTCAGGAAAATTAAAAATAAAATAGAAATAAACAAGAAAAAAGTGATCTGCAAGTTGCCAGAAAAGTGTTTTATAGTGTAAAGTTTAATCATTTTTCAAAAAGAGATCAGAGAAAAATTCTACTTACCGTATTTTTCAGATTATAAGTCAGTTTTTAAGGGGGTGCGATTTATACGTGAAATTGACAACACATTATTCGACAACCACAAGAGGGCACTGTTGGGCATGAACATGTTCTTTATGCTATAGTTATCTGAATAATTGTTAACATGTTACGTTAACATACCAGACAAGTTCTCAGTTTGTTGTTTATGCATCATGTAACTTTAGCTGAATGTGTTACGTCAGCATATGTTAGCATATGTTAGCATATGTTAGCATAGTGTACACCTGTTCAGACCGTTGTTCTCTATTCTATTTTTAGTTTAAATTGCCTTTCAACATTAAATGTCTGTTCGTGGTGTTGGATTTCACCAAATAAATGTCTCCCCAAAAATGCGATTTATACACGTTCTTTCCTTTTTTATTAAGTATTTATTTTGGGTGGTGCGACTTATAGTCAGGAAAATACAGTATTTGTGTAGTCACTGAAATAAATCTTTAACTCTTCACAATATGAATTAAAGCACATTGACTCACCATGTGTTGTGTGCGTACTGCCTCCAGAGGATAGTCTCCCTTGGCAGTCTCTCCACTCAGCATGATACAGTCAGCTCCATCCAACACAGCGTTGGCGACGTCACTGCCCTCTGCACGGGTGGGTCTGGGCTTCTTGATCATGCTCTCCAACATCTGAAGGGTGTTAAGTCAATTATGTTAAGTAATCAGCAAATAAAATTAACAAACCTCAACATAAAAGGTCAATGCGCCATATAAAATAACTTACAAAATATATTTTCATTGTTAACTGACCTGAGTGGCACATGTGATTGGCTTGCCAGCTCTATTGCAGCGACCAATCATCATCTTCTGGGCGAGGAAGACCTTTTCTGTTGGGATTTCAATACCCAGGTCACCACGGGCAACCATGATCCCATCACTGGCCTCCATGATCTCATCAAATCTGCCAATAAACAAAGGGAATCACTCCTGTCTTCATCAGGACACACTTGCAAAATAGTTCTTTAATGTAAAATTTTTCCCTCCTCCTGGTTAAATGAAGGTTACTAAATACATTTTAAATAGATAATGACTTAGAACAGCTATCACTTAGAAATGGTCCATCTTTTAATTTGAACTTGGTTTAAATGGTAAGAGTTGTGACAAAGGTAGAATACAGTGTATATCCCACAATGTACCATAAGTGACAATCGTAGCTTTGGGCCAGGAGGGCACAGAACGACCCAATTATTCACACCAAAAAAAGAACCTCCTATATACAGAAACTGCTGCTTTCACACACCTGCGCACACCCTCATGATTCTCAAGCTTGCTGATGATCTTAATGTCTTTTCCCTTCTCTCCCAGCACTGCTCTGACGGCATGTACATCTGCTGCTTTACGAATGAAGGAAGCGAAAACCATGTCAACTCCCTGCTGTACTCCAAACTGGAGGTCCTTGATGTCCTTATCTGAAACAGCAGGCAGGTCCACAGCTGCCCCAGGGAGGTTCACTCCCTTCTTGCTGCCCAGGGTGCCACCGTTCTCAATCTCACACATGAGGAAATCAGAACCTTTGACAAAGGAATAGAATAAAATATTAATTCAGCATCAGTTACAGTCCATCTTAGAAGGCCGTCAATTAACTTTATTGGTATAGCAGGTTTAAAAGATCCACAGGGGAAGCCAAAGTGCTGTACATAAAAATAAGAACAAAAATATATGACAAAACAAACAGGTTCATGTCAGTTTAATGTTTGCAGATGCCAAACAAGATGAGTTACAGGCCAAAGAAAAATAAATGAGTTTTTAAAAGCGATTTAAAAACAGGGAGAAGAGTCCTGTCTCACACTTAGTGGAAACTCATTCGGTTATGGTGCAGCAGTCGCCAACGCTCAGTCACCTCTAAACGTCAGCGTTGTTTTAAGGATGACCAGAAGGAACTAGTCAGCTGATCTTAGGGATCGGGTTAGGCAGCGAGTCTGAAGCAGCTCTGATAAATATGGTGAAGCCAAGTCAAGTCAAGAAATGTATTAGCATTTGTCCATAACACATAGGAACTTATGTGCGGTCACTCCCAGGGTCAGTAAAAACAGAAACACGGAACAAACGGAAATTTCTATAAGAAGCTAAAAGTATGCAAGAGGAATACAGTAAAACCAATAAAAACAGTAAATATACAGTGGCTAACAAATAAAATAAAATACAAATCACTGCAATAGGGAAGAGGTAGTAATTAATTTCACACACATCTACACATACACACACATCATATTGCACTTGCCCTTTTTAAGTAATACTGGCCAACAGTCGAACTGCAAGATTATTTAAACATTTATCAAACAAACAAAAGCTTAAAATGGATTCTGTAATACACAGGGCGCCAGAGTAGGGATGCTAGGATAGAACTAATGTGCTAACGCCTATTCTGTCCTACAGAGTAAAGTCAGTAACTGCACAGAAACAAACTGATAAAATAACTTTACACTTGTTGTTGTTCAGTCCCAGTAGTTGTTGGTGGATTATTGGACATGAAGCCGTTATTGTTACTGTATATTAACTAGTTCTACAGTAACTAGTTCTACAAAAACCACAGTGTAACTGATATATGGATTAATACTGGTAGTGATTAGTGACTGGGAATTTAAACTTTTTATCTGATCATTTTGACTTCACTTAATGCGCCTTATATATGAAAAACCATTCATTGACAGTCCACCTTATAGTCCAGTCCACCTTATAGTCTAGTCCACCTTATAGTCCAGTCCACCTTATAGTCCAGTCCACCTTATAGTCCAGTCCACCTTATAGTCCAGTCCACCTTATAGTCCAGTCCACCTTATAGTCCAGTTCACCTTATAGTCCAGTTCACCTTATAGTCCAGTCCACCTTATAGTCCAGTCCACCTTATAGTCCAGTCCACCTTATAGTCCAGTTCACCTTATAGTCCAGTCCACCTTATAGTCCAGTCCACCTTATAGTCCAGTCCACCTTATAGTCCAGTCCACCTTATAGTCCAGTAAATACATTAATTCCATAATGTGTTTCAGTCTAATACAGTGATTGACTAAACTATTGAGGCAGGGTCCTAAATGGACATAGGTAAGGACACAGTAATGGTCTTTAATGTCTTTGCGTTTTGTTTTAATAGTACTTTAACAGTTACAGAACAAACACTGACTAATTTTCTCCAAAATTATGGACATTTTATTACATGACAAAGACTAATTTGAATGTTGGAAGAAAAAAAAAAAAACTCATTTTGGCCAAAAAATGCAGTTACTGTCTTTTTACTTAGTAGAGTAAGTATGAGTGTGAGTGAGAAGGAGAGTAACAGAGTTCTGTACGAGCGCTCTGGGTGACACCTGTGTCCAGAGCGTTACAGTAATCCAACAGAGTCGTGATAAAATCAAGAATTAAAATTTCCAAATCAGATCTGGATTAAAAAAAAAAAAAGTCATTCAATGTGAGATTCTTCGACTACTCCTCCACTCACCAATCTCCTTGACCTGCAGGGAAATAAGTCCATCATCGATGTAGATCTTGCTGCCAATCTCCACCACTTTGGTAATGTTCTTGTAGTCCAGCCACAGGACCTCTTCACCACAGTTTTCCATATAAGAGTCATCCAGGGTTAACTTGATCATGTTGCCTTTCTTCAGCTCCACCTCAGCTGTGCCACTCTGTTCAAACACACATATTAAACCTTATTTTCATGAAAATGCTTTTTGATAAAATAAAAATAACCAAAAGAGGGACAACATTACACCCACCCCCTGGATGAGGCCTGTCCTAATCTCCGGTCCCTTGGTGTCCAGAGCAATGCCGATAGGTCTGTACTGGATGCTGCCAGGCTCGAAACTTTCACACGCCTCACGTACATTTTTGATGGTCTCTGCATGATACTAGAAAAAGGAAAAGAACTGTGAGGAAATTTATTGACAGAAAAGAGCCCCTTCAATAGACAAGTTCACGACCCGTCTCCGCTTTACTTCCTGATTATGCTGTTCACTTCCTGTCTGGCTCCTCCGTTAACACCGAGTAATTTAGTGATAAAAATTATGGACAACGACAGGAACGACGTGTGCTATCGTTGGATGTAGAAGCTGAAGAAAACAGCTAAACCAGTGGTTAGATAGAGAGTGTTTTAACTACAAACCTGCTACAAAGAGACAATGTCCATGTCCTCCTTTGTTGTCATTTTTTTGCAACGGACTCTGAATCACGGGCCTGGATGAAGGCATTAAATCTAAAGAATCCACCACGCAATGTCTTTATGTGTTCCCATCACTCTGTGGACAAAATACCAACTAATGATAACCCGTTTCCAGAGTTATTTTTGCCTTACACAGCCGAAGAGGCTACGACTCACCCAGCTGACTACCAACTATTTCCCCAAAGTGACTTCAACTTCAATCTAATGGTAAGTTCAGCAACTTTAGTTATGAAATGAAAGCTTTAGTTATGAAACCATCAATACTGTTAATTATGAAGTTGTCATACACCAACGTTGCCACCAGTGTTTTGCTAAAACAGCTGATTAGCATATAAGCTAATGTTCATAGACCGTAGAGCTCTATGTGTACGTTTGATTGACAGGTCGCCTACAGTGCTCCGTGTGTGGGGTTGTTAAACGTCCCTTGAAATACGAGATTGTACCATATTTAAAAACAAACTGACATCCGGTATTGAGCGGAGCTTAAGCGAAACAAAATTGTTATTTTGCCATTGATGATGACATAAAAAAAAAAAAATCAGAGGTCTGTAAATCTGATAGGATTCGCCATAGTGTCCTGTATTTCCCCTCATGTAGTTGGCAGCCCTATCTGTGTGTGTGTGTGTGTGTGTGTGTGTGTGTGTGTGTGTGTGTGTGTGTGTGTGTGTGTGTATATGACAGAGCGAGAGAGAGATATTAGTGCTTAAATGCAGATACAGATCCTCCTCAGAGGCTGTCAGATTGTTCATAGCTTTCCTGTCTATTGCAACGGAGTCCGTGAAATACGCATAAATCTTGCCGTAAGTTACGTTGGGCCACGTCGTCATTTTCTCCTCCAGGTCTGCACCACATTCAGGTGGAGGATAATGACTCCATCTACAGACAAAGTACTAAAACTATGTCCCCAGGACATTATAGCTCACAAAACGCTAGCAATCGAAGTCTGTTCGTATCTTCTGGATGGAAGTATCGTGCATATCTGGATAGTAATGGCGGCGCCCAGGGTTTGTGGTGTGAACTTGTCTATACCACCTGGTCAAAAATAAGCAAATCTATTCATTTTGGTGAAACTTGTGACCTTCAACTTTTTCCAGTTCAGTTTTTCTACATCAGTTTTTGTTGCCAGTTTGTCCCATATGTTGGTATATTTAATAGAACTTAACATGTAACATTAAGTACATTTGAAGCTACAGCAAATCATTTCCTTTACATCAGTGTTTCCCAACCCTTCTCCTGGAGGCAACACTGTCCTGCATGTTTTACAAGTTTGTCCCTCCAACCACACCTGATTAAAATGATCAGCCTATCATCGCGCTCTGCAAAAGAATGATAATGACCATCAGGTGTGTTCAAAGAGGGAAACATCTAAAATATGCAGGATAGTGTGCCTCGAGGACCAGGGTTGGGAAACACTGCTTTATAGGGCACATTTAGTTATAAAATAGTAGCAAGCAATAAACTGAGTCACACTGTAGTCCACAGAGCAGTAATATGTGGACATGCCATGACAAGTATGTGCCCCTTGAGAACAGGTTTGAACATACACAACGTAAAGACGCCCAGACTTCCAAACAATCAGGTCTTTTACATGTAAAATGAAACTCTACGAAAAATTCACAGTATGAAAACACTTCTGGAACAAATTAATTTCACAAGTAGCGGTGGCACTGTACTACATTATTATTGAAAGCTATGTTTGTGGACAGTGTTGGCAGTGTTTGGTGAAGAGGCCCTCTTTGATTACAAAATACAAAAATTGCTGCAGTTTACATTAGGTACTTCAACTTTTTGTTTATACCCTGTTAAAAGATTCACCGTGTTTGCCGTGTTACACAGGCTAGAAATCATGTGGCATGTTCTTTGTAGCTCAACACATGGCTTACACTGCCTGTGTGGTAAACAGAGCTTTCAGTAATAACTTAAGTGCTAGGTAATCACATTGGCTGCCTTTCCTTTAGCAGAAACAGGACATCAGCAGCACTTTTACTAAAGGTGACAGAATGTTACCTACTGTAGAACAGACTGATAATATTTTATGGGCTATGCTTATATTTTAAGCTGTGGGATAAATGTAGAGCAGGCAACTAAATAGATCAGGCTCTATAAATGTATAACTCAAACTTTGTTAGTTACAAAGTGAAACTGCAGTTAATGTTCTATTACACAGAAGGCTATCATTTCTTTCAAACATGTTTATGAAATCTGACTTTCTGGAATTGCCACTTACTATACTTTCCACTTCTCACTTTGGTTAAAAGTGGACTGACCTTGGGATTGGTTTGTGTACACTTAGGTGTGCTGCCTGCTGACGAGATAAAGGCAGGGCAGGAAGCTACACATGACGTATTCTTAGTTTCCCCAAGCAGAAACACTGCATTATCCTGAATGATCTATATGACCCTTTTGATACGCCTACATATTTAAGACAAAGTCTGTATGAATCACATCTAGTGTTAGTTGGTACAGGCTCATTAACTTCTGCTAAATAAAGACTAACATTGGTATCAAAGGATGGAATTCCAGATGACTAGGTTTTTCTTTAGCTTTTGTTTTAAGTAATTAAGAACAAACCGTGTGAGAAGATTTGCTTCTGAAACTATGGTGTGTTTTGCTTTTCTTTATTGTAAGTATAACAATCAAAGATGTGTTTTTACGCAAGACTTGCAGCCTGTCCAAAGGCAAGTCCAGCCCAAAGCCTCTCACTTATTTGTATACGTGAAATGTCAACTGTAGTTCGATGCAAACTGCCACCTTACTTATGATAAGCATTGTTTACTTTCTATGTTCACCAGTTATATTGTGAAAACTTTTTACAATACTACCTGAAAAGCTGTCAAAGCTAGACATACAGAGGTGAATAAAAGCCTGTCAGTGGCCATCAAGCTCAACACATTAACAAACAGCCTTTCTGTGATAAAGCACAGAATCATGTGTGATGGAAATTATCAGCAGACGTCAAGCGTGACTTTTAACAATAAGGCAAGGATGTGAAAAGACTCACCTCATGTGATCCATGGGAGAAGTTCAAACGAGCAATGTTCATTCCAGACTTGATCATCTCTTTCAGCGTGTCAACAGCACGGGAAGCTGGTCCTGAAGAAAATAAGTAGAAGTATAATAAAGTATAATAACTACTTTAACAGCATTTGTTGTTGTGCTAATATGATTCTGCAGTTCATTGTGTACCATTGTGTATGATCCTACTCTATTTATCTTTAAACTAATTGTACTGAACTGAAAACCCACAAGTATCAAAAAAATTAAAATCTTAAAGAAGTGCATCTTGTCATTTGGCAAAGTGTTGACCAACCGATGGTGCAGATGATGCCGGTGTTGCGTGCGGTGGTGGGCTCAGAGTCGATGTCCAACAGGCACATGTGTTCCAGGAAAGTGTCCGCCATAGCAGCATTCAGCTGCTGTGTCTGGATGAAGGCAGAGCCCATGTCTACAGACTTTAACTGAGGCATGGCGATCACTGGAGTAGGGCTGCAGGAAGTATTGAGGACAATAAAGTTCATTTAGAGGACACAGCAATGACCAAAAGCAAGTCAGTGTTCATATCATCACAGCGCAGTATAAACAAACAGTATAATAGATGGAAAAAACTAATATTTCATGATCCCTGCATGGTTTTCTCTGTACTTCATACTGAAGAGTCAATAGGTTATACATCTACTATTGCATTGTACACTCTGTTCTCCCCACCCACCTCCATCTGAGTCACCAATGGCAACAGCATCATAAGACTCATCTAGAGGAATTACCCAGCTTTCATTATGACAATTTCATCCTTCCTTTTTCTTGCAAAAGACATACAACTTGTATCTATACATTACAATTTAAAAGCTATTCTATCAGATTCCTGACAGAGGGCTGTCTTGCCTCGGCCACTTCCCATTTTTCCTTTAATCCATCAATGACAGGATTATGGAATGTACTAGAAGTACCATGTTCACTCTGCAACCTGACATGAGGCATCTTTCAACAAACAACAGCTATACTTTGGTGTATTTAAGCAAAGTGCAGCATGGTTACTCCATAAAGATGAGAAATGACTGGACTGCTACGGCAGCTGGGGTTACATAACTAAACCAGAGCAGATTCTACTTCTGCAAAAATTAATGGTTAGACAGTGATTCTGGTATAAATAATATGTAGTAAAAAATGTAGTGTGACACAGTTCTGAAATCATGACATAATAAAATAATGTCATATTTGTTGCAGATAATGGCCAAGTCATTTGGATAAAATGGTTAGAAAAGCTCTTGCTTAAATAATTGTCTCAAACACTTATAAATGAATGCAGAACCAGTTGTCTGATATTGTATTACACAGACAGTTCAACTGAAAGGACTGCATACAGTAAACTAAAAATGTTATAGTTGTTCAAAATGCAATAAGATACAACTTAATATATTCCATTCAATTTTATTTAGAGCACACAAAAATCAACAAAACATTAATCAATGTGGTCAACATTTTTTTTTGTAATCGAAAAAGAAGTGGGAAGAAGTAAAACTTATGAACTCCCACCCCTCTATTAAACAATAATCCACTAGATTGTGCTTCCTATGCCCCACCCCCAAAACATGTTACATAATATTAATATATTATATATATTTAAAGGGATGCTTGCTGTCAATTTTTTATGAGCATTATTACTATTTTTAATACATTTTATTATAGTGATTTTTTTTTTATTTGTTTATATTTTATTTTTGAGTGTTTTTCTGCCATGTTAAAAATAATGCAATGAAATGTCATTTCAGCAGGGAATCTGTCATGTATATTTGAAATGACAAAGGAGTCTATCTATCCATCTATCTAATGAATCAGGTATGCATTATGGCTAAAGTTCAAAATATAATGCAACAATCTTGTGACAACAATCCAAATAACACCCAGGAAAGAGATTATTTGCTCCCGTTATAAATTATACAATACACACACATATATATATATATATATATATATATATATATATATATATATATATATATATATATTAACTAAAGACTCAGTGAAACAACTGATATCTATTCAATCCTTTATTCATCCAAGGCTGTATATTTTTTAAGATTAAAAATATTGTTTTTGTAAATGTATTGACGGTTGCAACAGTTACTGTAGTTTTAACAAAGCATATAAAAATGACTGCTTCTCCAAAGGAACATATGATCTGCATTAACCCAATTCAAAACTAGGGTCTGTTTTATTCTGATTCATTACATCCTAATTACTAATGCAGCAGACAGAACGGCTTCACCAACAGGGGCTTCTGACTGCTGATGTAATACTTCTGTCAGTGAGTCAGACCAATGCCAGGCCAGACATGTACGTGAGCTCCATCACATCTCACTACTGCAGTGCACACAACCATGAAGAGTGTAAAGGCGGACGGCGGAGTGGGCTGAACCACTAGGAAAAAAACTGCAGAGGGGGCTGAAGGAACTATTTCATCACACATCACGACTAGTTCTCAACACTGTTCTAGTTCTGAACTATGTCGTACACGTTTGACAAACATGAAATCTAACATTTCTTACTTCCTCCATTTTCAGAGTTGGGTTTAGATTTGCACAATACGTTCTATGAATTGCATTCACCCCTTTTTTTTTTGGTGTTTTCCCAGAGCTTAAAGTGAATCACAGCAATGGGTGTCTCTTCACAGAGTCATTACATGGAGATCCAGGACATTGATCTTTTGAAAGGTTATCTTCCATCACTAATGACCTCTAATATTGTCTGTACTCTCAAATGATATGTCATTTTTAAACCTGTTAATATGTACAGACTGATAAAAAAAATCCCTTGAACAGATAGCAACTACTCTTTGTCAAGTGCAAAGTGTTGTTTTCTCCAGTTAGTCTGTTTCTTCCCATTAATGGAATGACATATTTGTTATTTTTGGTAAGTCTGACCCTAGCATGGCCACTAAGCAGCTGTCACAGGCCAACAGAGGCCAAAGTAACCCTGACACAATTACAGGCCTAACTTTAGAGCATCAATAATCCCTTCCAATCCCTTCGTACAAAAAATTATCTTTGCAAATTATTCTTCAATCAACAATTTCTGTGACAAGCATCAAATCTTTCGAACATTAACTTATTATGCATCTCTAAAATGTCAGCAACAGATATAGTCCTACTACAAGAATGGCATGACATGACATTCTCCGTCACGTCCTATGGATGTGACATAACACTAGGTTAATCCATGCTGGCTCACAGAGACGGTGGTTTCAATCACTCACACTCACTTAACCATGATTCTATTATCAGGTAGCACTACATACCCCCAGTAGATCTTCCTGTTCCTCCTGGGTACAAACCAGCATGCAGCAGCCACTGACCTCCACAGCAGTCCCAGTGTGTTAGAGCGTCCAGGGCTACTCTTCAACCTACTCCCCACAATAGCAGTCAAACCAGTGACCGCTGCAGTACTTGTACATACATAGGACACATTCAGACGCTCAAGAGTAAATCCCTTCAGTGCGGATAAAAAGCAGAGAGAGCAATGGATGTGACGACGCAAATTCCATGATCTGATGCAGCAGACATACATGAGGCTTCCCCCGCAAAACACCACAGCAGTGTGACGTAAATGCTACTGCACACTCTGTCATACAACACTGTAGGGTTAAAAGCAGAACCATGGCTAATAATAACACACAACATACACAGTCTACTTGTATAAATAGATTGTGAATGTACTATGGTGCTTCCAGTATCCTGGCCAGTGAACAGTGTCTTTAAAGTCTACACTGCATGGATTTAAATTCATGATTAGCACAGAACAGTGTGCAGTTGCCAAACCATTTATGAAAAACACCTGACCCAAACCTACTCTATAAAAGTTTTGTTTATTCATTTAAAACAGACTGCAGTGGGGAAAAAACAAAAAACAAAATTGGTATTGTTCCAGACCATGACACTAAGAGCTGCGCCAGCAAATCGGTACAGTCTGCTAAACTCCTAGTCTGTGGCTAAACAAACTTACCACAGTTATGCTGCAGCATGTCACAACCATAACTACTAAAAGTTTCTCTTCGAGGGGAGCACCACCAAATTAAAATTACAACTCAACTAAACATACTAGGGTTTTCAGTGTGTTTAGGCGCTGCATAATTTTCAAGCATACAGGATTAAGATAGTAAGAAAACACTCTGTAATAAAACATATCACCTCAAAATCCAATGTAACTGATATAAAACAGCAAATGTTCTCTTCAGAGTGGCAGAGAAAGCTTGGTGGCTTTAAAATTCATCATATATATATATATATATATATAGCACATATTTTACAACTTTAAGTTAAACTCCTTGTCTCTAATAAATGTTTACAAGAAAAAACACTGGACTTTTCAGATTAAGTTTGCAGGTGATGGTGATTTAAATAGATATTGCATATTTAAAATGAGTAACTACTCAAAACACAGCTGCTGTCTGACTGAGTGTCTTAGCATGAATAAACAGAAATACAAGGAACGCATACTTAGGTCCAACTAGTCCCATGATAACAGGACCTGGGACAAAAACCAGCCAGTAAATCGTTTATAATTGCAGTGTCTCAAGAGGCTCATTTCTCATTTCTTCCTTCCATCATGTTTGGGATAGAGGACATCACACAAAAGTAGCACAGGACGTCGATATACTGCATCATTCAGACACAGAGGGAAATGAGCACAACCTTAAGTGTCTTCTGCCTGTATCCAGTGTCAACAAGGCATATTATGTGGCTCCCTGTAACAGACTACTGCAGTGGGGCTGCTCCAAATATTGTCATAACATTAAGCAATGGTTAGTTCCTCAGTTTCATATGCTTAAAATAAAATGTAAAATATTGAACATCCGGTATTTTTTTGTTTGAAGACATCCCCAGCTATATGATGGCAGAAAACAACTCATTTTTGCAAGGTTTGGTGCATTTAACTGGACACTTTCCAAACAAATTTCAGCATTGTTGTCAACACACGGTAGCACCCATTATTAACGTCGATGCTCTAAAGGTCACGTTCTCATCACTGCGTCACATTTTCCTGAAAAAGGAACATCACGGGGAAAGACCAATGGGAGATCGAGAAAGCGGCGCGGCCACACCCACATCAGGAGGCAACAGGAAGCGATTTTTCAACGCTCGTGCATCACATCTAATGTAGTTGTTTTACATTTAATAGCTACATTTTTCCAACACAAGACATTAGCAGTCATTCACACGACTATAGTTCATCTGTGTACCCCCCCAGCTTCCTTCACTCCTTTACTTTTAGAGCCAATACATTGAGTTAACAACGCTTTTTTGGAAGTTGGCAAATAATACACAATTGTCACCACATATTAAAAAAGTGCAGATTGAAATCAACGTAAAATGGCGTCTTCGTAGAAAAACGATGAGTTATCAGAATATTAATTTCCTAAACGCCGGTAAGTTGACTGTTAATGTTACATTCCCACACTTACCAGTTAATAAAATGTACAGCAGTGACTCACAGCGGAACAAAAGTGGCGAAATATGGAGGACCAAGTGTCATGTAGGTTGTAAGAACTCTCTGTGTTGGAGAGCAGATGAAGTGATACCCACCTTAACTGCGGAGAAGAGTGACCGGACTGATGTAACTGCTGCTACACTAAAAGGAGCTGAAGGTGATCTCCACTGTCACGCTCTCCATGGAACTACTTTCTAAGGATGCCGAGGCATATCCATCCGAGAGAATATAGGTAAATGTAAGTAAGTGAAACACGAGGAGTGAATTGATATTAACCTATTGACCACAATTTGGACAAATTATCTTATTGTATGCTGTTTTTGTTACAATATAATTTCTATGTAATGTCTAAAACCAACACCACCGCGGAAGGATATAGGAATACACGATGGCAGTGCTTGGTGAAGTTGCGGAACCAATCAGAGAGCAAGAATACATCCGTAAAGCTTGATGTCTGACATGTGACTGGGCTTGGCCTGTAGGCATCCTCTGACATGTCATTGAATTGCTATTATAACCACAACTTGCCAGTTTGCTCATTATAACCGTGTTTTATGAGACTTAAATCATCTGTCAGTGGTCAGACAGTTTTAAGTTATAATGCCTGACGAATGGGAACGTCATCGGCTGCCGCAATGGTTCATGGGAAGCATCAAAACCCACACTTTCATTTGTTCCTTTGTTATATTCCGTGTTTTTCGTTGAATTACCTGGAGCTTATTGTTTAGTCTGTATATATACAGCCTAAAGTTCTTCTTTACACACCAGAACATGTCCATTTTATAGTATGTCGGTTCCATTCATTAACGGAATGGAGGATATTTTACAACTAATACCTTGTTACATCGTATTAAATACAATGGCGCCATCTAGCGGTCAATTATAGGAACAGACAATTTCAAAATACTTGAAATATAATTGAAGCTGACACGAGCCAAATTCATTATATAATAATATAATTAGGTGTTTGACTATGAAACACATGGAACTCTTTGTTCTTGTGTTCGTTCTTTGTATGTTTGTTGGTTTTCTTAGTTTTTTCTTAAATGTGTTTATTTTTACTATTATGATTATCATGAATGACTATTATTGTTGTTATTACAGTTATTATCTATTTTTATTTATTGATTTATTTGGTGTGGATGTGTGGCCCTGTTTTGTTTGTTTGTTTGCTTTTGTCACATTGTTTTGTGTCTTCATTTTGTGTTGCATTCAAGGATGTCCATTTGTCTGCATGTATTATTTAATTTTTTTTACTTTCTTGGCATGTCAATTATTCTATATATTATTACCTCCACCAAGGAGGTATTGACTTCAGGTCAGTTTGTCTGTTTGACTGTCAGCAGGATTATGTAAAAAGTTCTGAACAGATTTTGATGAAACTTTCAGGAATGATAGATCTAATGGGTCAAGGAAAAACCCATTAGATTTTGAGCAATAAAGGTCAAAGTTCAACAGCTAAAACACATCAAAGGTAATAATCTCAGGTTTTTTTTCATTCACATGGTCTGACCTTTGACCCCTAACCCTAACCTTCAGGCATCATGGGGTGTTGATGGGTCAACACCTATGGCTCCATCACATCACATTTTGTCATTACGTCATGTGACGCCATATTAAGCCTTGGCGGAGGTCTGCTGTCTCTGACTGACTAGTTTCATTTCTGTATTTCTGCACTTGCATTTTAACTATTGTTTTAAAGGATTCAACAGTGTTCCTATGCATCCAGTTGATTATAATTAGGGTTTTAAATAACAATGGGTAAAATAGTCATCTGTAGTTTTTTTCTATACAGACAGTAGGTAGTTTGTTGTAATGGGTGGTTAAATTACTTACTTTTGTAAAGATATTATGTAGAAACACTGATGAGCTACAAATGACAACCATTCATTCATTTTCTGAACTTGCTATATCCTCACTAGGGTCAGGGGGGTTGTCGGAGCCTATCCCACATACTTATGGGTGAAGGCAATAACCAGAGATAACCAACAATACAGGCTGTCCCATAAGTGTCCTTACATAGAAGACATAACACATTAACACATTCCATTCATATATGGTTCTAACATGTATTTCTTTATATTTCAAATAACCCAAAGGACACATTTCAATAAAGAGCAACAAATTGAAATGTCAGTCATATTATATATATGTATATATGTATATATATATATATATACAATGAAACGTCGTAGTCGCAAAAAACATATAGTGCTACAACAAAACTGTCTGACATGAGTACCGGTCCAGAAAAAGAAGACCAAGAGTCACCTTAACCCTGACAGACAAGAGGAAAACACCTACAATATATACACACATAAGGACGAGGAAACAACCAGACACAGGTGACACACATAAGGAACAAGGAAGAATCAACCTACATACGAGGAAACAAGGTTAAAGGTCAGACTAGACAGAACACAAAAGGAAATCTATCAAAATAAACAGGAAGTGACAGACAAACATAAAAACAAAGAACTAAGTAATAAATTATAATATATATATATAATAAAGACTAGTGTTTCTGTAATCTTGGAATTGGCTGACCTTCCTGTGGCATGTCGTCCTGACCCTAATTAGTTTTCTTACCTGTTTGTCGCTACACTGCCTCCGCTACCCATGGTGCTGTCTCACTACTGAACGCTGCAGGGTTTGCTTGGACTCCAACCACGTCACTAGTTGAGGCTAATGGACACACACCTGTCCAGGTGAGATGCAGATCTGTAGTCTGGTTATCAGGAAGTATTAATAGTAACATCTGAGCCATGAGGTACAGGAATATACTCAGCTAATTCTCAGAGATGAGAAGAGAGATAGGACAGTTTAATAACATTGAATATATTATAGAGCACTGTGACTATCCTCTAGCACAACAGTAAAAAGGCAAACAAAAGCTAAACAACAGAAGCACACCCAGTGATATGGGATGTTAAATATTATTGCATATAGCCTCTTTTTTCTTGTTAATTCAACGATACCCTTTGGTTTGATATCAAGACGTTTGTCCCACATTTTAACATACATAAGTGTCCTTCAGTGTGGTTTATAGTATGATAAAGACGAAGCTAGAAGGCTTTAGTTTTATGTCCTGTTTCTGAATGGAGCGACATAAGAACTGGCCACATGAATGTGTCCGTTCTTAAGGTCAGGTATTAAATAAATACCCTGGGATAATGAGGGTAAAGACTGATTAACCTAAAGGTCTGATGATCACACATATGAACAGAAGACAATACATGGAAAGACATATTCCATATTTACATATACATAGAACATTGAGGGTTCAGTACATTTATGGACACATGAATAAATTTATTTGCATCTAAAACTACACATTTACCATAAAAACATTCTTTTTTTTCTGTTACCTTGAAATAAATTCAGGAAAGACACAAAAGCACTCAACTCTGCCTCCAAAGCATGACTGCACATCAATACACTGACACTGACGAGTGCAACCAACCAAACACACACACACACACACACACACACACACACACACACACACACACACACACACACACACACACACACACACACACACACACACACACACACACACACACACACACACACACACACACACACACACACACACACACACACACACATATACACACACACACTTGTTTCCATGTCTCATGAGGACCACGTTTGTAATCAAGTAAGTGTAATTTTTTATCTTTATATATATATATATAATGTACTTTTTTTTACATTAATTAAATGAAAAAATTAAAAAATAAAAATTAATTAATAAATACAACAATAATTAAAAAATAAAATAAACAAATAAATAAAAAATAATACTGAAATTAAAAATATATATATATATAATATATATAAAAAAAATACTGAATAATTGAATAAACTTTATTGTCATTGCACAGATGGTACAATGAAATAATAAAAAAAAATTAATGAATAAATACAAAAACAATAATTTAAAAATAAATACATGAATAAAAATAAACAATATTAAAATAAATAAATAAAAATCATTTAAAAAATACATAAAATTAATACTAAACACATCTTCAAACCTTTGAAAAATACATGTTTCCCTTTACACCGGTTTCTCTCATGCTTGATGGGGACTTCTGGAAAAAAAACTATGTATTTATAGGGCCACATCATTTCTGTTTTAGTAGTGGGGACCTTTATTTATGTTTAACCTTTGTGGGACACTGAGTTTTGGTCCCCATAGTGTCAGAGGTTCCCATAGTGTGAGTAAACATATCGGTGTCCCCATAAAGATAGGAATACACACACACACACACATATATGCAGAGGAGATGCACGCGTACATCAAACCTTTTTTCCTCCATTTTTCCTGCTTTCTCTCAGCAGCAGTGCAGTCAGCTGCAGGTCACATGACCAGCTGCCTGGCGTTACTGAGCATGCTCAGACCCCTCAGTGTTGTCAGGCAAAATATAAGCCAGCAGTAGGAGCAGAGATCTGCAACAGATAAACACAGGCTCACACACACCAGCTGGTTCTGCCTACAGACACACACCAGGATCAGTGAAGGACGGAGGCTGTGGACCAGGGGGGTGTGTGGACCAGGGGGGCTGTGGACCAGGGGGGTGGCTACCGTCGATTATTTACTAGTTTTAAGGAGCTGATCGTTTGTTTCAGTGGAAAACAACCACCGACAGAAAGGCAGGTGTGCCCTTTAAGAGGGGGAGCAGCTGAGGCAAGGACAGCATCCGAGTCTGCATCCTCTGTGTGGAGGTAAGTGTGGATGGATGGGGTGGGGGCACAAAGCAGAGGGGGAGGGGGAAGCTGCCCGACTGCGTCTGTGTTTGTGTTAAATACTTATCTGGAGGTGGAATTGGAACAGTGATGTGGGGGGGGGGGGGGGGGGTCTGAGATTCGATTGGTATGTGAGACGACAGTGGCTATGGGAATGGCGGGGGGGGGGGGGGGGGGGGGGGGTGCTAGCAGGGTTATGGAGGACATGGCAGGGCAGCAGTCATTTAAAAGAAAGGGGCTGAAGAAAGAGAAATGTGATGTGGGGGGGGGGTGGCAAAACCACAAATCTGTAAAGAGGGTTAGATTAGAGAGAGAGATAGATGCACAATAAACACAATAAACACAATTTTATATATATATAGTATATATAGTATAAAGTGTATAATAATTTATCTTCAGGAACAGAAAATTGATGAATATTCTGTGTTGATGATGAAAATAACAATAAAAAATAGCTAATTAATTATAATATAGTAACATTATCAAGATGTATTATTTATGTAGGAGTATTTTTTTATTCCAGGTTCAAAAACAGGTCCATAAAAACAATAAGAAGGAATAGAAAGACAAATAAGACAAATACATGATAATTATTGTCCATATAATCATCTTCTCCACAGTTGTATGTGATGCTACTGTGTGCAACAAAAACTCTTATGATGTCATGTTCTGAGTCCATGAGTCTGATCCTAAATTAACTAATGACATTAGTTAATAGTTATATTATTACAGCTGCTAACCACTTGTCCTTAAGTGTCATTATCATGAGGATATTTGTTATTACTAATATTTTATGGTGGTATTACTAGTCTACGTTAGTCTGTTTATTCCAAAGGTAATAAAGGTTATTATTCAGTATATTTAAGGTTTATTATATACTCTATATTGTGGTATGTATTCAGTGGAACCAAAGTGTCCTGGAGTCATTGTTTATGTCTGACACACAATGTGCTGCACTTTTCTTTGTTATGCCTCTGATGTTGTTCAGCATTGTACTTGCATTTTGTTGATTATTTTTTTCCTTACGGAGTCATAATTTACTCCAAAACCAAATGTTTCAAATATTTTTATTATGAAGCAGAGAGTATATCAAATATACATCCATATTTGGTTTATACAATGCTTCAATATTTTATAATAAAAGTAACAAAGGTGTCCTATAAATAAGTAAATACATGAGAAATAATAAATGGGAGAACATTTTGAAAAAAATATACCAAAAGAAGTAAATGGAAATAAATCGATTTAATGTAATAAATAAATAATAATAACTCCCTTCTGGTCCACCCAGTACTAACCAGATTCATCTATATCTTAGTTAGTTAAAACCAAATTAATTAAGATTAAGACACTTTTCTTTTGTCTTTGTACTAATGTCTGTAATTATCATTTATTCAAATGTTTATCATTTATTTATTTTGACATTACAGTGGTATAACAGTATAAGTTTGGTTTGTTGTGATGTCAAATTAATGATAAATGTGTTCAATTTTAAACAGTACAATTGTGAGTGTTTTCCAAAATCCCTTAATATTTATTTAATTATGTTATTAAAACAGGCAGTGACTTAAACAAATGTGTTTCAGTATACAGTGGTACCTCTACTTATGAATTAATTTGTTCCAGAAGTGTTTTTGTGCCGTTAATTTTTTGTAAATAGTCGCATTTTACATGATTGGTTCCAAGGCCCTAAATACTACCCCCTAAACCCTTAAAAATTATAAAAGTATACACATTTTGTTTGAAATAAAATAAATAAAATAAAATGTATATTGTAGATTTAAAGGGACTGTACTTCTATAGTTTATTTTATTCACCAGTTGATTCCCAAAGCACTTTACAATTCCTCACATTCACCCATTCACCCACACACTGGCGCTGCCTGACCCCTGACCCTACTGGGAGACACTTAGGGATCACTGTCTTGCCCAAGGACACTTCGTCATGTGGACAGACAGAACCGCCAACCCTTCGATCACTGGACGACCCACTTTACCAACTGAGCCACAGTGGGTGTCAGTGGTAAATGTGTGATTGACTGAACATTAAACATTAAACCATTCAAATGAACCAGACATGTGGGTCATTTTCATACCGGACATGTGGGTCATTTTCATACCGGACATGTGGGTCATTTTCATACCGGACATGTGGGTCATTTTCATACCGGACATGTGGGTCATTTTCATACCGGACATGTGGGTCATTTTCATACCGGACATGTGGGTCATTTTCATACCGGACATGTGGGTCATTTTCATACCGGACATGTGGGTCATTTTCATACCGGACATGTGGGTCATTTTCATACCGGACATGTGGGTCATTTTCATACCGGACATGTGGGTCATTTTCATACCGGACATGTGGGTCATTTTCATACCAGACATGTGGGTCATTTTCATACCATTGTTTGTTTTGTCACTTTCACCTTCAGTGGTGTTTGTTGACAGATGTTTTTTGGGGGGGGGTGTAGATCCAGGGACCTTTGACAACTTTTCGTGATCTCCTTGGGGTGGGCGGGGCATGTGCATCGTCAGGGCGGTGGCACAACTCGTGGATATTTTTTTTGGGGTGTTTTTTTTCCTGTGGGTTCAGAAGGTTGGTGGGGTTTTGTCGGCATGTCTTTTGTTGGTGCTGGTGGAGTGATGGCTCCTCCTCCTTTTTTTTATCGTCTCCTGGTTCACTTCCTGTTGGTGGACGGGAGTTACTTTCTTCGGGCTGGTGGTGGGTGGGTGCTGGAGTGGGGTATCGGTGGGTGCACTAAGGGGGGCAGACGTGTCTCTGTCCTTTTCACGTGTATGGTTAGAACTCTGTGATGAATGAGGGTCAAAGGTCACCAAAAGCATCATGGGTAGCTCCCTCATAGCCAATGGGATGATACGTACGGTACGTTCAGTAATGTACATAGTATTGTCAGTTTCCTTTCATAAATAGAATTTTCTTTCGTATCCAGAGACAAAAAAAATTGAGGTAAATGTTTTTGGTCAGGTGGATCATTGGTTAGCTGGGTCTGTGGTCAGTAGAGGAACCACTGTATTTGGATCAGTCTTTCTATTAATGGCTTTAAACCTGACAACAAAGAAAGAAAGAAATGGAGACATCCAGGGTACTGAACGTACAGCACTATCTCCCACACATTCTCCTCACAGTGATTAATGCCACTCTGAAAGGAGGCAGAAATGGCTGTTGCTAGGATACATGACAAGGTGAAGAGCGGACGATTTAAAGAAAAGAGGAGGAGGGCACCGTTTACAAAGACTGGCATCGTTGGAGTTACTGTCTGTGTTTCATGTTTTATTTTTAACTCTTGTGTTTCCAGACTTTCAGTTCAGTTTTCTGAAGACCGTTCCTTCTACTGGGAAATAGGCTGCAATGGTTGGTAACAGCCAAAGGCCGAAAGCTGTGTGAGTGAACCTATGAACAGCAGACCCCATGGTAAGATAGACTGGAGACAAATGAGGCTTTATACAGACTTATCGTTAATACATGTCATTAAAATGCACTTCCTGCTGGAGAGAGACTTTAAAATGTTCTGTTTCTTCAGATAAAAACCACAGGTGTCAAAGCCCGGTCCTGGAGGGTCGGTGTCCTGCATGTTTTAGACATTTTCCTTTTCAACATGAGTCAGTTTTAACCCTTTAACTCCTGAGACTTTAGCAGTTCCACTAGTAAATAAAATAAAATAAGCAACAAAATGAACAAAAATGAATAATAAACTAACAACACAATTAGTAACATGAATAAAGTAAGACACAAATGGAGCAAAATTAAAGGAAAAATGATAAAATAAACAAAATGAACAGAAACTAATAGATATTTACTAAATTATATTAGAATTAACATGGAAAAAATAGCACAAAAAAATATGAACAAAAGAAAACTTTTGAAATCTGGTCCCATGACTAGTCTCAATATTTAAACCAAACCATCCATACTAGTTAATTTACATTCTAACAGCTCCCATTCACTTTCCCATAGTTCTGTAGGCAGATTTTTTTCGATAACTGCCCACTGCACCATTAATGCCCGCTGCCCATGGTAACGGGTTTTGTCACTTCAGATTCACATTACCATATCACTCCACAGGAAGTTCGGCCACTTTTAAAGTAAATATTCACTACGTAATAACGGCTATTTTATCCAGCCTGTGAGACAGAGTCCTGCACGGTTCTGATTTTGACAAACCGCAACCGCCCGTACCCGTCATGTTCAAACCCGTATCCGACCCGTTTTCCAATGAAAAAAAAATTAAAAATCAGCACCCGAACCGACCCGCTATAAATGAACCCGATAACCGACCCGAACCCGGAAGAAAATGTCAGCTTTAATACAAACATTTATTGCTACGAATATACTGAACAGTGACATAGCCAAGGCAGAGCCAAATAAAAATGTTGTTAAACAGGAGCAGACAAATAATAAACTCAAAAAATAGTTTTATCCGTGAGCTCACACACACACACACACACACACACACACACACACACACACACACACACACACACACACACACACACACACACACACACACACACACACACACACAGTTATACAAGTCCAAACTAAAGAACAGTTTTTAACCTATGAACCACAAATTAGACCCACGATCACCCACGTCCGACCCGAACCGAACCCGTATCCGACACAGCACAACATTTTTCACCCGTTTCGTGAAAATCTGCGGTTCACCCACGGGTCACCCGCGGGTACCTGAACCCGTGCAGGACTCTGCTGTGAGAGTAGTAGTGGGAATAAACTGGAATAACTGTCGAAAAAGCAGGATAATGCATTTCCCATTCCCCTTCGGGGCGGAACAGCACCCCTCCGCCTTTGGCATCAGGGTGCTGTTCGACTCCGTCTGGGAATATTTTTTAATAGTAACTGGTGGGGAATACATTTTCCTTTGCTTATTGTTCTTTAATTCTGTTCCATTTGTGTCTTACTTTCTTCATGTTACTGATTGTGTTGCTTTATTATTAGTTTGACTGTTTTTGTTTATTTTGTTGCTTATTTTATTCTTTTTCATTTTACTGTGGAATTATTAAAGTCTCAGGAGTTAAAAGTGAATCATGTGAAAGAGGTAAATATCTAAAACTTGCAGGACACTGACCCTGGAGGAGCAGAGTTTGACACCTCTGACCTCTGACCTTCAGGTTTTGATCTTGGCTGTGAATGAGCGGACATGTGTTTATGTTTTATTTTTATCCAGGGTTCCTGTGGAACCTTGAAAAGTCTTAAAAAGCATTGAATTCATTGTTCTAAAAATAAGGTCTTATTTGTCATTAAAATGTCTTAAATCTAATTTTAAAAAGGATTAAATATGTGGTCATTAGTCAGATTTATGTTAGTTTGAAATTAAAAGTATTTGGTAACATTTAGTCTGTCTATATTACAAAAATAATTTAGGGTGAGTAGAAAATGAGGACACATTATTCTGTGAGTGTAGTATTCTTTTAACTATACTGGGTTAAAACAAGTGTGTGTTTATATGCACTGTAAAAAATACAAACTATGGAATTCAGTTACATTTGAATCAACAGTAAAACACTAAAAAAAAAGTCAAACATTGATTCAACTTCAAAATTCTTCTTTTCTTTTTTTTTCGTTTTCAATTTTGATTCATTGTCGACTTGGTCTTAAATTTAATTTCAAATGGTATTAAGCTCTCGGACCCCTGTTATCAACTTTGGTGATTTGTGGTTTCAGTATTTATTCTTTTGAACACAGAATATCCTGTCATTTGAGAATAAATCATGATATTTTGTCCCTTTGACATTTCTATATAAAGATCTGTTTTGAAGCCTTCAATAGGAAGCTAAATTGGGACATGTGAGAAAGGATGTGAGATGAAAGGATGACAGAGAGGTTGCATTTCCTGCCTGTTCCACTATAACAGTCCTTTCATAACGTGTGGACCCACAGGACATCAAAGGCCAGTGTTGGACAGACGAGGAGTCGGACGGAGAGAACGAGTCAGAACAGTTCCTGTATGGCATTCAGGTAAAACACTATTCACTATGTTTCATTTACTGTTGTCAAGGAGTTTAATATCCAAATAATACAAAAACAAATAATCATTCTAGGGCTGTCAAATAAACTTTTTATCAGATGAACTCATTCACTGCCAGGTGAAGGAGAAGAGAATATTGACTCAGATAGATATAAACTTTATTTATCCCCAAGGGGAAATTCAGGTTCCAGGTAGCACAGACACAACACAGACAGTGTATGGTGTGGATGTACTACAAACTAAAGCAATAAAAAAGAAGAAGAATATAGTCAATATTATACTATATTATAATATTATATTCTACAGCCCTCTAGAATGTTCTAACAGCTCCCATTCACTTTGAATGGACGTTCCCAGCCCACTGCACCGTTAACGCCTGCTGCCAATGGTAACGGGTTTTGTCATTTCAGATTCACGGTACCATATCACTCCACAGTTTTAAAGTAAATATTCACTACGTTATAACGGCTATTTTATCCAGTCTGTTGGAGTAGTAGCAGGAATAAACTGTAATAACCGTAGAATAAGTGGGATAATGTATTGACCACGTGTGACTATTGAAAAATATTTCCCTTCGGGCAGAACCATAAAAGAAGTGTTGTTCGGCCCAGTCGGGAAATATTTTTCTAACAGTAATGTGTGTGCAATACATTATCTCTTACATATAATATTATGCTACAATAAAAGACAACATAAGTATGGTACCCATCAAAATGAAATGTAGACTTTGGATTAGAATTGATGCCAGAACACGTCAATGGTAGTGAATGAGTTTTATCACATGGTTGCTTTGGATTAACTTTGATTAATCATGATCAGAACACTTTGTCAGTTAACTGTTCTGTCTCTGTTTAGGTGTTTTGTACTTAAATTTCTAACAAAATACACAACAAATGCAGAGAGAAAAATATATGAAACATGCAAAAATCTACAAAAATTCACAAACAAACAAACAAACACAACAAAAGTGATGAAATACTGGAAGCATATTCAAAAAGTCTTCTGAAATATAGAACCCCCCCCCCCAAAAAAAAATGGGATTAAAATATCTATAACATATGCAAAAATGTGCAAATATGTAATTAACATGTTTATTCAACAGTTTCAACAACTGTAAAAAAACTGTTTCATTTCAATTGTGTTAAAACATTTTAATCAGATTAACAATGATGGAATAATCTGAGTTAATGAGTTAATTTTAACAATCCTAGTCATTACTAAACTTTGCAAAAAAAATATGTTAATAATGAATTATGTTGACTCATAGGTTCTGTTGTGAGCAAACGAAGCAGTTCAGAACTGAACCACCTTAACGTTAAGACCCTTCAGCGGCTCCTAACGACACATGTTGATGAATACATTAAGTAGAATGAACATATTTTCAGTTGTTCTAACTGTTGGTGGAGCAGACTTTTAGTTTCCATGGAGACGCTAGACAAACATTTCATGGTCGTCAGTATGAATCTGAATGATCCCTCTGGGGATCATGAACATCCAGACCAAATTTCATGGTAATATGGCAAATGGCTGCTGACATATTTTTCTCTGGTGGTGTAGAACAGATGGACCAGCTGACTGACATTTTCATCCCGATGCCTGGAGCGAGTCATGCAAAAAAAGAAACATTAACTCATGTGAAGTATGGTCCAACGTAAAAGCTTGTGTTAGTGTTTTACAATGCTTGAAATTAATTTAAACGTAGCTGATCTGACATTAAAAGCTATGAAGTGCACAAGTTGTGGAAAAAAAACGTATGCCTTATGGCTTGTGGCTATGGGGTAGCGGGAGTAGACTACTATCCTTGTTGCTGTGCTGGGGGGTCCCCGGGACCTGGGGGCTGTGGTTGGGGGGGTGTGCTCCTGCTTGCCCGTCGGGTCCAAGCTGGTGTGATGGGTCTTGGCGGGCCGCGGGGGTTGGATTGGCCAGTCTGGTGGGCGCTGTGGCTGTACTGCGGGCTGGTGGCGTGCAGGGGCTCTGTCCTGGTGGGTTGTCGGGGCGCATTGTGGGGAAGCGGGGGCCCTGGGTGTACTGTGCTCGCCTGGGGCAGGGTGCGGGGTGCCTCCCTGTTGGCGTTGCCGGGCCCCAGCACACTGTCCATTTTTGCCCTCTGGACTCGCGTTGGGTCGCGGCTCTGATGTCCTCTGGCGGGCGCCCGGTGTCGGCCTGCCTTGTGATGGGCTGGTTACCGCCCCCTCGGTGGGCCGCTCGCTCCCTGTGTCTGGCTTCCTGGCTGCGTGGGGCCGTTGGCCCCCTTGTTATTATTATTATTGTTGTATTGATTATTGTTGCACTTTGCACATGTTCGAAATAAATCATTCAAATCAAATCAAAAAGAAGATGAGTGTGACACCACATGTGTCCGTCCATCATTAAAGCAGTGGTTCAGTCACAGCAGTTTTTCTAACTTTAGCCTCACATACGTTATATGGATCAAAATGATTTAATTGAAAGTTTATTGATAAAATCCCAGTAAAATGTCTCCTGAACACTTCTAACTATGAGTGTTTGTTAAATTCCTAGCGTAACTTCTTCAAATCATGTCTTTTCGGAAGAACAACAACTGACTCTGACAGTAATTAAGTCGAAAACTAAGACAAATCGACTCCAAACACGACTTTCCTTGGCGCTGGCGTTAGGTAAAGGTTTTTCCTTACTTGGATTATTGGTTAGCTGGGTCTGTGGTCAGTAGAAGTACCACTGTATTTGAACCAATGGGAGGCCTCAGAACAGAGCCTTCTCCAGGAAACTAAATCCTTTGTTGCTATGGTGTCACGCAAACATTTTTAATAAACTTTAGATAAATATAAAATGTTGTGCTGGAGGGTCACATATATCGGTGTTCTTCGTCACTTCTCACAAACTGTGAATCAAGAAGTATCACTGACAAACAATATTATCAAAATTGATTTTGAAACCACAGTTTAGTGTATCATCTCATCTTGTAAAGTCCAATGTTTCACTTCCATACAAGATCTTAATCTGCTAGTCATCCTTCTTTTTTATCTTCCAAGGCTTGTGATTGAAATGTAAATCCAGTCTGCAGTCACAGCACATGAAAGTAATAAGCTGAAGATAAGGATGAAAGTGCTGGATCTGCTTTAAACAGTCAGTGCTAAGGAAATGAGAGTGACTGTAAGATACCAGGAACACATATATGACAAACGTTGTCATCACCGAAGCTGTGAAGAAACTTGCTATGGTAACAGAGACTGGAAAATGTCAGAAAGGAAAAACAACACAGAAATATACGCCTAATATTGTCCCTATTTTCTGCCAATCTGCCGTTTCTATGACAACCTGTTCTTGAATCAATAATGTCAATGTCAATAATAAAGTCAATAATGTGATTTTGACCTTTCTGCTAAATATGATCTTGACCTTTGACTTTTACTCAAATGGATCATTGCATCTGATGCACATTAGCTTTTAGTATATTAGTATATGACCATGGCTGTGTCCAAAACCACTCCCTACTCCCTACATAGGGCCCAATATGGGGACCAGGCCATTTTGTAGGGGTGTCCGAATATGTAGTGAACTACTTATAAGCCCTACATGGTGCACTCAATGTATCCCACAATCCACCACGAAATGTAGTGTGCATCGATGGACACTAACCAAAGCACCAAATCCCATCATGCATTGCACGAATCGAAAAATGACTGAAGGACGGCGATTTAAAAAATAAAAACTTTATTGAAATCACAATGAGGACAATGAATACAACTTAAAATTAAATAAAAAATAAAATATATAAACATAAACTTGAGGATTTTGTAAAAAACAAAACAAAACCTAAACTACAGTAAAATACAATATTAAACAATGTATAAATAAGGTTTACATTAAATACCTCAAATTAAATACAGAGCAGAGATACAAAAGGAAGTTCTTTGGTTAAAATAATAAATGTCGTCCAATGTCTTATTTTTTGAGACATGAAAAAAATAATCTTGAAGTCATTAATAAAACCAAGGAAAGAGAGTTTAGAGTTTAGTGAATATGATATTTACAGAATTATTATTATATTAATAATGTTTAATAAGGAAGATTCATGTAAAAAATGATATGATGTCATTCAAAGGATGGAACACCGTTATTTTTTAGTTAAATTTAGACCAAAAACACTGAGCTACAGAACATCCAAAAAATTAATTATCCGGTGTTTTATCAACAGTATTACAGAAGGAGCATTGATCCACCTCAAATATGAATATTTGTTTCAGAAACTCTGACACAGGATAAATGTTACAGAGATTTGTATGATTAAAATAAACAGATTGATATCGGAAACATACTGACAGAACGACAACTGTTCAGTAACGATAAATGTTAACTCTGCCTGTTGGATGACAGGTGAGACAAGAGTTGTTTAACAGTTAATAACAGTTAATAACAGTTAATAACAGTTAATAACAGTTAATAACAGTTAATCACAGTTAATCACAGTTAATAACAGTTAATAACAGTTAATAACAGTTAATAACAGTTAATCACAGTTAATCACAGTTAATCACAGTTAATCACAGTTAATAACAGTTAATAACAGTTAATAACAGTTAATAACAGTTAATAACAGTTAATCACAGTTAATAACAGTTAATAACAGTTAATCACAGTTAATCACAGTTAATCACAGTTAATCACAGTTAATAACAGTTAATAACAGTTAATAACAGTTAATAACAGTTAATCACAGTTAATAACAGTTAATAACAGTTAATCACAGTTAATCACAGTTAATCACAGTTAATAACAGTTAATAACAGTTAATAACAGTTAATAACAGTTAATCACAGTTAATAACAGTTAATAACAGTTAATCACAGTTAATCACAGTTAATCACAGTTAATCACAGTTAATAACAGTTAATAACAGTTAATAACAGTTAATAACAGTTAATCACAGTTAATAACAGTTAATAACAGTTAATAACAGTTAATCACAGTTAATCACAGTTAATAACAGTTAATAACAGTTAATAACAGTTAATAACAGTTAATCACAGTTAATAACAGTTAATAACAGTTAATCACAGTTAATAACAGTTAATAACAGTAAAACAGTCTTGAACCAAGTTTATTCCTATTTTATTTTATTGCACTGACAGTAATACAAAAAACATTAAAAAGTATTTACATTTTTTGAGACGATACTGTTACGTTTTATGTCTTTGACGGTGATGACGCATTTAAACAGCGCCGTAGTAGAGTATGAAAGGTTTTCAATTGAGTTCACTATGTAGTGAGTAGGGAACAAGGGAGTGGTTTCAGACACAGCACATGTCATTTCATGGTGATATCTACAATATTCAATGAGTTATAGCATGATATGTCTCTGTAGATAGACACACACACACACACACACACACATACACATACACATACACACACACACACACACACACATACACATACACACACACACACACAGACAGACACACACACACACACACACACACACACACAGACACACACACACACACACACATACACACACACACAGACACACACACACACACACACACACACACACACACAGACAGACAGACACACAAACACAGACAGATAGATAGACAGACAGACAGGCACACACACACAGACAGACAGACACACACACAGACAGACAGACACACACACAAACACAGACAGATAGACAGACAGACACACACACACAGACAGACAGACACACACACACAGACAGACACACACACAAACACAGACAGATAGACAGACAGACACACACACACACACACACACACAGACAGACACACACACAAACACAGACAGATAGACAGACAGACACACACACACAGACAGACACACACACACACAGACAGACAGACACACACACAAACACAGACAGATAGACAGACAGACACACACACACACACACACACACACAGACAGACAGACACACACACACAGACAGACACACACACACACACACACACTGATTACAATAATCTCACCAAACATTGATTGGTGAGATTAAATAGAGCAAATTATCCCAAGCACCACAACCATGGATGTCCTGATAGTAAAAAATAGAATGCAATAGAATATAATAGAACAGGCCAGAAGAGGACACTAGAGCAAAAAGAGAATGAGAATGAGTTTAGGGTAGAGATTGTGGAGAGATTCTCAGCACATTCTGGGGGGTCCCATCATTTACTGAAATGGGACTCGGCAGTCACTGGCGAGACCCGATCAAACATGCAAGTGTGAAGGACCCCAAAGCCCAGAACAGCAATCACGGCAAGGCGGGGCCAAGCCAACAGGGCAACCCCTCACCCCGGGCCGTAGGAGCCGCCCCCAGAGAGCCACCGGGGCCACCGTGAATGACGCAAACCCGGAGAACAAGAGGGAGCAGCTACAGACCCCCCCCAGCACACCAAGGCCGACCCAGGTGGCCTGGGGCACAAGGACCCAATCGCCACCCTAACCCCAACCCCACCCACCCCAGCCCCCACCAAACCCCCCACCCCACCACCCAACCTGCCCAACCCCACTCCCTCCCACGAGGGGGCCAACAGCCCCACACAGCCAGGAAGCCAGACAAAGGGGCAGAGCGGCCCACCGAAGGGGCGGCACCCAGCCAATCACAAGGCAGGCCACCACTGGGAACTGGTCAGAGGACAACGGAGCCGTGAACCGATGCGAGCCCAGAGGGTAAAAAAGGACAGTGTGGTGGGGCCCAGTGACACCAACAGGGAGGCACCCTGCACACCCCCCTGCACTGGCCCCAGGCGAGTGCAGTACACCCAGGGGCCCCCACCCCCCCCACAATGCGCCCCGACAACCCACCAGGACAGAGCCACCACATGCCACCAGCCCGCAGTACAGCCACAGCGCCCACCAGAATGGCCAATCCAGCCCTCGCAGCCCCCCAAGAGCCATCACACCAGCTTGGACCCGATGAGGGAAGCAGGAGAAGCCCCCCCCCGACCACAGCCCCCAGGTCCCGGGGGACCCCCCAGCCACAGCAACTTGGGTGGTAGTCCACCCCCACTACCCCATAGCCACAAGGGGGCCGGGTCCCACCAGTGAGGTCATATTAGTGAACCCCCCCCCCCCCATTACTCCCTGTTAATATGTCTCCAGATCCCTGACAGGAGACATTATCCCTGCACCGTGATAGTGTAACCCTGAGTGTCATGTGGTGCATTAAAAGTGGGGAGGCTGTGCGAGGCATCCAGGGGGCAGGCCAGAGGACCACAGAGGATGGATACTCTGCAGCCTACCCTGGCCTATGTTCCCCGAGCCGTCCCAGATCTACCCCCAAGGTGTGAATGTGTGTGGTGCATTAAAAAAGAAATTAGAGAGCAGGGGAAGCAAGCAGGGGGGTGATGGGGAAGAGACAAGGCCGTAGAGCCCTGCCATCTGCCCCATCACAGAGCCCACCCGCCTCACTCATACCTGCTCTCGAGGCCCTAACTGTTGTGTCCCCTATATGTGCCTAAAGGTAGCTATATACAGTGAGGTGTGGAGTGTGTGAAGTGCACAGTAAAAGGAAGTCCGGCCCATTAGGACAGAGCAGCAGGGGAGACAGGTAGTGAGACCGCTGCTACTGATGCAGAGGGCCCCCAGAGCCCCGAGGCCAGAGCCCAAGGTGGGCCCACCCGAACCCGACCGGCCCAGCCAGCACCAAAACCCCAGAAGTCGCAGTGTGTCCCCTCTACTGTCTGCGTGGTGTGTCCCCTCTACTGTCTGCGTGGTGTGTCCCCTCTACTGTCTGCGTGGTGTGTCCCCTCCACTGTCTGCGTGGTGTGTCCCCTCCACTGTCTGCGTGGTGTGTCCCCTCCACTGTCTGCGTTGTGTGTCCCCTCCACTGTCTGCGTGGTGTGTCCCCTCTACTGTCTGCATGGTGTGTCCCCTCTACTGGATGGATTTACCGTCATTCATAGAAAACAACAGAGAAACCAGACACTCAGAAAAAGTCTGTCCACGACACGTCACCAAGACATTGGCCACACCCACCTGGGGTTAAGGCCCTCTCCCATTGCAGCCAATCTGAAGTAGCATTAGCATTAGCATCTACAAGAGCAGATGGCGCCACAGTAGCTGCTGCAAAAACTGTAAAAAACTGTTGGATCAAACTGGTAATAAAACAATGTGAACGTTTTTATAAATAGAACCAACACACAATAAATTCAATAACAATGAAGAACAACAATATTAATAAATAACCATAGAATGAGTCCTTTAATAAAGTTAATATTAATAAATAACCATAGAATGAGTCCTTTAATAAAGTTAATATTAATAAATAACCATAGAATGAGTCCTTTAATAAA